>JARKIC010000142.1:0-430289 GCA_029378375.1 Mycena olivaceomarginata
ATCTGGTGGAGATAGCCTATGATTCATGGCGTGGCCTAAGAGTGCAGAACTTGCTGTTCAAAAAGTTCTGTTTTGGCTGGAGTTGTTGAGTTTACTTGGGATTGTGGGCTATGGACAGCAGGCTCTAGCTAAATTGATAGTTTGGGCAAATGAGGTATGTCTAGGAATGATCTTATGAGATGTTATGAGGACTGAAGATCATTAGAGCACATCCCTCATCCAATTTGTGACTGATACCCAAAAGATTTATTTCCTTCTTTTGGGATGCAATCAATCAAAGTGCTCCCACATTTATCTATCAGCACTGGCCTTGGCACCAGAGCAGTCTGAAATCTTCAAAAGATTCTCAGATGAATTCCCACAATTGTTATCAATTACAAAAGGGAGAATGAAACAGTGGCAACACAATTGCTGTACTGGAGGGGCACACATGGGTCACCTCAGTTGCCTTCTCACCTGATGGCAAGAGAATTGTGTCGGCTCCATGACAACACTGTGCGCATTTGGGATGCAGAGACTGGAGCTGCACTCAGGGAGCCACTGGAGGGGCACACCAATTGGTCACCTCAGTTGCCTTCTCACCTGATGGCAAGAGAATTGTGTCTGGCTCCTGTGACAACACTGTGCGCATTTGGGATGCAGAGACTGGAGCTGCACTCAGGGAGCCACTGGAGGGGCACACCAATTGGGTCACCTCAGTTGCCTTCTCACCTGATGGCAAGAGAATTGTGTCTGGCCTATGACAACACTGTGCGCATTTGGGATGCAGAGACTGGAGCTGCACTCAGGGAGCCACTGGAGGGGCACACCAATTGGGTCACCTCAGTTGCCTTCTCACCTGATGGCAAGAGAATTGTGTCTGGCTCCTATGACAACACTGTGCGCATTTGGGATGCAGAGACTGGAGCTGCACTCAGGGAGCCACTGGAGGGGCACACCAATTGGGTCACCTCAGTTGCCTTCTCACCTGATGGCAATAATGTGTCTGGCTCCTGATGACAACACTGTGCGCATTTGGGATGCAGAGACTGGAGCTGCACTCAGGGAGCCACTGGAGGGGCACACCAATTGGGTCACCTCAGTTGCCTTCTCACCTGATGGCAAGAGAATTGTGTCTGGCTGGATGACAACACTGTGCGCATTTGGGATGCAGAGACTGGAGCTGCACTCAGGGAGCCACTGGAGGGGCACACCAATTGGTCACCTCAGTTGCCTTCTCACCTGATGGCAAGAGAATTGTGTCTGGCTTGACAACACTGTGCGCATTTGGGATGCAGAGACTGGAGCTGCACTCAGGGAGCCACTGGAGGGGCACACCAATTGGTCACCTCAGTTGCCTTCTCACCTGATGGCAAGAGAATTGTGTCTGGCTCTATGACAACACTGTGCGCATTTGGGATGCAGAGACTGGAGCTGCACTCAGGGAGCCACTGGAGGGGCACACCAATTGGTCACCATCAGTTGCCTTCTCACCTGATGGCAAGAGAATTGTGTCTGGCTCCTGTGACAACACTGTGCGCATTTGGGATGCAGAGACTGGAGCTGCACTCAGGGAGCCACTGGAGGGGCACACCAATGGGTCACCTCAGTTGCCTTCTCACCTGATGGCAAGAGAATTGTGTCTGGCTCCTGATGACAACACTGTGCGCATTTGGGATGCAGAGACTGGAGCTGCACTCAGGGAGCCACTGGAGGGGCACACCTTGGGTCACCTCAGTTGCCTTCTCACCTGATGGCAAGAGAATTGTGTCTGGCTGATGACAACACTGTGCGCATTTGGGATGCAGAGACTGGAGCTGCACTCAGGGAGCCACTGGAGGGGCACACCATTGGTCACCTCAGTTGCCTTCTCACCTGATGGCAAGAGAATTGTGTCTGGCTATGACAACACTGTGCGCATTTGGGATGCAGAGACTGGAGCTGCACTCAGGGAGCCACTGGAGGGGCACACCATTCGGTCACCTCAGTTGCCTTCTCACCTGATGGCAAGAGAATTGTGTCTGGCTCCTATGACAACACTGTGCGCATTTGGGATGCAGAGACTGGAGCTGCACTCAGGGAGCCACTGGAGGGGCACACCAATTGGTCACCTCAGTTGCCTTCTCACCTGATGGCAAGAGAATTGTGTCTGGCTATGACAAACTGTGCGCATTTGGGATGCAGAGACTGGAGCTGCACTCAGGGAGCCACTGGAGGGGCACACCAATTGGTCACCTCAGTTGCCTTCTCACCTGATGGCAAGAGAATTGTGTCTGGCTCCATGACAAACTGTGCGCATTTGGGATGCAGAGACTGGAGCTGCACTCAGGGAGCCACTGGAGGGGCACACCTTGGGTCACCTCAGTTGCCTTCTCACCTGATGGCAAGAGAATTGTGTCTGGCTCCTATGACAACACTGTGCGCATTTGGGATGCAGAGACTGGAGCTGCACTCAGGGAGCCACTGGAGGGGCACACCAATTGGGTCACCTCAGTTGCCTTCTCACCTGATGGCAAGAGAATTGTGTCTGGCTCCTATGACAACACTGTGCGCATTTGGGATGCAGAGACTGGAGCTGCACTCAGGGAGCCACTGGAGGGGCACACCAATTCGGTCACCTCAGTTGCCTTCTCACCTGATGGCAAGAGAATTGTGTCTGGCTCCATGACAACACTGTGCGCATTTGGGATGCAGAGACTGGAGCTGCACTCAGGGAGCCACTGGAGGGGCACACCAATTCGGTCACCTCAGTTGCCTTCTCACCTGATGGCAAGAGAATTGTGTCTGGCTCTGGTGACAACACTGTGCGCATTTGGGATGCAGAGACTGGAGCTGCACTCAGGGAGCCACTGGAGGGGCACACCAATTCGGTCAGCTCAGTTGCCTTCTCACCTGATGGCAAGGGAATTGTGTCTGGCTCTGATGACAACACTGTGCGCATTTGGGATGCAGAGACTGGAGCTGCACTCAGGAGCCACTGGAGGGGCACACCTATTGGGTCACCTCAGTTGCCTTCTCACCTGATGGCAAGAGAATTGTGTCTGGCTCCTATGACAACACTGTGCGCATTTGGGATGCAGAGACTGGAGCTGCACTCAGGGAGCCACTGGAGGGGCACACCAGTGGGGTCACCTCAGTTGCCCTCTCACTTGATGGCAAGAGAATTGTGTCTGGCTCTGATGACAAAACTGTGCACATTTGGGATGCAGAGACTGGAGCTGCACTCAGGGAGCCACTGGAGGGGCACACAGATTTGGTTACCTCAATTACATTCTCATTACCTCAATTGCATTCTCGGAGTTTACTCAGTGTAGGTTCCTCTTCTATGCATACTTTTAGTACAGACTCATTCTCTATACCAGTCCCTTCACCTCAAGTCCCCTTATGCACCTCTGCACTGGCACATACACAATGGTTGGGTCTCTTATCTCCCCTCAGAACCCCTTTTTTGGATCCCAATGCCCATTAGGGTTGGACTGTGGTCTCCACACAACACACTTGTTATAGGCCGAGAACAAACCTTGCTCTCATATGACAAGTTTGTATGTGGTGCAGACTGGGCAAAGTGTTATTCCCAACCAGAAAGCCCTTCCTAAAGAATGAGCCTTCATGCCTTCCACCCACCAGGGGTCAGTAGAATTTGTTACCTGGTGAAATTCCACAGCTTCCACAAACTTCAGTCAGTAAAATTTATTATCCCACCAGGTTAGTAGAATTTATTACTTTGGGAACTTGTTATATCCGTGCCAACTCATCCACTTACAACCCCAATCGTTTCAGGCCTCGGGTCGATCACTAGTGGGTTACCGCATACTAGCGCCCTTGTTATAAGTCTGCAAGCACATAGTTTATTACCCTTCAGATCCAGACTCGCCGCTCTCACTGCCTGCTAGCGTACTCGCAGTTCCACTTTCCCGTGTCTCGCTTCCTAGGTGCTAGCACCTTGACTGTGTAGGCTTATGGTTATTTCCCCACGGTTTGTGCCTCCAGATCATACTAGTGTGTCACCCTAGTCGTATCTGATGCTACAACCAGCAGCTTGGGCTCACTCCAGTTCTCCTTTATATCACCTAGCCAGAGTCCTGAGTGCTAGTAATAACACTTCAGAAGTGCTAGTGCTTTCCCCGTTGTATAAATACTGGTCCTAGGAAATCGCAAAATAGCACTAGATGCTGTGCGCTCTTGTTACGGTGTTTCAGCAGATCCCACCCCTGACCATTTTGCCCGCATGTCCCCACCCCACTGCATCATTGGTGGTGCGACCCCTTTAGGAGATGCCTGAGGTATCCCCCTACCCGCCTCCCACCCAGAATCCGTGTGCGCAGCCCCATTTCGTCGCAGTCGCCTGAGGCGGGTGGTGCATCCCACCCCCCCCCCCAACTATTTTGCCTGCGTGTCCCCACCGCATTGCACAGTTGGCGCTGCGACCCCTTGATGGGTTGCCCAGGACATTGCCCCACCCGCCTTGCTACCCAGAATCTGCATGCGCGGCCCCATTTCGTGGTGGCCGCCCAAGGCGGGTGGCGCATCCCACCCCCCAACTGTTTTGCCCGTGCGTCCCCACTGCATGGTGCAGTGGGTGCCGCGACCCCTTAATGGGTTACCCAGGACATCCCCCACCCACCTCGCTACCCAGAATCCGCACATGCAGCCCCATTTCGTCGTGGTTGCCCCTGATTATTTGTCTCGCACATCCCCATCATGCTACTATACGGGCGCGCGACCGTGTCGGGTGATGTCGAAGAAGTTTCCCCACGCACCTGGCTACACACAATGCGTGCTCTAGCCCGCATTTTGCTGCCACAGGCAGGGGCGGGCAGCGGGTGGGGCAGCAGGCAGGGCAGGTGGGGTGAGCGGCACGCAGCCGTCAAGGAGGACTGCTGTGACGGGTGGATATTCCCGTCCACTTATAACAACTCAGAGGTGTTCATCTAACTAGGTAGCTTAGTCAGTATTTCACGGAACACACTGCCACAATGTATTAGATAATCATATTATACTTACTCACAACATTCACTGCCCAACCGTGCTCAAAGAGAGTCAACGGGCCGCGTGAACTGTGAGACTCAGGGCTGAGCCTCCCCTCACCCCTCAGCTCCATTCTCCAGGTCGCAGGAGCCCCGGCAGGGGACACAACGACAACACAGCTATAAGGGCTGGAGTCCCGCCTACGGGCGAGGGCTCGCCCCTTCTCAGCTCACGGGCTCTGTCCGAGCCACAGGTTTACGTAGAGCGCCTAGCGCGCTCCATCCTGGTCTTCAAGTCCAAGAGAAGAGCTTCCTGCAAAGCATGAACCCATCAGAATGGTCTGACTTGTCTGGTCTTCACCAATTGGACTTGAAGACCTTAACAATTCATTCTCACCTTCAAACGGTGTTCAGTTCCTCGACCTCCCTGGACTGTAGAGGCATGCTGCGCACACCTCCATTCTGGGTAGAGGTCAAGACGTTGTTTGAAGCCTTTGCACCTCATCTCCTCGACGGAGTATCCACCTCCCGAGCTCTCCTGAGTTGTGAGCCCCTTCCAGCATCTCGGTAGTGGTACGGTGAGGTGCCGTGTCGGCTCCCTCACGGCATTGACTTGCCTTTGGGGTGTGATCGCCATTCGGTCCTCCTTTCTCCTTCCTTTGTACTGGAAGACCAATATCTCCCCCTTTCTGCGCAATGTTCTTGTTGCACGAAAGGTTTCTGGGCCTTTTCCCCTCGTGCGTGTCCTAGAACTCCGCTGACGGCGTGAGTTCGGACGCAGGTCACCCTGAGCCTCGCTTTGTTGCACTGGACTCAGGTTCCTTGTTCGTGCTACTAGTACACTGTGAGCTCCGCTGTGCGTGAGCTCCAGAGTATCATTTATAATGATGTGAATACAATCTATGCTCTTCCCCTTCTTCGACCGCAACATCTCTCTTCGCCACCCTCAAGACCATCCTCAATCCGGTGTTTCGTACCAAAAATCTCGCTGGCGTTAAGTGAGGATTTAGCCTTGAAGGAGCATCTGGATAGCTTGGAGAGCTTCGAGTTGAGTGGTACCTCCACACCACGCGTGTTTGCTCGTCTTTTGTGCTGCACGCGTGCAGCGCGCTCTCGTTACATGCGTGACAGCCCGACTAGCCTAGCCAATGCGCCGACGACGTTCCATAGTGTTCACATGCTGTCGCAACATGGCAACAGCGACGAGCGTCCACGGCAAACCATCTCTATCTCAACCTTCGCGACGACACTCCATCGGCACTTCAATGCGCAAATGTTCCATGCTTGTCGACGTAGAGTCTATCTAAAGATTCCACCGTGGCCATGGAGTGAAACTGGCGGAAGCTAGTCCATACCTTCGCCCTGGATGTGTCTGCATTAACCTTGCTCGTCCATCGCTCTATCTCCACCTGCTCCGATCCCTCTGTGTTCCTCTCCCAGGTCCGCTCCCTCACACTTGTGGGATGCCAGTGCCATTTGCCTCAATGCTTGAGCGTACAACCTTGAACGCATGTGCTCGCCCCGCACCCTCGCTCATTCCGTGTGCATTCTGCTGCTGATGGGTTGGAGGGCTTGTGCACACATCGGGCCACACGTCGAGCTCGGCCTGAGCTCTGTGAAGCGACCTGGCTTCGACCGGGTGAGCTTCTCGCTGGAGGAGACCTTCGAAGACAGCGCTGCGAGCACTGACCCAGGATCCGAAGGCGGATCCCCGCCGTCGATGAGAGTGGTAGCCTCTCGCCTGGACTTCGTGTAACCCTGCAATTGGAAGGCAGTTAAATGGATGCCTAGCCGAGTTGCTGGATTAATGGCAATGCACCGCCCACCTGCCAGTTTGTTTTGCCAGTGTCCAATGGCAGCATCCTTTCGTACCCGAATGTTTGGCATCCGTGACGAATTTTTGAACCTCAATTTCCCATGCATGGCACAGATCGTTGAGCATTCCAATCATCCTCTTATGTCGGATATCAGTCGGGAGATACTGGAACCTATGTATCAGGTGTTCCTTGTAATTCACGTGGATGTGATCTGGAAACCAGAGACAAAGTCTGCTGAGGAACACCAGTTCATGCGGGAGAAGACACACGTGTATTTGGAGTTGGCAGTAAGGACCTCCTCATGGCGGCTGGTTCAGGATTCTGACGTGTGAGACACATTGTCTCGTGATTTCCAAGACAAATTGTCTGATATCCTGATCCAACATGGACAACTGGCAGCGTAATTCGGGTTCCAACCCCTCGTGTCACGTGGTTATTGTCTGTCATGTGAGCCGACCAATTGTACGGATTCAGTGGGGACAAGGTCCGAATATGGCGGGTAATTCTGAGGGGCAAGATGGCCTCTCTCTACCAATACTTGGAAAGGCTCCGGCAGTGGGCGGTCAATTGTTCAGCTAGCGAGGAGGATGTGTTAGCGCAAGGGGGGGCCCAGATGGTGGCTATGTCCGAAAGTGAAGACATATTGGGGCAGGATCCAGAGGATGGGGATCGCCGCTGAGCGAAGCGGGAGTATAAAGATGCTTCCACAGGCATGAATTTTAAAAGTGTTCCTTGATATTTCAGCGGCTGTATTCCTCTTGACGTTGTTGATAGAGATGTCCAGCAACAGATTCTTTGTCACCTGGACTGTGGCTCAAGCCATCATTATCCCGCCATTGTTATATGTTGTGCTCGAAAGCTTTCAATCCACTGAAGTAAATCACGATGACTATTGCAGCTCGCCACTGGTGGCTTATGTGCGGAACTTCCTCTGTCCTTTCGCGCACGTTATTTGATTGTCCATCCCGACCACTGTGTGCGCACCAGACAATATGCCTTTCAGACGTGCATCTGAGCTGGAGAAGTATGTTCTGGTGTATATTGACCACGCTGTGGGTGTCGATATTTATTCAAGGGGAACCGTTACGGAGGCTGACTGGTTTTGAAATGTTCCTAAAAATGTTATGAAGTTGAACATGCTCGTTCATGATGTTCCATCATGAATACACGATAAACCTTCAGGAAATTCCGAGTCAATCATCACAAATTTCAACACCTCAGGTCATGAAAGGCATGTTGAAATTCATGACACTTCTCACAGGGCAGGTGTTGCCTTGATGTCTGCCATGTTAGTGGGCTCTGCCACAAAGCGCGCTATAAATGTTATTTTTTGGCTGTAAATTACAATGTATAGTCTTGTTTGGGCATATGCGGAGGTCATAGGTTTGATCCTCGCATGTTTTTTTTTTAAAGATGTCCTTAAAAAGCTCTGGTGTACTCAATTGTCATTCTTTCTGTTGCTCTGCCTGCTGACTATGCAATTTCATTGTATCAATGAGCTGCAGTCCTGGAGGTACCTCACATGTGCTCAGCTGCAATTGGGCAATGTTCTCTTTGCATTTGTACAATATATCCCATGTACATATTGCACCAGCAGTCTGTTTTTACTGCGGTCTACCTCTTCTATTACCTGAAAAGAAGTCCTTCCCTGCAGAAAAGTTGGTTGCATGCAATTTTGATGTGTGCCATTATAATCCTGTCTCAAAACTGGTTTGATAATTTATTCAAATTGATGTTCAACTTGAGCCTGGCTCGAATCCGTGATCCCCTTGCATATCTGCCTGGTGTCTCTGGAAAAATTTTAACTCTTTACTTATTCTACTGTGACATCATGTGTCTCTGCTCATGCTACGAACCCCGACATAGTGTCGTTGTTTAGAATGGATTAGATTTTTTTCTTAGTTTTCTTTTAACCATTCTGAAGGGCTCGAAATTTAATACCCTCAAGATCTCAGCTTATACATTGAGTATCCTGTGTTGGTCACTTGGTTGCCATTCATTTGCCAGGCTGAACTTCAACCCGGCTTGGTATTGCTGTGGCCTCGCTGAAGTACCAGATCCGATGATTCTGAATCATTCAAGGACGAGAACAAGTCTGGTAGGAAAAGGCAAGGAGGCGCATGGTGCGCATCGGGTTTACAGCTGTTCCGGAAAATAATGAGACTCACGTTTTTTTTTCCCGTTCGCTTCCGAAAACGGAACTTGTCCCGATTTGGATTTTGGGCCGTTTTTTGACAGCACGACCAAACAACGCGTCCTCTCGCCCTCATCGCATACCTCGACTACCCATCCAGCCCGCCAAACTACATACAAATTGCAAATACACTTCTACCCCTTTCTTGACCCTGCCAACCGATGGGAAATCGCAAGATTAGCGCCGACTTGAAGGACGCTGCTCTGAGGCTCTGGGAGCTCGGATGGGATGAGAACGATATCATGCAGGGCCTAGTTGTCTCCCGAGCGAGCATGTATCGTTGGAAGAAGCTTTCTGAGGAGATTGGAAGTACGACACGACCACCATCTCCCCTTCGCGGCCGTCCACGCATTATCACACAGGCCATTCTTTCCACGTGCCTTGATATCTATCAGAAGGAACCCGAAGTCTATCTCGACGAGCTACGCTGGCATCTCGCTATCAACCACGACATTGTTATATCTATCTCTGCCCTGCAGGACACTCTTGTTAGTGTCGGTCTCACTCGCAAGCTTCTGCACCGCATCGCGCGCGAACGCACCAAACAACAACGCGATGATTACTGGGACGTGATCAATCACGAATCTTGCCGGCGACAGTGACATGCTTGTCATGGCTGATGAAACCAGCAAAAACAATCACACCCTTGCTCGCAAATACAGCCGAGCCCCCGCGGGGATGCGCGCACCATACACCTATGACTTTGTCCGTGGTCCTGGCTATACCGTTGGAGCGGCTATGTCGAAGGAAGGATATCTTGCAGTCAAGGTCCTGCCGGGAGCTTTTGATTCCTTTGACTTTTTTGACTTCATTGCCGAACAAGTGGTATGTATACATTTATTGTCATGCACACCGTTGACATACATTTCAGCTGCCCGAGATGAACGCCTGGCCTGCAAAACACAGTGTACTGGTACTCGACAACTGCCGCATCCATCATAATGACTCCTTGCTTGAGCTGTTATCTGCAAATGGTACGCTCGGTCTCGCTCTCACTGTACTGTCATCTGACCTCCGTTTCCCCAGGATCACTTCTTCTATTCCTTCCGCCCTTATTCTCCGGATCTAAATCCCATAGAGGAATCATTTAGCACCCGTAAGTGGACCCTCCCCGTCTCGCGTTCTCCTATTCTTACATACATCAGTCAAGGCATACATGCGCCGGCACGGCTCCGAGATGCTGGCTGTGGAGGATCCTGTAGTTGCAATTATGGAGGCGTGTGCGTGTATCACTCCAGAGATGGCGAGAAATTGGTTCATCCATGCGGGCTATCAATAACAGAACCTTCGCTTACGATTGGGACATTGCATGTGTAACATCGGACGCGTCTATTCCAGTGATCAGGACACAATGTACTATACTATATGAACACGAACAGGACTATAGCTTTGAAAATCAGAAGTATTGAACAAGGTAGCGACAAGAAAGCGTGAATGGAAGAGGTCAATTCCACAAGCCTGCAATCACATCTTTGATAAATGCTGTGTGTTGGCGAAGGATCCGGCCTTTTGCGAGCGGCGTCACCTTCACAGCATCCCAGACCTCCTTGTCCAGCTCCTTGATGCCGTTGTCTCCAGGTTCATACCCTAACTCGACAAGAACACGTCGATCATCAGCATTGATCTGATAACGATCACAGTATTCATCCAGAGATATTGTGCAGGGGAGCACGACCGGCGGGGATGGTGGACGTTGGACAGCCGCGGGAGGGACAGGAGGTGCCGGTACTACAGCTCCGAAGGGAGGGGGAGGATACTGATGTGGGTAATATGGTGGGAGGAGACCGTACGGCGCATGGTTGGCATGGGTGAGGGCCTGCAGAGCAGGAAGAATAAGCTGGAGTACATCACTAGAAGTCGAAGGATTAGGAAAAGCGGTCATGGGAGCAAGAGCAGGTGGAGCAGCATGGGGAAGTCGTATAGTTTGGTTCTTAGCGAAATGATTCGACACCGGTGCATCATTTTCAGTCGCGACACCTTTAGCCTTGGAAAATGCATCAGAAACAGATAGTTGAGCATAAAGAGCGTTGGGAATACCATCGCGACAGCCCAGACGCGGAGCCTCACATCAGTCAGCTCAAAAAATCCGGTTCCGTTGTGATAAATCCGTTTTCCCGGAAATTGTGGGTGATTATCGATAGGATACTTTTTGAGGAGTCTATTGAAGTGGGGGTTTGAAGTATTATCAATTCCAGCCTGTGAAATACAGATGGTTAGTGATGGAGAGCAGCAGAAGAGCAGACACTCACGATCTGTTCACGAAAGTGAAAGCACCGAGTTTCCAGGTGCCATAAGCTCTTCGATACTGAAGTCAAAGTCGAGCGGGCCCGCCCCGTTCTCATCAGCCTCCTCCTTCAACCACGGCTGAAAATAATTTGAGAACATGCGGCGAAATATGTAAATTTAGCGCACCAACTCCTGCTTTATGGGGCTCGGAGGCGACATAAATACCGTGAAAGCGTAATGTCTGTGACGAGCCTTGAGCGTTTTGATCGCGACGCCAAGACCGACATCGTTTGTGAGCAGCCGACGCTTCGCATTGTTGGGGCGGTCAAATTTCCATTCCATGGAGGTAAGGACAAGGTTTTAGGTCTGCGTGCGGCAAGCTTTGGCGATGATGCAAAGAAAGTCGGGGTAGCGGATAGATGATTTGATCTCATAAGGTCCGAGGACAGTTGTTTTAGGTGCTAAAGGCTTTGCGTTGCTCTTCCTAACGGAGAGAACCGGAGGAGCGGGGGTTTCAACTTCAATACAGAAGGACATTTCTACAGGTGGATCATCCTCGTCGTCGTTACCGCTGTTAGATGTGGTCGAGGATCTCTTCTTTTTGCGAGGCGGTGAGAGGTTGTGGTCGTCATCGTCATCGTCGATAGCGTCGCCTGACCAAGGTGTCGCGGATCTCTTCTTAGGGCGGGGAGGCGACACGATCTGGAAGTTGTCGTCCGAGTCAAGTGAAAGGTCAATAGGCTCGGTCTTGACATCAGAGTCCTCAGTGCGACGCGTCGATGTCCGCCTCACTGGCTTTTCAGGGGATGGAAGCGGAGAAAAGTTTTCTTGATGCTTAGAACTAGATGCATGGGGCTTGTACGCGAACCAACGCATGCGAGCTTCAGGTCGAAAAGTAAGGAAATTGGCAAGATCAGTAAACGAGATAGGGCAAGGGATGGGTATGCACTGCTGGGATCCAAGCCATTAATCACATCCTGAATGTCCTCCTGTACGCACTGTACTTCCTTGTTTTTGCTTTTGCTCTTCGCCATGGCGGTCGAGTGGAGCGAAGATACCGGCGACGGAAGCGAGAGGATGCGTTGTTTGGTCGCGCTGTCAAAAAACGGCCCAAACATCCAAATCGGGACAAGTTCCGTTTTCGGAAGCGAACGGGAAAAAAAAACGTGAGTCTCATTATTTTCCGGAACAGCTGTAAGTAGAAGCGATGACTTGACCAACCCGATATCCCCCGTTCGACTCGGGGTCTTGCCGTGACAAAGACTTGTTTTTTTGTTGATGGGCGAGTGCGTCTTGAATGTAGCTAGCATTGGACAGGTATTTGACCGGTGTACTGCTTCAAAGTCGGACGCAGGAGATGACACAACGTCAAAGACAGATGCAGCTGTGGCGGTGCCCCGCAGTATGCGCAGATGCGCAGCTATTTACGTGTATTTACGTCTGAACCAACGTCGTCCTCCACACGTCGCTGCCCATCCGCATTCTTCCTCTCGTTTCACCACCACCACCACCGCCAGTGTATACCAAATGTCGGACCTCTGCCCCGTCTACGCCCCCTTCTTCAGCGCAATGGTCAGTCGCCCCTCTTGCCCTCTTTTTCCCGCTTTTTGACGAGAAATGGATGCAAATAGGGCTGCACGAGTGCTATTGCGTTTACTTGTGAGTTTCTGTCCTCTGGGCGGGGCACGGGAATACGCCGCCCGCCAGCCCCCCTTACTGCGCAGAAAGAAGACCAAGACTGACTGACGATGATACGATGTGTTGGCAGGCATAGGAGCCAGGTCCGTCGTCCTCCGCTCTCTGTCTATATCATTTAGCTGACGAACCATGCGCCCGCTCACAGCTACGGCACCACCAAGTCCGGTGTCGGCGTCGCCGCCATGTCCGTCCTGCGCCCCGACCAGATGATGAAGTGTGTCGTCCCCGTCGTCATGGCTGGTATTATCGCTGTACGTCTGCGTCTACACAAAGTGTGAATGCGGTTGGCTGACATGGACGGCAGTGCAGATCTACGGCCTCGTCGTCTCGGTGCTCATCGCTAGTGACTGTGCGTACTGCTTCCCCTTCTCTTTCCGCTTTACCGCCCGCCCTTTCATCTTCCCCCATGTCCTGCTCGTCCTCCCAATTCGTTCCCTCTTCCTGTCCTCCTGCCTTCTTGTCCCTTTCTTCACCCCCTCCCTCCCTATACTTTTACTCCCTCTGCTTCTCTCCGATGGCCAACCGCTAACCCCGCTCCCTCGCAGTATCCGTGCACATGTCCCTCGCGCAAGGCTTCGTCCAGCTCGGCGCAGGCCTCTCCGTCGGCCTCGCCGGTCTCGCTGCGGGCTTCGCCATCGGCATTGTCGGCGACGCCGGCGTGCGCGGCACCGCGCAGCAGCCGAGGCTGTTTGTCGGGATCGTGAGTTTTGGTTTTTCGGTTTTGGGTTCTCTGTTCTGTGTTCTGCTTTTGTTTTTGCTTTTCGTCTGCGCTACCCTCTATCCGCGGTGGCACGGGGAGGAGTGAGGAGTAGGAGAGAAGAGAAGAAGGAGGAGCAGCTAGGCGTGCTGAGAGGTACTCCTCTGAATGCGAGGAGAGCAGTGTGGGTAGAGGGGGGGAGAGGGTGGAACGCCGGGCTAGGGTGCTCATGTACCGTTTACCCTCTGCCCTCGATCTCGCCCTCGCCTCCTCGGCTTCACTTTTTTCCGTCACCTCTTCCTCTTTCTCTATTTTTTCCTCGCTTTTACGTGTCGTCCCCGCCACCCCATTCTTGTCAATTCCCCTGCGGACATTGTACATGCCCTCTAGATTTTTTGTACCCTGTATGTTCTTCCAGCGCATCTCAATGCGTGGCGGTGCTGCCTCGCCCCCGACGCGTTCTCTGCGCGTCCGCGGCGCCACCGATAGTACTTTGTTCGTTTCCAGGCCTGCGATGTCCTACTGTTCTTTGAATGTTCCACCACTCACACTGGCCCTCCTTTTGCCACCCACTATTTCTGTATCATTTGCCACCCCCGTGTCGTATACCATCCATTTTGTATCATATGTAATAGACTTGAATTGATCTTGTTCTCATTTATTTGAATGTCACCTATTAATTGCTGCCCTAGGCTTCATATATTATTTTCCGCCTTCGACTCACAGAAACGGCGAAACAAGCTGCCGTACTCTGCCGCCTTGCCGTCCGTTGCCGTTCCCAGAAAGGCATTTCCATAAAAGGGAATCCAAGGGCGAAAAGAACGCAAGTGTCTGTAACTGAGTGGACGTCGACTGGCCTGCGAGTCTACTTTTTAGTGGTCTCCCCCTGCCCGAACGTCTGAGTCGTCACCAGTCATTGACAGCCAGCCACCTTTCATCCCCAGATGTCTCGGCCACTATTCCCCACTCTCGCACAGAACTCTGCCTCTCCCCAGATTCCGCAGGAGCTTTGCGAGAAAGTACTAGCATGCTTGACCGTGAAGTATGACCCAGCGTTGGATGTCGACTACCAGGATCGCTACTTCACACTTCGACAATGCGCGCTCGTGTGCAAAGCTTGGCTTCCATCGGCACGCTCGCTCATCTTTCGGGATGTGGATTTATCGTCGCAGGGTGCCGAACGTCTACTCCAGCTCCTGGATCTTAACCCGACGCTGACCAGGTACATGACAAGTGTCATTGTACGAGATCCCATGGCCTTCAACCGTGACGGCTGTGCATTGGAGGTGCTTGCCGAGCTTGCACCGAAGCTCATGGCAGTGAGGCACTTGAGTGTCTTGGGCGGCCGGGGCGACTCACCCTATTCGTCCTCGCTGTCACTGTGGGGATCGCAAGTCGAGGAAGAGATTCGGGGACTTCACGACTCTATTCTCCCCCTCCTGCAGGCACCTACGCTGACGAGGATTCTCCTCAAGGGATTCACGTTCACATCAGGATCGCAATTCAATCAGTTCATCTGCACCCCATCCCTCATCGCTCTGACCGTCATCAATATTCACGTGTTGATGAATGATAAAGACTGCGTCGACGATGTCGCAGTTCAAGATATGTCGCCTCCTTGTACGATCTCAGAACTAGGATTGGCTTTGCGCGATCCCACTCGCGGGCGATGGGTTCTGCACCCAAGCTTCCCCGTCAACATCGCATCGATCAGGGAACTTAGTATCAAACTGAAAGACGCTGGAGATATGCACCACTTTCTACCACTGCTGAATGCGATTGGGACATCGCTAAAGGTCTTTGGTGTTTACCTTCCAGGCCGTTGTGATTTGCGAGAGTATCGTCGTTGTACGCCTTCCTCTTCGGTCATAATCACTTGTACTGAACATGCTCCAGTCGCCAGCATCATGGATGCCATACCTATCTTGCCCAACACCCATATCGAGCATATCATTGTATCTGGTTTCGACCGCCGAGACCCCTCTATCGGTGTCTATAGCATGCGGTTTGACGGAGCGGAGTACGTCAAGAGTCTGTTATCGCGACTGCCGGTGCCACAGCGCTTGAAAACAGTGACAATCCACGAGGATGTCGAGATAATCTGGCGCAAGGAGACGGAGTTTCCCAGCTTACAGTGGGACAATTGGCAGATGGTCGACGAGTGTCTGGCACAGGACACATTTTCCAATGTCAAACAGTTGGAATTTTTCGCTGGGTTGAAGGTTCTCGAGGTGGAATGCGCCCTCGTACGTTCTTGCCTCACCCCACAGTTTCGTGCCTTTCAGGCGCGGAAAGGCACGGTGTTCGATCTGACGGTGGACTATACAAATACAGCATGGGTACGTATATCTCAAGATTGATTTTGGCATTGGTCTCATGGTCCTACGTATCTCGTCTCAGCTTCGAGCACAGGCTGCGAGAGACGATTACGATTATCCCATCAATTCAGGTGATGTTTGACTCCGCAGGAGGAGTCCGATGAATGATCTCAATAACAAATGGACAAGTATGCGGAGGAAAAGGCAAGGAAGCGCACGGTGCGCGTCTAGTTTAAATACAGAACGACAATTTGTACATACCGATATCCCTCGTTCGACTTGGGGTCTTGCTGTTGTTCGGAATGGATTGAGTTTTTTTCTCGGTTTTCTTTTGACCATTCCAAAGGGCTCGAAATTTAATACCCTCAAGATCTCAGCTTATACATTGAGTATCCTTTGTCGTTCACTCGGTTGCTATTCATTTACCCTGAACTTCAACCCGAACTTGGTATCAGTGCTGTGGCCTCGCTGAAGCACCAGATCCGACTCATTCAAGGATGAGAACAAGTCCGGTAGGAAAAGGCAAGGAGGCGCACGGTGTGCGTCGAGTTCAAGTAGCAAGAACGACAATGATGTATTCATCCTGATATTCCCCGTTCGACTCAGGGTCTTTCCATGTGGGCCATGCATCTGCTGTCCCTTTTTTCCCGATTTATATCGCCAACTCGAAGGTTGAATGGATTATGTGAGCAAGAGTGAGGAAAGGATTCCAGAAACAAGAAGAAAAGGGCAGGGAGGTGCAGGGTGCATGTCGGGTTCAGATATGGTAAACTGACTGTTCACCCGAAATCCCTCGTTCGACTCGAGGTCTTGCCGTGACGAGGATGAAACTGCCAGCTTTGTTTCTTTCACCATCATGATATCCTCAATTTCTCGTGATCCCCATAACTGACTGTTGATGACCATCGAGGACAAAGGAGAGGCAAGGAAGGCAGGGAGGTGCACGGTGCGCATCGGGAACGAGTGTACTTACTGCAATCGACGATTCATCCCGATATCCCTCGTTCGACTCGGGGTCTTGCCATTACTGATTACTGGTACGTGCCACAATTTTTTTTTTCTGGCCGCAATAACAGATTTCCGAGTCGGCGAAACTCTCAAAATCTCAGCTTATTATAATCGAGTTTGCTCGATCAACAGGGTTGGTTTATTTTTTAATCTAATTAGGCCAACGGCAACTTCAACTTGACTTGACGTTGCTGCAGCCTCACTGAAGCACTAGATCCGACTCATTCAAGGACGAGAATAACTCTGGTAGGAAAAGGCAAGGAGGCGCACGGTGCGCGTCGAGTTCAAGTATAGAACTTCGTGCACGACTTGTTCATCCCGATATCCCCCGATCGACTCGGGGTCTTGCCGCCACAAATATATGAGCTTTTGCCCTTTTTGATTTTTTGTTGATGGTCGAGTGCGTCTTGAATGTAGCTAGGTAGTACTACTTTCAAAGTCGACAATCACTGCTAGACAGATACAGCTGTGGCGGTGCCCTGCAGTATGCGCAGATGCGCAGCTGTTTACGTGTATTTACGTCTGAACCAACGTCGTCCTCCACACGTCGCTGCCCATCCGCATTCTTCCTCTCGTTCCACCACACCACCACCGCTAGTGTATACCAAATGTCGGACCTCTGCCCCGTCTATGCCCCCTTCTTCAGCGCAATGGTCAGTCCCCCCTTTTGCCTTCTTTTTTCCGCTTTTTGACGAGAAATGGATGCAATAGGGCTGCACGAGCGCTATTGCGTTTACTTGTGAGTGTCTGTCCTCTCGCGCGCTAGTGGGCAAGGCACGGGAATGCGCTGCCCGCCAGCCCCTCTTACTGCGCAGAAAGAAGACCAAGACTGACTGACGATGATACGATGCGTTGGCAGGCATAGGAGCCAGGTCCGTCGTCTTCTGCTCTCTATCTATGTGTATATGTAGCTGACCCGCCCACAGCTACGGCACCGCCAAGTCCGGCGTCGGCGTCGCCGCCATGTCCGTCCTGCGCCCTGACCAGATGATGAAGTGTGTCGTCCCTGTCGTCATGGCTGGTATTATCGCTGTACGTTTGTGTCTAAACAAAGTGTGAATCCGGCTGGCTGACATGGGCGGCGGTGCAGATCTACGGCCTCGTCGTCTCGGTGCTCATCGCTAGCGACTGTGCGTACTGCTTCTCTCCTATGACCAACCGCTGACCCCCGCCCTCTCAGTATCCGTGCACATGTCCCTCGCGCAAGGCTTCGTCCAGCTCGGCGCAGGCCTCTCCGTCGGCCTCGCCGGTCTCGCCGCGGGCTTCGCCATCGGCATCGTCGGCGACGCCGGCGTGCACGGCACCGCGCAGCAGCCGAGGCTGTTTGTCGGGATGGTGAGTTTGGTTTTTCGGTTTTGGGTTCTGTGTTCTGCTTTTCGTCTTTTGTTTTTGCTTTTCGTGTGCGGGGAGGAGTGAGGGTAGAAGAGAAGAGAAGTGGGAGGAGCAGCTAGGGGTGCTGAGAGGAACTCATGTACCCTCAAGCAGTGTGGGTAGAAGGGGGGGAGAGAGTGGAGTGCCGGGATAGGGCGCTCACGTACCGTTTACCCTCTGCCCTCTGCCCTCGATCTCGCCCTCGCCTCTCCTCGGCTTCACTTTTTCCGTCACCTCTTCCTCTTTCTCTATTTTTTCCTCGCTTGTTATGCCGACGCTGACATGCACTTGCCACTTGCGCATAGATCCTCATCCTCATTTTCGCCGAAGTGCTGGGTCTGTATGGTACGTGTCCTGTCTTGCTCCACTTTCGTCTGTCTGTCTCTTTTGTCTTTATTTCGGCTGTCGTCCCTCTTTCGTCCTTCTTTTCCGTTCTTTTGGCACCTTGCTTCTTCTCCTTCTTTCTTTGCGGCTAGCTTAGCTGCCTCTTCCTTCGTTCTTCTTTCTTTGCGCCTGGCTGCCTTTTTCATGCCTCTTCCTTGCGGTGCCTATTTCTTCTTTCTTTGCGCCTGGCTGCCTTTTTCATGCCTCTTCCTTGCGGAGCCTATTTCTTCTTGCGGCTAGCTGCCTTTTGCTTCCCCGTCGCCCCGGCTTCTTTCTTCGCGTATTTCGCTCCGCTGCGCCGGCGTTCTTTGCCATTTCGTTTTCGGGAATGGGTAGGTCGGATTGGATAGGATATGATATCATTCATCTCATCTCCTTCCTGTCTCCCCGCCCTCGTCCTCGTTCCCCCCCTCGTTTCCCCCCTCGTTCCATTTCTTCTTTCTTTCTTTCTCCTCGCTCCTCGGGTATCTATCTACCATCTATGATAGCTATCACCCATCTCATCTCCACCACGCCCCCCCTCCGTTCTTCCGTTCTGGCCTCGGCCTCGGAGTGCGGAGTCAGTCGTACGAGTATGTACTTCACTGTATCCTTTCATCCACCCTGCAATATAATACCTTCTTTTATTTTACTTGTTCACTGTCTATGTATAAGTATATCATGTACATGATGTCGTGAAGGCCTACGGGTAGCGAAGAGCATTTTATCGCTTCCAAGCATATACATTGCTTATGGCCTCAGAGAACTCCCGAGGTTCCCTGGAGCCAGGGAACCTTAATCGTGTGTTGCAAGTTGCAGGTGACGTAGTGGTATATGACCTTGAGACGTCTTGTATTTTTTTCTTGGTTTTCTTCTAAGTCCTGCGTCACAGGCGGGCTTTGAAACTCAGCCGCGCCCCATCCTGCACAACGTAGCGCCTTTGAACTGCGCGAAAGTGGAACCCAGATCGAGGAAGTCCGATCCAGTGAGCGGGCATCGGTTCACGACCGATAGTCCGACGCTTGCCCCAGCTCTGCGTATTCAATCCTCCTTGTCTCAATCGGAGAAAGGACGCCCGACACGACAATTTTTAAGGTATCGATACATGCCCATTTATCGAACTACAAAGTAAAAAAATGTAACCGATGTAAAAGAGAATGAGGAATGCGAGTCTGAATGGGCACTTCTGCCGCATTCACGCAGTACCCCTCCCCGTGCTCGCAGCGCGCGCCGGAGATTCGAGCTGCACAGGCCGCGGTGCGATCTGAAATCCTGGGGCAGCATAGGTCCCGTTGTCTCCGCCCGGGTTCGTCGCGCCGAGACTTGTCGCGGTGCCCCATCCGCGCTTGTCTGAGATCCCTAGCGTGGAATGCGGGTACCGGTGGAAGCGCGGGGTGCACATTGCCTCCGTGTGGTCCGTGCGCTGCCAGCCCGCGGCAGTGTCATCACGGCAGATGTAGCAGGCGCCGGCGATGGGACGCTGGCGCGCGGCGTGCTGCGCATTGGCGGCGGTGCGGCAGAGTTGTCAACGAGCGGGGCGAGGATGGACATGGGAAGCGGGGAGGGTATGGGGCGATGGGGGGACAGCTGCAGCGTGAGCTGCGCATCGCGGGGGAAGGTGCCCGTCGTGTTTGCGTTGCGCAGCAGGCCGAGGTTTGTAGCGGACACCGGCGTGGGCGCAGAGGAAGCCGGCGCCGGGCGCGGAAAGGCGACGAAGGCGGCATGGACGACGGAAACGCTGCTGCGCGCCGTACTTCCGGTGCCGGACAGGCGCTGGGTTTGAGCGGAGGATAGTGAGGCGTTGGACATGGTGGCGGCGGGCGGGGAGGTGATAACCGCGGCGCGGGCGATGGGGTGCGCACTCAGGGGGGGGTGGTGCGTGCCGTGTTAATGATACGCCCGGCGTGCGTGTGGATCGGGGAGAGTGCTATTTGCTGGAGACACACTTGGCGCGCGAGGACGCGATAAAGGCGGCGCCGGCGATGGGGAACGACCATTGCGTGCACTGCGCACACAGGAGGTGGTGAAGGTGGTGCCAGGAGTACGGCAGGCGCAGGCGTCGGGCGGTGACGGCAGTACACTGCTGAAGAGCCACGACGTGGGCTGCGAGGAAGGCCAGCATCGCGTGCAGCGGGTGGCGTGGGTCAGTCTTGGGTTCACGCCGGCGTGGTGTCGAGCGTGAGGGCGTAGCAGAAACGGTAGAGCGCGTCTGTGGCGAGGTCCAAGTCATGGGGCGGATCACGCGCGCTGTCGTGGTGCTGTAGATGGTCCCCCCGGGCAGCGAGTGGTACTCCTGGTCACTGCGCACGTCGTATGCTACGCTCCAGCGAGGCAGGAATCGACAGCGTGGAGAAGGCGTCGGGGCCGTCCGAAGAGGCACGACTCTGCACGAAATTAGCGGGAGAGGGTTACCAGTGCTAACGTGACGCACCTCAAATACACCCTCCAACCGCCTTCTCAGCAGTGCAGAACGAGGGTCTGCTTCCAGGCAAATGAGAGGACAGGAGTGGGATTGGGAAAGCCGCGTTCGAGGCATAGTGGGGCAGTCGAGCGATGTGGCAGTCCTGATCGCCGCGGCAGCGATGGAGAACGGCACCACGTAGTGCCAGATAAACGCGTCGGGCCGAGGGCGCGGTGGGGCGGGAAGGCGGGCGCGTAGATTGAGAAGGCGCGAAGGTGGCAGCGTCGGGGGAGTCGGAACTATCGGGCGGACTTCGGCGGGAATATCGGATTTGCTCCGCAGGGACGGCGTGCAGGACGAGAGATTCTGGAGCATCGGGAAGCGTCGGGTGGGTGCTACGCCGTACGGAGCGAGAGAAAGCGCGGGCTGGCATCAGGAATAGTCGCTGATGTCGTTTGCGTGGGAACGGAGCGACCAAGTAGTTTGGGCAGCAGGCCGGAGCGGCCGAAAACACCCCACTTGGCGGAGTATAATACATATCTTGCGGGTGAAAGATGGTATGAGGGAGGTTGGCCGAGCCGAAGATTGCATCGGAATCTATCGGAATGGATACCGTCTGAGCCCTGGTTTACAGCATAACATTCGAAAAACGGGGTTTATACCGAGTTTATAATGGCTTGAATTCGGGGCAAAATATACGATATTTATGTGCTATCTGCGTCCATCCGTGTGTTCTAGCCGTGAATATTCACAAATGAAAAATTGAGCCGTTTTCCCGAATTTGGCACACTATAATTAGGAGACATTGCACGTGGCATGCTGGCTGTGTCTGTCAGTGAGCTGTCAGTCAGCCCTTGTTCTTTCACCTCCAGGTCTACCGCATTCATACACAAGGTCCACCTCTACTCAGAGTCTACCAATTGACACTGGCCCTATAATGTCTCACCAGGCCAGTGAACTCCACATAGTTAATCAGAACATCCATGGTGTGTTGCAAGATTGATTAGCCAGCGCTATCACTTATCTTTCCCAGGTGGTGTAGGGGGACAAGGTGGGGAAGGTGGCATCCAAGGTGGGGGTGGGGGTCTTGGGGAGGGTCCCAGGATGGCTTATGACATCAAGGCCGGACACTTCACCGTAAATAATCAGTAGGTTGATTCATCCCCTCCCAAATACTGTTTCTCAATAACAGCAGTGGCACTGCACAAATGAATTGTAAGTGTTAGACCCCACAGGTCAGAGGATTGACAGAAAAGCTGATAGTGCCAACCACAGTCCAAGGGAGAAGTAACACCAGAGAGATTCTAGCAAGTCTCAAATGTGTGGCAGCCCGCTATAATGCTGCCAACACACCTGAGAAATGCATGGATGGTACACGAGTCGACATCATCAGGGACATTGTTGCATGCTTGACCAGCACTCCTGATTCAATCCGCCTGGTCATGCTCAGTGGGGTTGCAGGATCGGGGAAATCCACAATTGCAAAGTCAGTTGCAACCATCTTGGCTGAGGAGAAAGGGGCTCTTGCAGCATCTTTTTTCTTTTCCCGTGACTACACAGACCGCAAGGAGATAAATTGCCTTGCCACAACACTTGCCATACAGCTCACAGATTATAGTCCTATCTTTCAGGCTCATCTCATTGAGTTATTGGAGAAAGATTGTACTCGTATTTGCGAGGCAGAACCACGCCTGCAGTTCCAGAAGCTGGTTGTAGAAATTCTTGGGAAGCTACCTCCCTCTTCAACACCATGGGTGATCTGTCTTGATGCTCTGGATGAATGCGGAAAAGACCGTGGCCAGATTTTCTTGCGGTGGCTATCTGATAGCATTGGTCAGATCCCAGCCTATATCCGATTCTTTCTCACTGGACGCCCTGATGTTCCTTCTTATCTGAAATTTGATAAACTTCTTTCTCTGATGCATAGGGTTGACCTTGATGAAATTGAACCCATTATGGTTGAACGTGACATCCACCTCTATGTTGAGCAGTCACTTGATGGGGCAAATTGGATTACGCATCATCCCTGGAAAATTCAGAGCCGGCAGGCAGAAGAAATAACAACCCGAGCAAATGGACTCTTTGTTTTTGCAGCTACAGCTGTTCGTTATGTTCTTGCAGGACTGCCACATATACCCCCCCAGGAATCTGTTGATGACCTGCTAGATGGTGAAGCTCTCACTGACCTGCATGATCTATATCTCCGGATTATGGAGTATGCCATCCCAATAGCTGTCCCAGGGAGACGGCATGTTCAAGGTTACCGTGAACGTGCTGTAAAGATTCTGAGTGCAATTTTGCTCCTCCTGGAACCTTTGGATTCCCAGAGTCTGGCAGACTTGCTTGAACTAGATAAAACAGTTCTTCTGGAGACACTGCTCCCTCTGAGTGCTGTAATCCATGTGTCCGATACTCCAGGGGCAGCAATCAGAATAATACATCTCTCATTTAGGGAGTTTATGATGTCTTATGTTCATGAGACCCGGCCTGAAATCCTCTGTGGCACACACAATCAACAGCAAGCCCTGGTATCAGCTCTTATGAAGGTGCTGGACAGGCAACTGAGATTCAATATCTGTGATCTACCAACCTCATACTTGCGAAACATTGACATACCAGATCTCCAGTGGCGACTTCACAACTACATCCCACTGCATCTCCGATATGCTGCTCAATTTTGGGTGGATCATCTGGTAGAGATAGCTTATGATTCATGGCATGGCCTAAGAGTGCAGAACTTGCTGTTCAAAAAGTTTCTATTTTGGCTTGAATTGTTGAGTTTACTTGGGATTGTGGGCTATGGACAGCAGGCTTTAGCTAAATTGATGGTTTGGGCAAATGAGGTATGTCTAGGAATGATCTTATGAGATGTTATGAGGACTGAAGATCATTAGAGCACATCCCTCATCCGATTTGTAACTGACACCAAAAGATTTATTTCCTTCTTTTGGGATGCAATTAATCAAAGTGCTCCTCACATTTATCTATCAGCACTGGCCTTGGCACCAGAGCAGTCTGAAATCTTCAAAAGATTCTCAGATGAATTCCCGCAATTGTTATCAATTACAAAAGGGAGAATGAAGCAGTGGCCAAACACAATTGCTGTACTGGAGGGGCACACCCATTGGGTCACCTCAGTTGCCCTCTCACCTGATGGCAAGAGAATTGTGTCTGGCTCTGGTGACAACACTGTGCGCATTTGGGATGCAGAGACTGGAGCTGCACTCAGGGAGCCACTGGAGGGGCACACCAATTGGGTCACCTCAGTTGCCTTCTCGCCTGATGGCAAGAGAATTGTGTCTGGCTCAAGTGACAACACTGTGCGCATTTGGGATGCAGAGACTGGAGCTGCACTCAGGGAGCCACTGGAGGGGCACACTGATGGGGTCATCTCAGTTGCCTTCTCACCTGATGGCAAGAGAATTGTGTCTGGCTCCAGTGACAACACTGTGCGCATTTGGGATGCAGAGACTGGATCTGCACTCAGGGAGCCACTGGAGGGGCACACCAATGGGGTCAGCTCAGTTGCCTTCTCACCTGATGGCAAGAGAATTGTGTCTGGCTCCCATGACAACACTGTGCGCATTTGGGATGCAGAGACTGGAGCTGCACTCGGGGAGGCACTGGAGGGGCACACCAATGGGGTCACCTCAGTTGCCTTCTCACCTGATGGCAAGAGAATTGTGTCTGGCTCCAGTGACAACACTGTGCGCATTTGGGATGCAGAGACTGGAGCTGCACTCAAGAAGCCACTGAAGGGGCACATCAATCAGGTCACCTCAGTTGCCTTCTCACCTGATGGCAAGAGAATTGTGTCTGGCTCCCATGACAACACTGTGTGCATTTGGGATCTAGAGACTGGAGCTACACTCAGGGAGCCACTGGAGGGGCACACCAATTCAGTCAGCTCAGTTGCCTTCTCACCTGATGGCAAGAGAATTGTGTCTGGCTCCCATGACAAAACTATATGCATTTGGGATGCAGAGACTGGAGCTGCATTCAGGGAGCCGTTGGAGGGGCACACTAATTGGGTCAGCTCAGTTGCCTTCTCACCAGATGGCAAGAGAATTGTGTCTGGCTCCCTTGACAACACTGTGCACATTTGGGATGCAGAGACTGGAGCTGCACTCAGGGAGCCACTGGAGGGGCATATTGATATGGTTTCCTCAGTTGCCTTCTCACCTGATGGCAAGAGAATTGTGTCTGGCTCCGGTGACAAAACTGTGCGCATTTGGGATGCAGAGACTGGAGCTGCACTCAGGGAGCCACTGGAGGGGCACACAAATTTGGTTACCTCAATTACATTCTCATTACCTCAATTGCATTCTCGGAGTTTACTCAATGTAGGTTCCTCTTCTATGCATACTTTAGTACAGACTCATTCTCTATACCAGTCCCTTCACCTCAAGTCCCCTCATGCATCTCTGCACTGGCAAATACACAATGGTTGGGTCTCTTATCTCCCCTCAGAACTCCTGTTTTGGATCCCAATGCCCTTCAGGGTTGGACTGTGGTCTCCACACAACACGCTTGTTATAGGCCGAGAACAGACCTTGCTCTCATATGACAAGTTTGTATGTGGTGCAGACTGGGCAAAGTGTTATTCCCAACCAGAAAACCCTTACTAAAGAATTAGCTTCCATGCCTTCCACCAACCAGGGGTCAGTAGGATTTGTTACCTGGTGAAATTTCATAGCTTCCGCAAACTTCAGACAGTAAAATTTATTATCTCAGGAGGTTGCACTGCCTCCACCAACTAGGTTAGTAGAATTTGCTACTTTGGGAACTTCCATAGCTTCCACAAACTTTACTTTAATCAGCAAAATTTGTGACCTCAGGAACTTCCACAGAACAAGAGTCAGTAAAATCTGTTACCTGATGAAATTCCATACGCTCTACGAACTATAGTAAACATGATTTATGATGTGGATATTTTTCATGGCCTTTGTAGATTTGTTTACCATTTGTGTCATATGAAAGTGTGATGGGGGTATTGGAGACATGCCCAAGGCAGACATCACTATATATCATATATGCTTATATAGTTGAGCCTGTATAGCTCTGGTAGCTAGATTATGTGAGAGATCTTTTGCTTGCACTTACCATCATGTTGTGAGCCGGCAAACCACCTCTATGCATTTGTGACGATGTACGGACTATGGACGCAGTTGAGGACCACTGCAAGATATGACGAATACTTAATATATACATATACATAGTTAGTTTGCAATAGGTAGATGATCCGTGATCATTACTTACCTAATCTTATCTTACTTTGCAACAACCTCTATGTTGTGAAGTCCAAGATCCACCAAGGCAAACCACCTGTCAGCAATGACAGCAAGTAACCCGACAAGAACCCCAACCAGGATAAACCCGATTGACGCTAGTAGCTCATGTGTTCCCTGTGCAGTAGGACCAGTCGTACGGTGTCCTCCCTAGGAGGCCATATGTTGTAGGTTGGGATGCGAGGCGGAACTCGGAACGAGTCGAAGAGGGTGTGATATCCACTCGGGTACACAACCTGGGGCGTGGATACAACCCATAGTACAATGTGGAGGAAGCGGGGCAGGGTGGAGACAATGCCTATATCAAGCCAAGGTAGAAGCCTGAGATTAGACAAGGTAGAATCTACTGTACATGGAGATTCTATTGTGCTTATATAGGCTTCTAATAAATTAAAACAATCACGGTCAATTGCAATTAGTTCCTGTACCGCAGCATTAAGGAGTGTTAATGCTGATACTCCTGTACTCCTCTGTGTTGGTTTCTGTGGCGTCTGAGGACCTAGAAGACCCAACATTCAGGTTTCCTAGTCCCGAGTGTCATTGTATCCAGTGGTTCAAACCCCGATTGGTTTGCAACCACTCATGTACTTTGTGTATGCTTCTGTGTCATCTGTGGTGCGTCCGGGGACTAGGATCTGTCTGTACGGGTTCCTAGTCTCTAACGTCTTCCGTATCTCGTGGCGCAGACTCCCCGAGTCTGCAGCTTTAGAATCTGAGGCCGGGTTTCAACCATGAGAAGGTCACGTGGTGGCGTCATGAGAGTCCTGTGCCGCTAAGACGTGTCTGTATCCATACAGACGCGTCGTGCAAAAAAGTAGAACCCAGGCAATTCATGACATCACCTCAATGTGTTAGACCCCTATATGGCTGAGCATCCATACAACTGCTCCATGGCCCCCATGTTTCAGGGGTCTGTCTCTGTCTTCATGACTGGGGACCACACTACTGCAGGAGCGCTCCATAGTGTTCACTGCCTCCATAGCTGCGCCGGACTCGACATCCATGCATGCTTCACCTCCAGCATGGCGAAGCCTCAAAGACCCGCATCACAATGGAGCCCACCGCAAGGGGCTTCACCACAGCTGGAGAAGCAACGACAGGCATGAGCGCTCAGCTCTGGGAGCAAGCAAGCAGCTATGGCCTGCGTTGAGGAGCATGGGGGCATCAGATACCCCTCACCACTCCCATCGCTACAAGTGCAATGGGAGAGGTACAAGGTGATACCCCACATGCTGGGAGTGAGGCACCTAGGAAGTGCTCAACCTGACAGCGAGTGCTGAGGTGCCCCAATTCCCCTTCTAGCGCAACATCGGCCCTCTACCTGATGGTAGCCTATGTTACGACCATGCACTTTCCGATCCGTTCCAGTCCCTTCCGGCCGTTTACGGCCATTCCGGTTACGGCCTACTTTCCTGTTGCATCCGGTTAGTTCCGTTGACGCACAACCTTTGGGGTTTCCGCAATGAAGGTCTTCTGAGCGTTCCCCAAATCAAACATGACTTATGCGACTATGCTTCCTTCTTATTGTTCTTATTGTCTTTCGCTGTACTTATTGTCTTTTACATACTTCTTTCCGCATTAGACTTATCTCCGTATTTAGTATAAATACGTATTATGTTCTACTGTATCTTTAGTTGAAAATTAACGTGCTTTGCCTCTGCATTGCTCCGTGGTCTGACTTCCGTCTCCTTTGTCGTCGAGCCAAGTTAGTTGGTGTACCCGATCTCCTACGTGGTATCACTTACGGCCCTATCCGTCCTTCCGGCCCTTTACGTCTTCCGGCCTTCTGTCCTTCCGGCCTTTTCCGACACGGATATAACAGCATAGCCGTAAAGAGGGTGGAGGTCGCGCCACTCAAGGAGTACAAACTTGTACTCCTGAGTTTTATTCGCTGATGGCCTAGAAGGTCCGATCATGTGCTGGTCATGTGTTGGTCATACTCTTCAATTCTTCAAGTCCTTCTTCCTCTGTAGCAAGAGTAGCAGAGGGCGGAGTCTTGGTCACTGCGCCGTGCAGAGCACGGGCACGTGTATGGGAATGTCTTCAGGGCCATACAAATGGGGCAACTTGCTTCTAGGGAGACCTGCCGACATCACAGGGATGGGAGGATTGAGCGTATATATTGCTGCTTGCCTTTCCTTTCCTCCTTCTTCGACCCCCCACTTAAATGTCTCAGCAGCCCAAGACTTCTAGAGGACCTTACGACCCCGTGTTCGACTACCAGAACCCAAACCCCGCTATTAACTGTGCTGCTTCTACCCGACAAGCCTCCCGAATGGAGGCGGCAGCTTTGACAAGTGGACCCTCAGCCCCTGCATTGAGTTCCAGCTCTTCCCCTTGTTGCAGACCCCCGAGCCACCCAAGGGCACTCAAGAGAACGGGTCCTGTTCCTGCGAAGACTCCAGCAACAGCCTGCTCCTCGGTACTAGCACCTTTAGTTGCTTGAGTGGGCCTCCAGACTCCTACAGCGGCCTCTGTCACTAAAGGGGTGGCTGCCCCTGCTTCCAAACACGCCCCTTTCAGTGGTGCTAAACTGCACATGCCTTCCCATATGGTTGAGGTAGGGAAGCAAGGACCGCTGCCCTGCTGTGATTCTGTGTTGGGAATGGAGGAAACCTGCCCTGAGCACGCTGCTTCTGTAGCTGTGCCAGGTCCAGAGCTCCCTCCCCCAGCGGGAGGACCCACCACTCTTCCTGGAATGAGCGCATCTCCTCCCCCAGTGTCGCTTCCTGAGAACACCCAACACTCTTCCATGGAGCCTTCTGAGGAGTCTGATCTCGGCCCTTTCAGTACAGGGAACGAGACCGAACTGGGGGGCATTGAAAACAATGAGAGTATCACTGTGGTGCTCAAGTTATCAAAGCACTCAGAGGCCAGGATCTTTAGCGGGCTAGCGCACTCATTAGAGGTATTCCGAGAACCCCTGATGACTTTGGTGGCACGCTACAACGAAGCTTGCTTTCCGGAGGATTTCACACAGGAAGACCCATTGGCAGAGTTCAGCGTTGTAGGTGGGGAAATCCCGAACATCAACCCCACCAGAGCCACCACGTTGCGGGATGCCCTAATCCGCTACGATAAACCTCACCACCAGTTTGAATGGGAGCACCTAGGGCAACTTATCGAGGAAGTAGTGTAAATTGAAGTGAAGACAGTGCCATGCTTCCCCTTCACCAATCCAACTATCTCGAAACAGTTCTTTTGCCTCGCTCTAGAGCCCTTGAGCCATACAGTGCATGCGGTGGTAGTGGTTCAGCAGATCCTGGAGGCTCTGGAGGCTCTGACGATATTCCTAGGCAAAGAACCGAAAACCAGTTTCACGCTGGACCTGGATTATAGACTACTTGAGCTACTAGAGCGCAGCGTGTAGGAGGCCGAGCTGCAGTTTACACTCTCCTGCCTCCAAAGGTGTCTGTTTAACTGTCATGAATCGTCTTTTCATTTTACTTCCAGAGCCTGAACAACCCGAACAACCCGATCATTGATCATATCAACTATCTGATCAATCGAACCAGGATACCGTTTTAGGATCTCTAATGGTTTCGATCGGTCCCCCAACCTTCGGGTTCCCGATCGCCCCTCTACGTTCATATACCCCTTCATTTACTTTGCATTAATCTTGTCTGTTGCCGTTGGACACTGTACCTTAATATACAACCCCTAGGGACTCTTAGTATATAAGCTGTAATTAATTCCCTGTACTTTACACTATTCTAGTCTAAACTCCAGGCTTATTCGTTTGGAACTCTTCGTGCTTCAGTCACCTTCGTCACCTCAGAACCCGGAATCTGCTCTGTGCTGACATTAACAGGAACAAGCACATCCGCACCTACTTTCAACACATTTGTCACACTCTCACAGATGAAGACTGGAGCGATATAGCCAGCTCTGCAGACTCGATATTGCCTGAAATACATTGTGAATTCGGAACCTTGCATCCCACACAAGAGATGTACCGCCTACTGCTGAGACCCGATTATTCATTGTGAGTCGTGATGATCGATGACTCCGCACGGGCCGGTATGATGCGCAGGTTGAATGAGGAACTGTGGGAGCACTACTATCGTCCTTGTTGAAGTATCCCTACCCTCAAGGAAACCTCCGTGAAAGGTTCGGTTCGTGGAGTGAGCGCTCATCAGGATGCTATCAGTAGGTGACCGGCTAGTTGTTACTGCAGCCATCAGCTGGCATCCCCTCGGCTGTGGGTAGGTGTTGTTTTTGTTTTTGTTTTTGGTATATACCTGTTCAACTCGGGGTCTTGCCGTCACCACTCTGTGAACATCCCTTTTTGTTCTTTTGCTGATGGTCGAGTGCGTCTTGAATGTAGCTAGCATTGGACAGGCATTTTAGGGTGCTGTTTTTTATTGATGTTTGTGAACATGTTTATAAACACCGGTTTATAAACCAGTTTTTAAATGGATCAGCCGAAAGTACCGGTTTTTAATTATAACCGAACCCCAGCCCCGAAATTGCCAGGCTAAAAAAAATTCGGCTCACCACCCTCAATTGCGAGGAGGACAACAACAACACAGCAACACCACCTTCTCAGTCAATTGAGAGCACCACAATTAGCTCATGACGCAATGGTGTTGATATCACCTTGCCATTTTTTCGTGATTTGCTCTCAGATGCGCCCATCTCCGGTGCAGATGAGATTGGGAGTGTTTAGTAACTGGTCAAAGCAGGCGGCAGGGGGCTCAGCCCCAGTGAAAATCCCCCATGCTGAGATTTGCTCAGAATTGCTGAAAGCGGCTGAAGCCTGGCTCATTCATGCTCCGAGTTGCTTGGACCGGTCATTCTAAAAAGCTACAAATGTGATGTCATAGCCTAGAGTAAATTTCAGTAATTCCAGTGGCAAAACGTGAATGCAAACACAAGTCCTGGAAATATTTTTGATGTGGCGGCAAATTTTGTTCTTGCCAAGGATTTCTAAACTTCTCATCGTCGTCGCCGTATGATGGTGACAGTCACGGCATCACAGTGCTTCGCTGCTTTCCTCTCTACCACCACCACCATCGCGACCATCGGCACGCCTGCACCAACGGACGTGTCTCCAACGGTGAGTAATATCTACCCCCTCCCCCTCTGTGCCATCTCCAATCCCATTGTACAGGTTTAACGGGTTATCTCAACGTTATCGATCTCCCTGCAATTTGGATGTAAGTCTGCACACTTCCGGAATTGAGATGCTTCCTGACGCCTGTGTGCGCTAGTACCAGCAGTACCTGTATGCCTCTGACAATATGGGAGCATATCTGAAGATCTAGAGGACAGCGAGGTGGGTTTTTTGTTCCCTCTTTTTTGTCCCTTCTTGTCTCGTCCCACAAATGTATGCTGATGATACTGTTATGTGTTTGGGCTTCTCCAAGAGCACCACCACATAGTCGACGCTGGTTGGTGCCACTGCCGTCCACATAGAGTCACCAACAGCTGCGCACACTGATTCAGTACGTCCCACTACTCACCCCTTTGCACCCGTCTCCATGCTCGACAACACGACATACCACCAGTGCATCGGTGCGCCGTGGGGTGCTGCAGGACCGGTGGCTGCACTCACTGTATGCCTTGTTTCTTCCTCCCTTCCACATGGTGAGCTAATATTCCTCATTTGGACGGTGTGTGTGCGTCAATGTCCTTGCCATCAGCTACATGGTATGTACCACCTCTTCGGCGCCCACAGGAGATGCTGATCACCTTTTCATGTAGGTATGGGATCTATCGCACCGAGAAAAATTGGATCACATCCTCGAGCTCGTGGACCCGGTCCGGTGCGCCGTGTGCACGCATGTGTATAGTACGTACCTCCTCATTGCGGTCGCGAGTGATGATACTGATTACCTTGTCATGTAGTCGTGGGATCTATTGCGCCGATGCAAATTGGATTGCATCCTCGAGCTTGTGGACCTGGTCCCGGTGCGCGCTTGCTTTCCTCTCGCGGTCGCAAACAATACTGACTACCTTGTTGTGTAGGTGTCCATGCATGGAGGCCGATTGGACTCACGGAGAACATGGGAATGGTGGCCACGGAAAGTGTTGTATAGGTTTTTATGTAGTCTCTGTAGTTGTACGCAGAGAAATATGATTTATTGGCAATTAATAGCAGCCCAGAAATGCGAAAGAAGCGAAGTATTTGGCGGAACACATTTGAGCAGCCTAGAGCAGGTTTGAGCACAAAATGCACCTCAATCAGCATAAATGAGCATATTAACAAGATGCTATAGTCTCGTTTTTGCGCTGAAAAGTGCTCAGTTCGGAGCGAATTTGGGTGAGCACATTTGAGCCGTTTTTGACACGTCTCAGCATGGGGGATTCTCACTGGGGCTCAACCTGCAAAGCAAAGGTAGCTGGGGCCAGATGTTTATAAACATGTTTATAAACACAAAATTATAAACTGTTTATAATGGGCCGTGGAATTATAAACAGCACCCTAAGGCATTTGACCGGTGTACTGCTTTCAAAGTCGGACGCAGGAGATGACACGACGTCAAAGACAGATGCAGCTGTGGCGGTGCCCCGCAGTATGCGCAGATGCGCAGCTATTTAGGTGTATTTACGTCTGAACCAACGTCGTCCTCCACACGTCGCTGCCCATCCGCATTCTTCCTCTCGTTCCACTACCACCACCACCGTTAGTGTATACCAAATGTCGGACCTCTGCCCCGTCTATGCCCCCTTCTTCAGCGCAATGGTCAGTCCCCCCTTTTGCCTTCTTTTCCCGCTTTTTGACGAGAAATGGATGCAAACAGGGCTGCACGAGCGCTATCGCGTTTACTTGTGAGTGTCTGTCCTCTGGGCGGGGCACGGGAATGCGCTGCCCGCCAGCCCCTTTTGCTGCGCAGAAAGAAGACCAAGACTGACTGACGATGATATGATGCGTTGGCAGGCATAGGAGCCAGGTCCGTCGTCTTCCACTCTCTGTCTATATGTAGCTGACGAACCATGCGCCCGCCCACAGCTACGGCACCGCCAAGTCCGGCGTCGGCGTCGCCGCCATGTCCGTCCTGCGCCCCGACCAGATGATGAAGTGTGTCGTCCCCGTCGTCATGGCTGGTATTATCGCTGTACGTCTGCGTGTACACAAAGTGTGAATGCGCTTGGCTGACATGGACGGCGGTGCAGATCTACGGCCTCGTCGTCTCGGTGCTCATCGCTAGTGACTGTGCGTACTGCTTCCCCTTCTCTTTCCGCTTTACCGCCCGCCCTTGCATCTTCCCCCATGTCGTGCTCGTCCTCCCAATTCGCTCCCTCTTCCTGCCCTCTTACCTTCTTGTCCTTTCTTCACCCCCTCCCTCGCTATACTTTTACTCCCTCTGCTTCTCTCCTTCTATGACCAACCGCTAACCCCGCCCTCTCAGTATCCGTGACCATGTCCCTCGCGCAAGGCTTCGTCCAGCTCGGCGCGGGCCTCTCCGTCGGCCTCGCCGGTCTCGCTGCGGGCTTCGCCATCGGCATCGTCGGTGACGCCGGCGTGCGCGGCACCGCGCAGCAGCCGAGGCTGTTTGTCGGGATGGTGAGTTTTGGTTTTTCGGTTTTGGGTTCTGTGTTCTGCTTTTCGTCTTTTGTTTTTGCTTTTCGTGCGCGGGGAGGAGTGAGGAGGGGTAGAAGAGAAGAGAGGAGGGAGGAGCGGCTAGGGGTGCTGAGAGGAACTCATGTACCCTCAAGCAGTGTGGGCAGAAGGGGGGGGAGAGGGTGGAGCGCCGGGGTAGGGGCGCTCACGTACCGTTTACCTCGCCCCGGCTTCGGTCTCTTCCGGCTACCTCTTTCTTTCCCTTTCTCTATTTTGTTCCTCGCTTGTTATGAGCGTAAAGACGAGAACAAAGACGAGGAGAGCAGTGTGGGTGGAGGGGCGGAGAGGGTGGAGCCGCGGCGGTGGGGGTGCCGGGAAAACCTCCTTCCTGTACCGTTTACCCTCTGCCCTCGATCTCGCCCTCGTCCTCGCCTCTCCTCGGCTTCACTTTTTTCCGTCACCTCTTCCTCTTTCTCTATTTTTTCCTCGCTTGTTAAGCCGACGCTGACATGACCTTGCCACTTGCGCATAGATCCTCATCCTCATTTTCGCCGAAGTGCTGGGTCTGTATGGTACGTGTCCTGTCTTGCTCCACTTTCGTCTGTCTGTCTCTTTTGTCTTTATTTCGGCTGTCGTCCCTCTTTCGTCCTTCTTTTCCGTTCTTTTGGCGCCTTGCTTCTTTGCCTTCTTTCTTTGCGGCTAGCTTAGCTGCCTTTTCCTTCGTTCTTCTTTCTTTGCGGCTAGCATAGCTGCCTTTTCCTTCCTTCTTCTTTCTTTGCGCCTGGCTGCCTTTTTCATGCCTCTTCCTTGCGGTGCCTATTTCTTCCTTGCGGATCGCTGCCTTTTGATTCCCCGTCGCTCCGGCTTCTTTGTGGCTGGCTTCTTTCTTCGCGTATCTCGCTCCGCTGCGCCGGCGTTCTTTGCCATTTCTTTTTCGGGAATGGGATAGGTCGGATTGGACTGGATATGATATCATTCATCTCCTTCATGTCTCTCCGCCCTCGTCCTCGTTCCCCCCCCTCGTTCCATTTCTTCTTTCTTTCTTTCTTTCTCCTCGCTCCTCGGGTATCTATCTACCATCTATGATAGCTATCACCCATCTCATCTCCACCACGCCCCCTGTTTTCCGTTTTTCCGTTCTTCCGTTCTAGCCTCGGAGTGCGGAGTACGAAGTGGACGGAGTACGGAGCGGAAGTAATACGGCGTGCTGCGCTTTGCCTCGCGTCGTGCCTCGCTGCGCCGCGTATCGCGTATCGCGTATCGGGCTCCCTGTCCCTGTCTCTATACCTGTCCCTATCCCTGTCCCTATCCCTGTCCCTATCCCTAGCCACATTCATTCATACGAGTGCGTGCGTGCGTGCACGCACGGGGGCACCCCTCCTTTCCTTTCTTCTTTCTTTACACGTACCCCAAGTTTTTATCTCCGCCTCCCTTGTCGTCCAGGGGAGAGGAAGAGGGGGATGGAGATGGAGACGGACACCCGATTTCGCATTCCATTCTTGGACTGGACTGGACTGGGCTGCGCCGGGCTGGGTGGTAATTGCCATGGACCCTTGCTTGGTGTTAATTAATTGCTTGCCTTGCCTACCTGCCTGCTGCGCCTTCCTTATCCTGGCCCTGGGACTGGTCCTGGGACGGGTGTATTGCTTCGCGTATCTAGTCGAACTTCCTTCTTTCATTTTCGTTTTTTTATTTTGGTACTTACTTGCCCACGCTTCCTTTCTTTCGTCCTCGGCCGTTACGCTATACCCCGACCTCCTTCATTTCCATCGATCGTCGTCCCTTGACGCCCATCCATTCATTTCTGTCTGGGCTCTGTCTCGGTCTCGGGTCGACACCTACCTACCTATTTTCCGTTCTTGACCTTGATCTTTCGCCTTTTCGTCATTTCCTTTCTCGCTCCTTTCCCTTTCGTTGTGCTGTCCGACCGCATGCTGACACACCTCTGTTTGCAGGCCTCATCGTCGCGCTCATCATGAACACCAAGTCGCAGGATATGGCGAACGCTGTGAGTCGCGTTTTCTTCTTCTCTTTCCTCTTTCCCCGTTCTTTTTGTTTCGGGCCGCGGCGTGTGGTGGTGGCGGGTGGCGCGGGTCTTGAGGCGTCGGCCGCGTCGCGCATCTCATCTTCCTCCGCCTCCGTGATCGTGCAGCCCTTGCGCTGTCCATCCCCGTCCCCGTCCCCGGTCGCTCCTACTCGACCCCGCCCCCCGCCCTCTCTATCTTCCTCCTTCCCCCGTAATCGCGCAGCCCCTTTACTGTCTTCCCGCTCCTACCCCCCTCCCCAGCCTCGCTTCATCGTTCCTTCTCTTCCCTCGTGTCTCCCCGCCCTTCGGTCTTATTCTCCTCTTCTCTCTCCTCCACCTTCCTCTATGTCTCACTCACACTGACCACCCCGTCCTCCCTAGTGCCGCCTGTAAACTCGCACGCACCAGCACGTAGGAGGGGCGCACGCACGCACGAAACGAGTGGCGCCTACTCTTGCTGTTACTGCTACTGCTACTGTTATTGTTTACATACATACAACACCGCGACGGACTGCCTTTGCCTCGACGTAGGAGTAGGAACGACTTTGCCTTTTTTTTCGTTAATAATCATTGTCTTGGAGCCCGAGGTGTGTGCGTGAGTGAGGTGGCGGTGGGGTGGAGATGTGGCCATGGGATAGGCGCGGAACGGAGAGTGGATGTGGAAGTTGGTGCAGGAGACGACTACCGTGCAAGTGCATCGCATCACGGGGAGGGTCCGTCGTGCGGGGCGTCTGGGATCTGAGGATTGACGCCAACTTGGACGGCGGGAGATACACCCTAGTGGTCTGTGACCAGTGGCAGTGGCGGAGCCCCATGAGCCGTACGAGATGGTAACGGCGCGCGCGCGCGTCGGGAGTCGGCGTGAGGAAAACGAATGTTTTGGCTGATGAGTGAAGAAAAGAAAGAAAGAAAGAAAGACAGGGGAATTCAAAAAATAAAATGAGGATATCCAGGATGGACACACGAAAAAAGGGCTTGTAGGGAGGCGAAAACCGCGCAGCCCGTCGCTCGAGCATACCGGAGGCGCCGAGCGGTGTGGGTGTAGTGCACCGTGACCGGGGATTCACGTCGCGTCCCAGAAATTACTTAGAATCCGGCCGTGAGTTGGCCATGGGTCGCTAGGATTTCCCGTTGACGCGCCGACGCGACGCCGCGTGCTTGCAATAGACTGGCTAAGGATGCACGGATTGAGAGTGGGCTCTGGAGGGTGCGGGGTGCGGGGCTCTTGCTTGACGCGCGCGTACTTGGACGGGAAATACGCCTATGTACCCCTGGCTAGAGACCTGGTAAGCAGGGAATTCCGTCTGCGGAGCTCTTGTGTGTAATGATTGACGCGACGCGACGCGGACATGCCTGAGAGACGCGTCGTGTACTCCTAGCTAGCGAGCCCCAAGTCGTGAAAGTATGATGATACAATTCTCCGTTTGCGTCCCCGGGAGGGGCCGGGGCTGTGAGTGTTCTCGAAGTATGTGTTTGGAACGGGAAGGAGGCGGGCAGGCGCAATACATGCCGATATCTCACTGGCAGGGTGCACGCATCGTGCACTTTTTTTAATTTCCTCGACGTCGGTCGTCGACGTCATTATGCCAGTGAATGTTCATGATTCATGATTGGATTTGACGCTGACCCGCTCGCGTATGTACCCCCGCGCCTATTTGTCTGGGGGTTTTTGCGGAGTCGTGATCGTGATGCGGTGGTTCGCGTCGACGTCGCGTACAAGTCACCGCGTACCTGTAGTTCCGAGCCCTTTGCGATGTTAGTCTATGCTACTAGTTCTTGGCTAGTTCGGCGCTGTTCGGCATTGGGAATCGTACATACGTACGCGAATTCGCGTCGCGTCGCGTAAGTGAAGATATTGGGCTGGCCGCGGCAATCTTTCGGTGGTGCTGTGTTGAGTTGTGATGAGGTGGAGCGCGGCTCCCGCGCTCTCCCGCGCTTTTTGCTCAGATGGCGAGACCCATCTGGACGAGCCTGGATCTTCCCGACCCCATTATACACCGCCACCCATGGCCACCAGTGATGAGAAGATCTAGATACGGTCGCCAGTGTAAGATCGTCGTCTCGAAAAGTTGCCATTGCCATGTGAGATTTGGGATTGAGTTCTCGGTGTGGATTTTCATGCAGGTGTCGATGTGGAGTGGCTTTGGGGTGGAACGTAGTATTTCCCTCTGCGCAGAAACGTCCTCGATTTTGGACACCCGTGGACCCATAACTCAGAAATTAAAACGGCGTTCCTGGCTCGTTCCGAGGACCGAGGACCGAGGTTCTTTAAGGTCAGTATCGGACGTTTTCGGACCGGAAAATCAGTTCATTGTGGTGATCGTCAATCAGATCATTAAGGCCGGAAGGTTCCGTTGTTGAACTAAAGTTCAACCCCATTTCGAACTTGCGCCTTCTTCTGCTTACTTAAGTTACTTACTTGATACTTACTCGCCTCGCCAGTTATGCTATCCCAGCCCAATTTCAGTCCCGCTGCAAGCTCCTAGATCCCGGACAGTGTGCGCTATGTACGTAGGACTACGTAGAGGTACATAGCTGACCCAGGTATTGCTGATGAACCCGGACACCCTCGGTTCCTGTTCAAACTTTAGGCGTGTACCAGTGCGCTCCGACGCACTCAATCCCGTACGCGTTTCCTCAGATTTCGAGCCTCAGGGATGGTATTCGGTAACAAAAAAGACTGTTTTTTGTCATCGTATACGGCGAGACCTCGAGTCGAACGAGGGATCTTCGGGTCGATATACAACGATGGATTACATGAACCCGACGCGCACCGTGCGCCTCCTTGCCTTCTCCTTCCTCTCCTGTCCCTTCCTACTCCCATGTTTCAATCTTCGAATATCAGCCTCCACGTGAAAACCAATTTGGTAAGCAGTAGAAAAAGATTGACATTTTTGAACCCACAGCAAGGCCCCGAATCGAAGGAGGGATATCGGGATGAACACTCCTGACAGAAACAATTACCATTCGAACCCGACGCGCACCGTGCGCATCCTTGCCTTCTCCTTCGTATTTTGACCTTGAATGAGGTGACTGTGTCAACGATGCCGCAGCAAAGTCAAGTCAAGTGGAGTTGAAATTGACCACTGAATAAGATTGAAAATCAACAACCATGTTGACAGAACGAACTCGGAATATAAGTGGAGATTTTGAGAGTTGTCGTTGTTTCAACAATCAGGAATCTTATTGCAGCCAAAAAAAAAAATGACAGCAAACTTCTTCATGGCAAGACCTCGAGTCGAACGACGGATCTCGGGGTGAAGCTCGGCTTGATGTGGCAGAATACTCGACCCGGATGCGCATCGTGCGCTTCCTTGCCTTCTCTTACTTGTCCTGCCCTTTCCTTACTCGCGTCTTTCTTTCAATTTCACTCTGATAACCCCAGGCTCGGGTAAAAAAAGGAAATAAACCCGGTGTTCCTACTAGTACACGGCAAGACCCCGAGTCGAACGAGGGATATTGGGACGTAGCTTGGTTGCGCGGTTACTCGGCCCCGACGCGCACCGTGCGCCTCCTCGCCTTTTCTCTCCAGTTTTGTCCTTGTGGGGCTTGGACATGACCGACAGAACATGAAACTGCAAGTGGATCTGGAACTCGAACCATGCTTCTTTCTTCGGTTCCGTTTGCCATGTCCAATCTCGGTCGCACTTCTGACCCGCCTTTGCCACGGGGAAGGAAGGAAGGTAAGTTCCGGCGCGGTCCTTCTGAATCGGTATCTTCGATACGTCGATCTGTATTGAAGATCACGATGATCTAAACCGCCGAGTCCCTTCTGCCGCTCAGAAAAAGAATTCTTATCATCACCGAATGGAAGAGTCCCGAGTCGAACGGGTAATCAGATTGTAAACATTGATAGACGCCCCTATGCGCCTCTCCGTCCGTTTTCACCTGCCTCGTCCCCTACTTCCCACATAATCTGACACAAAACGATGCGAACTTTCTCCACCAGTTGAATGAGGGATATCACGAGTGAAATCCACCAACCTTGCCCCATTCACAATTAATTTATTGAGACCCCCCGTAGACTAAGGTAGACCCAGGTCAGTCTACGGGGGCACAACACGCATTGTGCGCCTCCTTGCTCTTCCTTGCATGTTTTTGCAGTTGAATACATGCACAGTCAGTTTGAACCAATTTATTGCAAGCCAACCAACGGGCCATTCAGAACACAGACACTGAACAGAAGCTAGACAACTGCCACTTAAACCATCTCGACCATCTAAACCATCCACATTCGCGTCCAATATAATGGCCGGTTCAGCTTTGCGGTTCGAAATCAAACTGAGCACTGCAGTGCAAAATAGGGTAGTAAATGACCCGTGTTAACCAAAGTTCGTTCAAGCCGGATCAATACTTCCTTCCTTCCGAAAGTTCAAACGCAAAGCGTTTCACCAAAACTTGAACTAGGTCGTCGAATTTCACCGTCGGGAAGGGGGATAGATAGGATCCACCACTCATGGCAAACCACGTGTACCCCCATGGTCATTTGAATTTCGCTGTCAGACTTCAGGCCCAGTCAAAAGTCGGTGGGATCGGATGCGATCATTTGAGTTCACGGAGGCCATATAATGATGTGGCGGGATCATATGAGACGACGTGAGCCCGCGCATGATGGTGGCTCAACTGATCCCGTCTTATCTCTCCCTTCATCTTCCGTGTTGCTCAGCGCTAGTATATCGTCTGTTCATACAAATCCATTCTCTCTGTGGTTGCAATGATACCATTTCCCTCTGAGCACAGAGTCTATGCAGAGGTGTGGCTAGGCACTTTTTGTACAAGAAAATGGGCCTCGGAGGCGCCGATTCCTGCGATTAATTTCATGTTCGACAATAGTTTCAGTGCAATTTTTGTCGCGACGACGTGGCCGGCGATCGTGTGACTGTGATCGCCAAGTAATCGCATGACCGTGGAATTTCTTAGTGCTCGCTCTTTCCTCCCACCGCCATCTTCTCTTCCCCATGTTCTGCGCTGCCTACAGTGGAGGCTCTCTCCTCCAGGCGTCGTTCCATGGAGCAGGCGGCCCGCTCCACCTCGGCCATACTCAGGGCTGGTAGTCGTCACTGACCAACCCCGCTCGGTCGCAAATGACCACATCGTCCCTGGACACCAGCTCGCTGGCAGGTATAGACGACATGTCCTCCATGTCTAGTGGAGATGGTGCAACAGCAGGCGCCAAGTGCAAGAATGCCCCGGGCAAGTCTAGCGGGTCCGGCAACGGGCGGCTGCGCATCGACAGTGTGTTATTCGTATCTCTATCCTTTTGCAACTACTTACATTATCTATTGCAGACCTGATCGATGATCCCACCCTTCTGAGCATGCCGTCCGAATCTCCGCCTCCTCCGCCACCACCGCCAGTCGATAAGTTGCTGCTGCCACTTGTGTTGCCACCACCAGCCCCGCCAGTCGATAATTCGCCACCGCCGGAACCGGAGACCCAAGAGGACTCCGAGCCCCCCGACCTTTTGTGAGTGTTTCTATTTCCGTTCCCATTCACGCGCTCACCAACTCCTCCAGTGCTTCTGTCATCGTCGCGCCTGCCCCGTACTCTCCCGCCCCCACGGCTCTTTTCTAGGTATGACCGGCAGTCTAGGGATATATGGGCAATAATGGATTGGATTGGTGCATAGTAATTACATAGTAGTAGCTTTTTTAATACAACTCATTTTCGCTCAAACAATCCTGCCCTTTGTCTAAACATCTCAGTCCATCTCAATCCATCCCATTCTGTGGATCAATACACTGTTGGTAGGAGAGCAACTAAATGGGATCGTTTGAACGTTGGCGCTTAATAGCGCAATTGAGCTCGCACAATACCGAAAATCAGTGCCACTTTTGGGATCCTGTGAGTTGTTGCGAGTTGTGGTGAGCCCATCTGTCAAAGTCTCATTCTAACTCGCATAATCTCAAATGATCTCGTGGACTTTTGACTGGGCTTCAGGTTCGGCGTTCAAACACGTGCGTCAACGGCCCGAACACCAAGGTCAGGTTCGTGCATTTGAGCCTGTATGATATGCGGTTGTTTCAGGCTCGGGCTAGATGGACCACGAATGAACTTGCAATTATACAAAAATCCATGGGCAAAAACCAGAGGAAGCGAGCGAACGAGGAACCTGCACATCAAAGTTCAATGAAAAACATGGTTCGGGACTAACTTAGCACTTCCAGAAAAATTAGCGGCCTATGGTATTTGAGATGTTCCTCGTCCTCGAGATTTTGCAAAGGAGAAAGTAGCAAACAAGTAGATGAAACCAAAGACGAACATTGGGAAGGGAGTTACCGAAGAATTGATGAATTCAGACTCCGCCATCGATATCGGTGCCCTTTTCCGGCACCGGCTCGGCTTTTGCTTCTTTTTCTTCTTTGCGGCTAGCTGCCTTTTGCTCTTTCTTCTTTCTTTCTTGCCGGTTGCCTCGGTTCTCCCTCCTTCATGCCCGCTTATTTTGCTCCATCGCGCCGGCATTCTTTGCGATTTCTTTTTCGGGAACGGGATCGATTTCTGTTTCGGGAATGGGTCGGATTGGATACGATTTCCTTCATCCTCGTTCCTCGGTTATCTATCATTGCATCGTCTTCGCATGACAGTTATCACTCACGCCTGCTCCTGTTCTGGCCTTGGAGCACGGAGCACGGAGCGTGCACCGTACTCCGACTTTGCCTCGCACCGTGCCTCGCTGCGCCGCGTAACACGTATCGTACCCTCCCTGTCCACGCGCGCACCCTGCTTTCTTTCTTTACCCTGTGGTACCCTATCTGTCTCCAAGTTATATCTCCGCCTCGTCGTCCAGGGAAGAGGGGATGGACACGGACACGGCCACGGCCACGGACACGCGATTTTCTTTTCCATTCTTGGATCGGACGCAGGGACTCCCTGCATAGGTGTTAATTGACATGGACCCTTCGTGTTAATTAATTACTTGCGTACCTGCTCCACCTTCCTTATCCCTGGCCTGGAACGGGCACGGGCGTATGGCGGACGGAGAGTCCTCGCGTATCGCGTACTGAGATCTACTTTCCGTTCTTTCATTTTCGTTTCGTATCTCCCTGCCTACCTGGCGTCCATCATTTTCATTTTGGTCCCTCCCGCGCTTCCTTCGTCCTCCGCGTTACGCTACACCCCGACCTCCTTCATTGATTATCATCCCTCGACGCTTCTACATTCCATTCATTCATTTCTGTCTCGGTCTCAGCTCGACACCTATTTCTTTTCTCGACACCCAATATTAATCTTTCCTTTCTGGTTGCCTTCCTTTCTCGCTCGTTTCGTCTCATCGGCCTTTCTCTGCCTCTACGATTTGACCCCAATGCGACGCTAACTCACCTCTGCTTCCGGGCCCATCGTCGCGCTCATCATGAACACCAAGTCGCAGGATATGAACGTCCTACGTCGCGTTCTCTCTTTCCCCGTTTTTGTTTTTGTTTCTTTTCGGCCGCGTCGTGTGGTGGTGGGTGCTCGAGACGACCGGAGAGCTAGGACCTAGGCCGCGTGCTCGTGGCTGTTACCCCAGCCTCGCTCCATCATTCCTTCTCTTCCATCCATCGTGTCCTCATCCTGTTCTCGTCTCCTGTCTCCTTGTTTCTCCGTCCTGCTGACCCACCCCTTCCTCTCCTAGTGCTAAACTCGCAAGCCAGCATGTGTAGGAGGGGGCGCACGCACGAAACGAGTGGTGCCCACTGTTACTGTTACTGTTTACGTACAACGATACATATCGCGACGGACGGCCTTTACCTCGACCGACTGAACCGAACATAGGACGTAGGAACGACTTTGCCTTCCTTTTTTTCGTTAATAATCATTGTCTTGGGGCTCGAGGTGTGTGTGTGTGTGAGGTGTGGGGTGGAGATGTGAGATGTGGCCATGGGGTAGGCACCGTGACGAGGGTGAGGGTGTGCAAGTTGGTTTGTGCAGGAGACTACAACGTACATGCGCATCATGGGGTTGGCGGGCGGGCGGAGCTCTTGTGATTTCGGATTCACGCGACGCGTACTTGCAATGAGACTCCGGGGAGACGTGTCGTGTACCCTGGCTAAGACGTCGACCCACATCATGAAAGTATGATAGAAAATGAGAAGCGATACAATTACCCATCGCGTCCCCGAGAGGTTCCAGGGCTGTGAGCGTTTCTCGAAGTATATATTTGGAACGGGAAGGAGGCGGGCGGGCGCCGTGGTACATACCCATATCTCACTGGCAGAGTGCACCCATCGTGCGGGTTTTTAAATTCCCTCGACGTTGGCCGTGGACGTCATGATACCAGTGAATATTCATGATATAGATTCGATTTGACGTGTACCCGCTCGCGTATGTACCGCTGTGCCTATCTGTCCGGGGTTTTTTGCGAAGTCGTGATCGTGATGCGGCGTACACATTGGCGTCGCGTCGCGTATGTACAACTTAAGTCGCCGCGTACCTGTAAGTTGTTCCGAGTCCTTTGCGATGCCCAGTTAATACGCGAATTCGCGTCGCGTACATGATAGACGTTACATAGGTCGGGCGACTCGGGCGCGGGTAGCTGTGATGAGATGGAGGCGTCTGGCGGGCCCGTGTCAGCCGTGTCGAGCTGTGATGAGGTGGAGTGCGGCTGGGGCACAGGCCCCTTTCAGGATTTGCTCCCGGGACGAGATGGCGGATGGCGAGACCCATCTGGAGGCGCTAGGCGCGTGCTCGAGACTGAATCTTCCTGACTGACCTCATTTTACACTACCACCAATGGCGCCAATGATGCTCCTAGAGATCTTTGCAAGACATAAGATCGCTGTGAGATCGTCGTCCTCCAATGCCATAGATGTGAGATTCGAGATCAGCGGTGGGGTGGTGCTGGAATTTCAACAATTTCCAGACCCCCGGGCGTAGTTCACCTATCTTCTGGACCATCCGAGCAGAGCAAACGTATTGGACACCCGTGGACCCATAACTCAGAAATTAAAACGGCGTTCCTAGCTCGTTCCGACTGTCGGACGTTTTCGGACCGGAAGCAGATCATGGTTGGCGTGACCGTCAATCAGATCATCAAGGCCGGAAGGTTCCGTCGCTGAACCAATATTTCAACCCCATTTTGAATTTGAACATCAATTGGAATTTGGGATCGAACCGCTCCTGGGGTCATAAAGGACAAAAAGACAGACGTGTCTTCGGCTTCAACGCGTCCGCCCCCAGACTCTTCTTCCTCTTACAACTTCGCTGAGGCTTGTACCATCTTACGCACAGGACTCGCACACTCACTTCCATACGCATTTCCTCGGATTTCGAGCCTCCGGGATAGTATTGCAGCAAAATGAATTCTGACCTTTTCGCCCTCACGGCAGGACCTCGAGTCGAATCATAGCATTTTAATCTCGTCAAGCGTTTGAAGCCGACGCGCACCGTGCTCTTCCGTGCCTTGTCTTTTACTTTCACTCATGTACTTCAAAAATCTTCGGGATTTCGAGGACGGGACTATTGCAGCAAAAATTGTTACTTTATCCCCCACGGCAAGACCTCGGGTCGAACGAAGGATCTCGAGATGAAGCTCTCGGCTTGAAGATCACTCGAGCCCGACGCGCACCGTGCACTTCCTTGCCTTTTCTTTCCTGTTTTGTTCTTGGAGGCTTGAACATGGCCGACAGAATCAGAAACTGCAGGTGGATCTGGAACTCGAGCCATGCTTCTTTCTTCGGTTCTATTTGCCATGTCCGATCACAGTTGCACTTCTTACCCACCAGATTGTCCTTTGGAAGAAAGGAAAGAAGGTTCCGGCGCGGGTCCTTTGGTATCTTGGATACGTGGATCTCCATGGAAGATCACGATAATTTAAACCTCCCTTTGGCCGCGTGGGGAGGGGGTTGTTGTCGTCGCCGGATGGCGGGGTCCCGGGTTGGACGGGGAATTGATAGATCAACCGGACACGCCCTCTCCGCACGTTCGCGCCTGCTTCGTCCCTTGCTTTCTACATAACAAAATAATGCGGATTTTCTCCACGGCGAGACCCCGATCACGAGTTGAATGAGGTGAAATCACCAACCTTGCCCGATTCACACTACCGAGGGGTACGAGGTTCATTAGTCTTCAGCGTCTGTCTATGAGAGACTAAGGATCAATGCACAGCCTGGGGGTTGGAAATAAAGTCCAAAGATTTTTCCAACCAAATCTCAGTCCCTGGTATGTGGAATTTAAACCAGTCGGCCATCTCGGCCATCCCAACTCTCGTCCACAATAATAGATTCCAGCACTCATGTTTGCGGTTCGAAATCAGCCTGAGTACCGCAGTCCAAAAATAGGGACAGTGAATGACACAACCCCAAGGTTCGTCCAAACCGGATCACCGAAAGTTCAAACGCAAAGCGTTTCACCAAGACTTGAACAAGGTCGTCCCATTTCACCGTCGGGGAGGGGGATGGGTTTTGTCTGACGGATCTGCAGTAATAGTCAAAATATATTCACGACACCACGTGTACCCCCATGCTCATTTTAAATTTCAGGTTCGGCGTTCAAACACGTCAACCCGAACGCCAAGTTCAGGTTCGGGCATTTGAGCCTGTAAGAAGATGCGTTTCGATCAGGCTCGGACTGGATGGATCACGACTTGACCTGCAATCACAAAAAATCCATGGGCAAAGCTAGAGCGAACGAGGAATCTGTCCATCAAAATTCAATGAAAAACTTGGTTCGGGACTAAGTAACCTAGCACTTCCAGAAAAAATGAGGACGTATGGTGTTTGAAATGTTCTTCGTCCTCGAAATTTTACAAAGGAGAATCCCCGAATGAGTGGCAAACGAGTAGCCGAACATTGGGAAGGGAGTTGCCGAAGAATTGATGAATTCAGACTCCGCCATCGATATCGGCGCCACCCTTCTTCATGTTCAACGCCCAGAGACACTGCCTACTCTCGCCCTCAGATATACTGCCGCCTATACGTGAAGCTGCTGCGAAATCCGACTCGATTAGGATAAATGCATCTGTCGCTGGAAATTCCCCGACTCACCAGGACTCACCCCGTCTTGACTTCACCGCCTGGTCGAGCCCGTACATCACCGCATGTGAACCTGCTGCCAAATCCAAATCAATTCAGATAATAATGTCCGCCTGCCTGTTCTGCCTCGAGCTCGTCTTCGCGCACTAAATTTTCTTCTCTCTCGTCACTACTGCCTCCGCTTCGGCACGATCTAACGAACAAACGAGATTCTTCTGCCCGTCTGCCCGTCGCAACACAAAGCCGCCTGGAAATTTCTTAATGGGTAATTCAATTTGTCTCCGCGGGCTTCAATTGTGGCTCGAGAAAGCAGTATATCATGATCATAAATCCAGACAGAATACATGTGGTGGTCTTCTATCGCGCCGGGGCATCCCAAATTATCCAACCCGCGGCAAGCACTCCTTCATCTTACATACACGCTCGACGCGTTCTGTTGACATCGTGGGACGGGCCTGATTTACTACTTCTGCCGCGCTGCACGGCGGCCATCGGGTGAACTGAGCGCAGAGGGAAGCGGGCGCAGGCGGCGGGGCGGCAGCCCAAAGCGGATGCAAGCGGAACCTCTTGAAACGTATCGCTTCGCTTGCCCTGATCGGTTCCTCAAAATACCAAACCCGGTCAATTGCAGTTTTCGTAAGTCTGCACGCGCAACGGCATTCGGCTCGGATTGACGACCGCGAGAGAAAGGATCATTCCGAATTGTGCGAAACAAAAATCATTGATTGCCACGGTGTCGCTAAAATGTAGATGATATCGGCATGGGAGTTTGGCAGCAGCATGAGTCGCTTCGCGGCAGCAGTGTGAGACGTTACTAACGTATTATCATAATCAAAAACTTCTTCCCTTTTGCGCTCAACCCTGAGCCTGAGATGGAGTTCTCCGTCGTCTTATTTCAGCAACGCGAGGGCGCGTTGGGTCGCTCCATCCAATCCACTTTGTTTCCTGCTCTTGCTCTCTCTCGTTCGAGTTCGCGTCCAGCATATTATGTCGCGAGCACACCCCCCAGGCTGCCTCTGCTCCAACTGCCACCTCTCCTCTAAACTCTTTCCTCGCACGAAGTCGGACCGCATCATCCTCCCCGCCATTCGTGAGTGGCCACCATAATTACTGTGGCGCAACAGTTGAACCACGTTATTTGATAGCGGGACACCACGGACACGAGCACGCTCCCAAAAGCCCTACCATGGGCACCGATCGCGCGCGCCACGCGCCGCCACGACCACAGTCCACCGCGCCAGACCAATATCGTCCGCGCCACCGCCAGCAGGAACCCCCGCCCCCAATGCCACCCATGCCTCACCACGGCTACGGCGGGCCCTCGAGCCCCAGCACCTCGCGCCACAGCTCAGACCAACGTGCACGTACGTAACCTCGTCCTTCTTGTCTTCCTCCAACGCGTGTGTATTCAAAATAAACCTGCTGTAGCACCGCCCATGCACCGCCCGGTGCCGACCTACTCGGCGCAGCCCCCACCGGACCGGGGGTACGCCTTCTCGCCGCCCGAGCGTCCCGCCAGTGCGATGGCCGGCCCCGCGCCTACCAGCCCCTCCATGCAGCAGCAGCCGCAGCAAGGGAATCTCGAGTGGATGCCCCCGCGCCTCAAGTGGGTGAAGAAGAAGGAGCGCGTGAGCCACTTTACGCCGCCGTCGCAGTTCCAGGGAACAAGCTTTAGACAATACGTCCACGACGGCGTCTCGACGCGTCCTAATAATTAAAGACTCACTAATTAGTGCCCGTCATTGATGGGTGGATTGTAGCATTGTATAGATAGAGTAGATTTGTTACTGTAGCCGTTGATTATTTTAGAGAATTGGATTGCGTTCAACTTCCCGTTCACGTGATGGTTCTCTTGCTTGCAAGTAACGACCACCATGTCCGACTTAACTGCTACGTGCATCATGTCCCACCCTGCACCTCAGAAAATAGCCCTCCTCCTCTCCGTGGCCATCTAAGTTAGCATCTACGATATCTCTGCTAACCGGGATTACGACCTTTGTATGTGATTCCTCGGCCCAACCTACAATGGGCAATATCTATTCCCGGTTGGCCTCCGGTAACTGCCCAGATGTTTTATGTATCGCTCATGTCGCCATGGCCCCGTCATTTCTCCGTCCGTGATTTTCGTTTTTCAAATCGTGTTGATTCCGTTATTCGCCTTTGATTCGACTCACTTTGCTGAAACGGCTCTCAGGCTCATAACAAGCTACAACTCGGCATCCGAAAGGGGACATAGCTGAGCTTGAATTTATCCTGAGTCTCATCCTCCATATTATTATAACTGCCTGACTTTCCCCCTGCATTCTCTACATCGACTCCAATGACGCGTAGAATGTCCCACGAAAACTCAAACCAGCGCCGTCATTTTGAAGAAGGGCGAGCTCGTTCTGTATAGCTCCGAATATCGTTCCGAATCGTGCTTGCACCTGCATGCTTCTATACAACATCTCTGCACTACGTCACAATGCAATGCTGGACGCGAAGCCCTGAAAACGTTTGTTGAAATTCGATTGCGGTGAGAAACGTTTCGTCCTGGCCTTTCTTCCGGAGCACTTCATTCTCGCACCGCATTCTTGGTGCTTGCTTATCCGCCACCCAGAGTTACGTAGCAAAACAGACAGACACGGAAGCTCTGTGATCCGCTTGCTTCAAGTTGAACATCCATCGACACATTCGGTGTTTGGATAGCATAGGATTCAGATTGCTAACATGGCCGACGCGGGCCCGGGCCCGCTGCTGCCGTATTGGCGTGTCCGTGAAAGATCCACATATGTCCAGTTAGCGCCAACTCCGATCAGTCAAAGCGTCGGATAATTATTTACTGGCTCATCTTTTCCCCTCTGACACATCAAAGGCTCCAAGCTCCTCACGAACCTCTGGCGGGGACAGCGGCGGCCTGTACACGATAGATGGCTTGACACCACCTTTCATAGAGTTCCGACACCTGCGGGATCATGTGGGCAAGGCGGGAGCAAAATACGCATCCAGGGAGTGCGCTGATGTGCGATTTCCTCGCGTTTCTCCTGTTGGCGTGCTCCAAAAAATCAGAAAGTCTTCCGCAAGTCCCTATATTCTACCGACCGTATTCAGTCCTTGGGCGTCGGCACCTGTCGGCGCACAGAATTGCGCGCATCTCCCACAGCTGGGATAATTTTAAAAACACCGAGGGACATTGACGGTTATTTCCTCGGAACGTTCAATTCACGCCACAGAAAAATCTGAAAATAATTGAGAACCTAGTATATATAGCAGTAAGTCTAACCTCCGAGGACGACTCAATCTGTGAGAGACGCAGCATATATATATTGTAGCTTCCTTTCTTCAATCATTACTTCCTTCATAACATAACTTACGACGCTCTGTTACTTCGGGATGTCAGACAGTGGAGCGGGTATTTGCCAAGATACTCATCACCTGGGTTCTTGCTGTCTCCATCTGACTGACGCTGGTTTATTTATGCAGGGAGAGCGGTAGTAAGTACAACCATCACTAAAGCATCCGGACGAGCATGAAATGGCCGCCGAAAAGACTTGTCGATTTTACTTTTCTTCCAGTCCCCTGTCCATGTCGAACATCTTGGTTGTAGATATCGTAGTGAATATGTGTTGGTGTCAGTTGGTCCAAGCGCGGATTCGTGGCACGTGGTCGGTGACGGACTCCGCCCACGATTACATACTCTCTTTCCCTTGAAGCTTTTGCTTTCTCCCATTTCTCTTATTCGCCATGGACGCGGACCGCAAATCGACTGTGTCTTCGTTCTATGGGGGTCGTAAAGGGTCTATGGACGCTCTGAACCAGGATTATCCCTCTCCTTCGGGCGACTATGGCCACCAGCAGTCTGGCCGGATGCGAGACGATGCTTCATCCTTCTTTAATCCTCGCGGGAGCATGGACCCTCTTGCTGGACGCCCCTCTACTGCGGGCTACAACAGCAACTCCTTCTTTCCTGCTGCAAGGGAGGAACCGCTCAAGGGGGGCCGAGACGAGGAGGAAGGGCCCGACGGCGGGTGGGACGTCTATGCCGACTTTAACAACGCTGGGCCGAGATACAGCTCGGCTTTTGGAACGCAAGACACCGGGTGAGTCTTCTATTTCGACCGACGTGGATGAGGGGGCTAGTGGACATTACGGATGAAGAGTTGGTCGTCAGGCCGCTGTCTACCTTTTGTCGGGCTTTGATTTCGCCCGCTCGAGCGGTGGAGATCGGCCTGGGCTTGGAGAGCTGCATCTGTCCTCGCTTCTGCTCCCTGCCGTGTGATGTTTTTTTCTGCATCATGATCGTGCAGAATATGGTTTAGCTGCTGCTGTCGTAGCGCAAACCTCGTCTCACGCCAGAATACTGGCGTGCAGCAGGCTGTTGGCCCATGCGATTACATGAATAGATATTCATTTTTACCATGATACACTCCACGACCGCCAATGCTGACGCGCTTGCAGATATCAATCATTAGGTCCGACTCCGAAGGCGGAGGAGGCCACCGGACCCGTGGAGATGGTCACCGTTCCCGCCCTCGGGCCCGAATGGAAAAAATCTGAGATGCACGACATGACCAAGGCCGCGAAGCGGGAGAGAAAAGCCGAGGCCCGGAAGAAATTGTGGCAGGATTGGACGCGGGGAAATCGGGGAGGCAAGTGGTTTACCAAGCGTGTAATCGTGTTTACCTGCTTTGGCCTCATTGCGATGTGAGTACTCACATTTTTGCCTTGCTCTGCGCCCCTAATGTAACTTTTTCCAGCATCGCCGTCGTCCTCGGCATCTGCCTCCCCCGTGTGCCTAGTTTTGCCTTGAGCAATAGCACCCCGCTCGCCAATGCCACTGGAGACTGGAGAAATGCTGTAACGGCACAGTTCTCTCGTGTTCCCGCCAACTTCAGCTTCCCTGCGTTCGCCGACCTCCAGGTCAATACGGACAGCAACTACCTCCCAGTGAACTTTAAGCACCTGCGTGCGAAGGTCTATGACCTCGACACAGGCTTTCTTATCGGGTCCGGCGATCTGGGGCACAAGGTCCTGCCTGCGAAGTCGTTCCCCAACATCCAGCTGCCATTGAACTTCACCTATGTCGCGACCAACGACTCCGACACGACGTGTACGTGCCCCCTCGTTTCATAGTATTCATCGCACATGCTCAATTGACGCAGGGGTAAATTGGTACAACGCATGCCAAAACAAGGGGAGGATTGCCAGCGGCGAACGTCCTGGTCCGTACTCATTATTCTTGGCTTTGACACAGACAGCTGACGGCGAGCAGGTGTGCGCTTCCGGCTCGTCCTCGACATGGTCATCCTCGGCCTTCCCGGGTCGTATAGCTCCTCGACACAAGTCTCGAACGCAAATTGCCCCATCGAGCTCCCCACCAACAGCGTCTAGGCGCATATCCACGATGACCCCCGCGGCCTGTCATTACTGCTAAAGATCATGGACTTCGGTATATATATTATCTCGACCGCCAAACGAGGATGTGGCGCGTAACACTAATTATGGAAATTCCCTTTCCGATCTTTTCACGGACTATTACTTATGTCGCATTGCTCTTCAGACGGACACTCCGTACATAATGTCGGTCATCGCATTGTATTTTTCTTCAATATACATTGGCATTTCTGCAGCAGCTGGCTTGACTTGACTGTCTGCCACATTGATCGAGATATGTTTTGGGGTGGCTGATCATTCACTTCGTCCTTCTAATAGGTATACCGTCTGCCCATGGAGTACCGCGCTTCCTCCTCCTTCGCCGCCGATGCCCTCTTGCGTCGTCGTTCTTCTAGAGTCTACTCCCAGCACCACGACGATCACGATCATGATCAGGGGGCGGAGGACGAGCCCACCACTTTTGAGAGCGATCTTCAGCGCACACACAATGGTTCTTGTGCGCCAGCCCTCTCCTTCCCCGCTTAGCCCGGCGCTTCCCCTGTTCTCTTCCTCGCTAGCACCGTCTTCCTTCTCTGCCCTGGACAACGACGAGCCGGAACGGTCATTCTCCCTGACACTTCAAGCTACCCGCCCTGATGGCTTCCAGCACGCGGAATCGGAGGTATCCTTACGGCCTACCAGCCCGCATCTCGCCACGCCCAAGCGCGCCGACTCGGAGACTTCTTTTTCGTCCTCTACCATACCTGCCATCCCGGCTGTCACCCCGCCCAACTCCATCCAGCGCAGGGGCTCCGAGGCTTCCTTGTTATCCGTAACTGTTCCCTCGCCACCTCTCACGCCAGGCTTCACGACGCCTCTGCGCTTTCTCTCGTTCTTTCCCCGCGGGCTCAGCCTTTTCTCCTCTCGGTCCCGCCCATTATTCTTCCGCGCATCTTCGTCTGACACTGAGCCGGAGGCGCAGATCACGGGTCCTGAAATGTCTCGGTTCAGTGTCTGTTCCAACTCGAGTGTCGGTAGTTCTGATAGCGGCTGCAATTTGATCGACTCTGGGCACCATACGCTGATTAAAGTCTACAGTTGAATACCTCGCATGGAATACGGTCGGAAGATGCCCAAAGCGCATTCCATATGGCGGTTATTCCATATGAGAACGCCATTTTGGGACCACGAAAAAGGTATTCCATATTCCGGTTAGATTATCCCATATAGCGATTCCACTGTATTGGGGCGACGGACAAGTTCACCCACAAATGGCCTCGCCCTCGATCGTTACGCGCGTGCAGGACAATGGAACAGACGCATCGCTAGGGTTGCTAGAGGACGGACTGGGGATCGACCCCGCGGAGCCTTGGACGGGATTCAAGTGGGCTCTACTAGTCTCCGTGTGCACCGTCTTCGCGTACGGCGCCGTATTTCTCGTGTGCGCGATCATGACCTGGCTCCGCAGTACGTCTCCTCCACCCTCTTTTAGGATCGCCGCCGCTAACCCTTATCGCGTTAGCCTGGGATCATGCAGACGTGATGTGCGTCGCGGACAACGACTTCCTCACCCTAATCACACTCGCTGGTTCCCTCCTGGTATTCGCCCCCCTCGTGGGCCTCTCTGGCATGCTCCTCAACTCGCGCGCGCTCCTCGCGGTGTACACGCTCCTCCTTTGGCCGGCGTTCGTCGCCCTCGTCGCAATTGGCTACGTCACGTACAAGCGCGCGACCTTCTCGCTCGACCGCAAGCTCAATCTGTCGTGGAGCCAGTACTACACCCCGCTAGGCCGTCTCCTCATCCAAGACTCACTGCGGTGCTGCGGTTTCTACAGTCCGCTGCACGAGGCGACCCCCAGCAAACGGTGCTATCCTCGCGCGGCATTGCCTGGGTGCAAGGGGAAGCTCCACCGCTTTGAGCGCGCGAATTTGGCGCTGGTGTGGGAGACGGTGTTCTCGCTGGTCCCACTGCATTTCCTCAATATGTTCGCTGCGCTACTCTGCGCAAGTCATGTCACAGAGAGGTTTGGGAGGGGAATCACGCCGAAGGAATATCGCTTAACCGGCGTCGATGTCCAGGCGGTTGCGGAGACGATTACGAGGAGGATGGGGTTGGGTGTATCACCGTCCGAGGATCAGCTGTCGATTGGGGGTGTAACTGAACCGGAGGAAAGGGATGGTGAGGACAGTGTCCCTTCGTTATCGCACGAGGGACGCCAGTACTAGGATGTATGTTGGACCAGAAAGCAAAATATCAGTAGCAGCCGACACCTGGGACATTCGGGATAGAGGATACCTTGCAACCACATATCCTTCGACCCAACGACGTACAGCTTGCCGCGACGTTTCGAATCGTTCAAGCTTGCTCCTGAGTAATACGTTTCTAAGCTTAGGCACCCACATCTCGCCATATCTTCCTTGATGGTTCCGTACCCTGTCTCTCTTGTCGTGAAGATGGATGCATGTCTTTAAATCGAGGCTTCGCTGCAATTGGTTCGAAGGGGGATCACGCTTATATATTTCGTTACAGAAGGTAAAAACATGTGGAATGTCCTTTCAAGACTGGTAAAGCAAATGAGAGCATATATAGTTGGCGTTCCGGGAAGTGAGGACTGAGGTTCCGACGTGATTGAAATCGATGCGATTTTTTTGGTTCTGAGCGGCCAAGTTGGGATTGTTCAGGGATTTCGGCATGGTGCTTACCTGCTCATGGCATGCTGGGGATCTCGGCCACCTGCTGTCCGGGGTTCTCGTAACGAACCTGGATAGCGATGGGGAGGGTGCACGTCTCGCCCTCGACATCCTTGCTGGCATCGCAGGACAGAGACTCTATATCCCACGACCGGGAAGAGGGCAATGTGTAGTGCCTCAGAGGACATTCGCCTTCAGGCCGTCTTTGAAGCCGCTCTTGCAGGTGCGAGAAGACTAGAAAAAGGACGCCAAAAAGAATGTAAAGCACCACTGAAAGATGTCAGTTGTGGTGTTGGAGCCAGAAAGGGTGAACACGGACAAATGGCGACGAATATCCACAGAATTTGGTTGAACTGTGAGGCGGTTCCCGATGTCATGATCATTATTTCCGTGCGATTGAGAGAAGGGGGCCTCGAAGTTGGAGGATAGATGGTATATTTTCTGCCGACAATTTCATGGTGGGCTGGGGGTTTCTATAGTCAATGGGCGCCTACCGGCGCCTGCTTCTATGCGCAAGCAAGCTGTAAAAGAAGCTGTTCATCATTACCTAGGCCGCTACTAGTGCCATTGACCTCACGTCCACCGCCTGACTGCAACTGAGAATAACGGGGAACCTGCTTTCGACAGCCGTGTATTAAGCTCTGGCGGAGAGTCCACTGGAGTTGGTAGCATTCGTTCACAAACCTGGCGCAGGGTTGGTTCTGAGGGTCCTTCATCAAGAAAAGCTGTGCACAACATTCAACAGCTCCTGTAGAGGTGGCGAAGCTATCAGATTTCAATCACCATTTAACAGCAATTGAACTTTGTATGCGGCGCGCAGTGGCGCACTCCCGCCAACTTTAGAAGTACCAGATCAATTCGGCAGCTTTGCTGCCTGAGTCGATGTATTTGTGCGTCAATGTATTTGCGCACCCGGGTTCTTTCGAGAGTTTGAATCGTGTCACAAAATAAGCGCATGTGGCTTCAAGGGCCCGGTATAGTGGATAAAAGCGCTGAAGAATGGGTTCAGGAAGAACACCGTAAAGAAGTCGTAAGGAAGTCGTAAGGAACTCCCTTGAAGAAACTTGGCCTAGCTTACCTTTCACTCGGCCGGGAAATTGTCTTGAACGAGGAGAGATGTTTGAGGCGCGATGAAGCCCAATGAGGCTCGCGTTCGCAAGATAACTTAGTTGGAAGACGAGGTGAGGAAGAGACAACGGTCATATGGATAAATGACGTAACGCGTCGCGACCAAACAAGGAGACACATGAACTTTGCTTCGCGCCAAATATCACCGTTTATTTTTTGATTTCGGGAGGTAAAATTGAGTAATAAGGGCCGTGAGGAAAATAGCTCACAGGAAGCACAGAATCAAGGTGTCCAGAAGTCATTCGTCAACAGCTTTCGCACTTCTTGTGATACAAACTGGAATGATGTTCCCCTTCAACAAGAATGTTCCATGTCGTGTCAATTTTCGTAAGAGCTGTAATTACTTCTCGCTCTTTGGAAGTGCTGTGAAAAATGCTATGAAGCTGTAAACATTGCCTCCTATTCCAACATCAGGTTTGAATGAAGATCCACAGCAATGAGGGTGTAAAATTATCATTCCGCGGATTCATAGATGTGTACAGATATAAAACAGGCTACAAGCACTGCCATTTAATCTCAAATTACCAACCAACCCCACTTTCTGGAAGGGCTAGTTCACAGCAGCGAGACTCGTCCGCAGTATGTGCACTGATACAGGAGTACAATTTTTGGTAACAATTAATATACCGTCAGTGGTTGGGTAGATCAGAGACACGGCATAGGGCTGCTGTTCTTTATAATTGGCGGAGCCAAATGCGACCCCTTTGCATTGGGCGACAATTTTTTGTTGCCTGTGCCGTCGCTTAACGCGACGGAAGTCACATCGGGGGACCGAGATCTCACAGAACTATCCTGAGTCGCGCCGTAGAATCGTGCTGTGGTGGGGACTAAATTCAGATCAATATTATGTTCGCTGCAAAGAAGATGCGATGAAGTTGTACCTGCCAGCATTTGCGATTCACGTAATTTTAGATTGAGCCATCGATCCCAAAGAGCCAAGGCATAAAAGACTAGCAGGAGAGCGACGAAGACTATGGTGCCTAAATGATTTCTTAGCAATGGTGTCAAGATGCCGACGATGCGCGTACATGTGGACATGCGGGAATTATTGTTGCACTCAATGAATGGAGTCAGTCTGGCCAGATCACCATCCAATTGGCTTTGGTCCTGAACAGGTGGCATAGAGATTATTCGGAGAAGTGGGTTGTGGGAGCAGGTCCGCATTCCGTAGATGCATGGGCACTTTGTAGGACGGCTCAACACAGCACTGTTCGGAAGCTGTGAATTACGATCGCCCAGAGAATTCCATGCTCGCCGAACCTGTGCATATTTGAAGGAACAAAATGAGTCATCGGTACAGGAGTCCCGCGCCGTAATTACGCCCAGCCAAATCTCCAGACCTGTTTGGAGCAAGTCGGAATTCCAGCGAACTGGTATTGGGCTTATCTGATGATGCCATCATGATCTGATAAGATCCAATCACAGTTGAAGTCGAACCGAAGTTGAACAACGGTTTAGACCTATAACGATACCACACTTATACACTATGCCAGAGCGACATAAATTTATTGCGGTCTGGTACATATGTACAACTACATTCTCGCGTTGGCAACTCGAAATTCAATTCTGCGCGAAAGTAGTCTTATTTATCACTCGGAGAAACACCACAGGCCCAAGTCCAAGCGATATATCGGCTGCTATACAGAGTTCTATTCCTTTCATCTCTAATCTAACCTATCGGGCCGAAGGTGAGAGAAGGCGACCATCCGGTACCCGCTCATAGGTATTGAGTTTGTCAAATGATGATTCATGAGACAGTAAGAAAAATATGGTCCTCGTTGGAAGCAAAATACAGATTAAAAAATTCAAGAATTGGCGCCTTGTCTGATGTAGGTGCCAATTGGCGGCGCGTTTAAATGACCAATTCCGAAATACAACTGTTGAATGTGGATGCCCGCCTTGAATTGCGAAATAAAATCAGCAGAGAGATAAACGGCAGAGTTTTGAATATACCTCTGCGTCACCTAGCGCGCGACCACGGGAAAGAGATCTTCCGATATTCTGCAGGGCAGTCGGAGGAAGCTGAATGAACTGGAAGCTTGGGGCAGGTGCACGCGCATAGCCAGAGGGGATTCTAGTGTTCCGATTGCCATGAGCTGACAAGAATCCGTTCGGCCCCTCGGCTCGGAGAGCCAGGAAGAGCATGCATGATGTGACTGGGCAAGACAATGAGTGGCCTAGGGTATATTCATATCGAGGGGTACAAACATGGGACCATGAAGAAAATAACTAGGGCGATGAGTCCTATTAGAATATCATTCATGTCGAGTGTTACAGCGCCAGGAAGGGAGGCAATGAACTAGAGAGTAATGTAAGGAATGAGGGATGTGTAAAGGGAAAGCTCCAACGACTGTTCAAGGCTTCGGATGGTTCGACCAAATTCGTCGTAAATTGAATTGAATGGAGAGAATGCGCAGAGGGAGATGTCAAGACGTGGAGCTACGGCTTTTATGTGGTAAAGTAAACAGCTATAAGCACTGCCGACCAAAAGCAAAGGTGTATGCTCTGCAGGATGTTCTGCGGAAGGTGTTCCACTGTGCGTGCGGAATCAACAACACCTAAACACGCATTATTCATCCAATACAGATAGCTGTGAGCGAGTCCTGCATGTTGACTGCTGTTGAAACAACTGCTATTAACACGTCGAGGACCGTAGGTCTCGAGAGATCATTGCGGCTTCTTGGTGGACCCACGGTAGCTGTAAGCTGTACGCTCCAAAGTACGTTCGAAAATAGATATCTTTCCTTTGCATCATCTGCCTCAGTCTTGGCAATTGATCCCGCAGTCAAATGTTGTTCTGATCTCTTGGGTCGAGTTTTGCCTTTAAAAATAGACTTGAACAGTGATGGTTGTTGGGACTCCGATGGTTACATGTTCGGCACCAACGCCTCGGGCATCAATTCTGATCGGCACCGGTCGGCATTGACAATTTACGCTGCGAGTCCAGTCCCGAACCTCCCCGGCCTGCAATTAACATTGTAGAACCCATTGCGCTTTTATGAGGTAGAATCAAGTAAAATCAGCCAGATAAGTTCAAGCACTCATTTCCCAGAGGTAGTTGAACGGAGTCCGTATTTGAACGTTTCATAGTTCAAGTTCACGCTGGGCTTGGGGCGAACGAGTGGGTGATTATTGCGTTCTCGTTTGTGGTCGAAATCTCCGGAATCTACTCGTTTTATGCGACCTATGCGTGAAAGGTACGCACAATGCGGCACGACAAGTTGCAAAACACAAACTCACGTGCCTCGCTAGAGGCTTCATCAGCATTTGATTTAAATTATCAAGCACAATCTCACTTGGATCCTACCATCATCCAGCGCCTTCGCAATGGCTGGCACGGTACCAAAAAGCTCAAAGCTTCACTCACGAGTGGTGCGTCGCTGTCCGGTGCGAGTGCGAGTCGCCTCCTGATCGTTTTCGATAGGTAATCATCGGTTCTGGGCCTGCGGGGCACACGGCGGCAATCTATCTTGCCCGCGCGAATCTCGAACCTGTCCTATTCGAGGGCTTCCTAGCAAACGGTTTCGCTGCGGGAGGCCAATTAACAACAACCACCGAAAGTAGGCCGTTAGCCGAGCCATTCGTGGCGTCCGCTCAACCTCTCATATAGTTGAAAACTTTCCCGGATTCCCGACCGGAATCATGGGGCCTGAGTTGATGGACAAATTCAGAGAGCAGAGTGGTCGATTTGGCACTACTGTGGGAATGTCCCCCGTTATTTTAACCCCGTCCATTAATTCCAGCCTCACCACCAGATCATCACCGAGACTGTGTCGAAGATCGATCTCTCGGCGCGTCCGTTTAGATACTGGCGAGAGATGCAGGAAGACGAAGAGCCGGAGACTGCCGACACTGTTATTATTGCCACAGGCGCCAGCGCGAAAAGACTGGGTCTCCCCGGCGAGGATACATATTGGCAGAGCGGCATCTCTGCATGTGCTGTTTGCGATGGGGCTGTCCCGATATTTCGGTGCGTCGTTCAGGGAATGCCTTGGTTTATAATTCATCTGTACGTCCTAGAAACAAGCCTCTGGCGGTCATTGGAGGAGGCGACTCAGCCGCGGAAGAAGCAACATGTCAGTGCTCAGTTATTACCGGGATTCTAACCCCAGATCCTGATCAGCATTCAATTGCCCCCCAGACCTGACGAAATATGGTTCCCACGTATACGTACTTGTTCGAAAAGGCGAACTCCGGGCGTCTAAAATTATGGCAAAACGGTTGCTTAATAACCCCAAAATCGTAAGACGAGTCTGGTTCACCTGTTTTCACCGTGTCTTATGCGATCACAGACTGTTCTTTGGAACACCGTCGCCACAGAATGTGTCGGTGATGGAGACCTGCTCAGTGCCCTCAAGATCAAGAATCTCACCACAGGCGAGGTAACAAACCTCCCCGTGAATGGTCTGTTTTACGCAGTCGGTATGCCGCTATGTTATTTCCTTGTGTGCTTTCTAACCTCGATCCCCAGGCCACGAGCCCGCTACGGGTCTCGTTCGTGGTCAGCTCCAGACCGACCCCGATGGGTATATCATCACCGTTCCCGGGACAACTCAAACCTCCGTGAAGGGCGTCTTCGCTGCAGGAGATGTACAAGACAAGAGGTATAGACAGGCGATCACCAGCGCCGGCACCGGCTGCATGGCTGCATTAGAGGCTGAACGGTTGATTGCGGAGGAAGAGGAGTTTGGGGCCGAGGCCTAGTGCTGTTAAACTGTTAGCTTACATGTGGATTAGACTTTTCCGATGATCAGCGGGTATTTACCTCCTGGCTCGTGTATTTGGCGCTCAGAGTCAGAGGTTGAGATTGTGGACGTTAAACAATACGTCTCACGTGACAGTTCAACCAAGGTTCGAAAAATAATGTTGTGTGATCAAGTGACCATTTTCAGTAGCCCTGGCTTCGACCAAAAAATTCATTCGCAAGCAAGGTGACTATACAAATATTCATTTTCACTCCCACTACACACTGCAAATCCAACGAGAACGGAAACCTTATCAGAGCCTGAGCGTGTGTTCCGAATATGCCTAAATTTCCGAGTTGCATGGTGGAGTGTCTCTCAAGCCGTTCAAGCCGGAGACGCCATCGCGTTTGCTTTGAATTGGTCGTAAGTCATGTCCTCGGTGGGATTCAACGCGAAAGTCATGCCAGCCCCTGTAAGCGCCGTTTTGCTAATGATTATTTCTAGAATGGAAATACTCACTGCAGTGGGCGCCAGCGGCCTGCATACAGGCAGCAAAGTGCGGCGCTGTGTCGACGACCGTGTAGACGAACTGAGGCATGGAACCATCGAGGTCAGAGAGGCTAGCATCGAGCAAACTTCAATATCCAGGTTGTTCTATGGATGATGCTGAGACTTACAACCCGGAGTCCCAGCCGTTTTCACCGACACCGCCTGGAGGGGGTGGGCAAATTTGGCCCTCGTCGCTAGAGTAGTGAGTGGTGGTGGTCGAGTCTAGAGATGGGAGTAAGTAAAAAACGGGACCGTTCATTGTGGTGCGTACGGTTGCGAGCGACACTGAAATTAATAGGACGAGTGAGTTGGATAACAAAAGCAGCGGGGAGAGAGCGACGCTTACACAGTGAACGTGAGAGTGTCGCCGATGTCAGCGATGACCGTGTCGGGGGTGAAAGTGAGGGTGTTGTTCAGACCGATGGTGATGGCATGGTCGACCGCAAAGACAGCGGAGACGAGAGCAAGGAGGAGGGCTTTGAGGAACATGTTTTGGCTGGTAGACTCGATGAGGGAGGCTGGAGAATAAAGAGGCTAGAAGGGACCCTTTTATACATTTCTTGCCGTCTATTTTGCCAACGCGAAACAAACAACACCGTTGATTTATGTACAACGCCAATGAGAGTCGTGGAAAAAAATACACCTCGGACTTCTCAGGACGAGACATTTGAGCGGGGGCTTTGATATTTTATCTAACTGTCCAAGGCTGCCTTGATTTGACGGTTCCTTGTATTTTTCAAGTCTCCACCGTTTGAACTGAACTTGCTGTTAGAGAGCGGACTCCCGATACGCCACCAGGGTTGATTCACTTGGAAAATGTATTAATAAGAGACTGACAAAAGGTTTGACCTTTAGATAACGCCTCCGAGAGCCAGGCACTGTTCCGCCCACGGTTAGTTGCGGAAGCTGATGCGTGTGCGGCATCGCGATGGAAGAACCCGAGTGCTGCGGTGCCGCGCGGCGAATCGAGCAAATGAAAACAGCGACATTGTAGCAATGCGCAGGCACCGTGAGTGAACGTGCGCCAATTGTGCCGGATCAGGCAAAGAAACAGTCTATTTAAACCCGATGGAAGCCCTGCATGATAGACGGAAATGGGTTTTACGAGGCTATTTTGCATCGGGGGCCGCAGGAGGAAGATCAAGATGCAACCGTGGGAAAGATGGTCTCTTCCAAGTCCGCATCGGCGAATACAGTTTTGAAAGTCTAATTGAAGCTTGAATATCAGCGTAGCTAGCTGGAGGGATGCAGAAGAATGGACGGCTCAATCATTATTGGGCCACGCTGGATTCTTCGTTTGAACTTTGGTAACCGTAGCCAAACAAAAGGACGGCAGGGAGACCGAAGGTGCCTGGAGGTTCATTGGATAACCTATAAATGCAACAACGAAGCAAGCCGCGACGGTGCCTTGGAGCGAGGTCATGAGTCCTGTTTCACGTGAAAAAGTCTAAATCGAGTCTTGAAATATGAAAGTCCCCACGATCAGTGTCGGAACAAGTTCCGATACGTTGCAGGGCACTGGCATGAGAAACAAGATTGAAGATTGTTTTAGAGGCAAATGGTGGGCCGATACTATGACGCGCGCTGGAGAGCATCTATTTTTTTGCGGGTGCGGGCATACACGCCGGACGTGAGCATCCAATCGGCAGGCCACCGAAGAATGGTTCCCACCAGAAACAGTCTAGAAGTATTGTTCCAAACGCAATTTTGGGGGACGGGCATATCGGAGCAACAGCCTGGACTGTGCATTGGTGAAAGGGGCTCGCGGTGTGAGATAACCTTCACCGACATTCTCTCATGCTCACACATAGAGGACATCGATGAAACGCGGACCCGGAAGGATCTTGAAATTATGTAAAGTGTTATCTACAACCTTGAAATGATTAGAGACTGTTCACAGAGGACACCGATTGAAACTACGAACCCGAAAGGATCTCACGAATTAGAATGGTGTGTGCGTAGCATACAGAGTTGAAACCCCGGATCCGAAAAAACCTCAGATGCGAAAACTACGGGATTATGAACTCAGTTTCGATGTTCCTGAGCTAAGTTTTTTTCAGAGTACTCTTGTAATGATTATGAGAAATTATATCCACTCAAAAAGCCCCACACCAATCGTCAGCTAGTACTAGATAACCAAAACATGCCAAAAACAAATTTGCGGCTGTGCCACAAGTTGTGAGCGGAAAATAGTTGTTATGAGTCTGTACTACATCTCCTATACCCGGCATCGTACATTGTGGAGATTTGGTAGTGTATCTATGCCCTGAGAGGTGCAAATTGTGTTGCAGGTGCAGTAGGTACGTGTAGGTAACCCGATTTTTCGTATCTAGGTCCACCACCAAAACGGAGGCGAAAGCAATCGAGCTCATGCTCCGCAACCACCCATCCAGAAACTCTGAAAATATTCAAGCATAGATTTGGGCATACCGGTATGGCATCAGTGAAGTTTCAAGCACAATAGTACATAAGGTCATTGGTGAATGCGCGGGGAATTTCTTTTTTTCGCATCCGGGTTTTAATTCTGTACCTAATACCTACGAGGGGCACGGGCAATGGAAGAAAAAGATTGGGTCAGGGAATTTTGGCGGAAGGGGTGCTTTGTGGACGGCACGGATTTTGACGACCTAGATGCGAGAGTGTTCGCTAATAATAGACCCTTACTTTACCTGTTGAGCCATAGGCGTCCAGAGCATGAAATGTGGTATTTGCAAAGCCGCTGGCAGTGACAACGCCTATACAGCTCGTTGTCCTGTGTTCGTTCAGAAAATCAACCGCCACATACCCGTAGTCTGGTTCACCGTCCACATGGTATGTGTAAAGTCTGATAAAGTTATCGGGAGCCGCTCGTAATTGCTCGCGTCCGACGTGGAATCCCAAGCATCTAGGAAGATGTAGGAGCCGCTCGTAATTCGCGTCCGCGTGGAATGCCAAGCATCTAGGAAGATGTAGGATGTCGTGTTCGTTCCTCCGATGCCGAGCTCCAAGGGGTAAATCATCCTTGGGCGCTTTCCCTTCGTTTTGTGTCTTCTCTGGGCCAAGGGATTGAGTGGGCCTTATTTCCGGTACGAGATGCCGCAGGCTTAGAAGTCCTCCGCATCGCGGGTTCAATACCCAGAACGAGGACAAAGAGGAGAGGGTCTCCCACAAGAGCTTCCTGCGTCGAGGCAGTGGATAGCAGTCGAATCGGTGTGCACAGTTTCAGATACCTGAAGAAACACGCTTCGAGCGGGTTGAAGCCGTTGCTTAGAGTCGGATGTTACTACCCGGGCCGGCTGGGGCGGCGTCGAACCATGTTTCGGGTGGTTGAAGCTTGAACAGCGCACCGGCGCGAGAGGGCTTCCGCGTCGCGCGAGGTTCAAGACCCAGAACGAGGGGAGAGAGGAGACGGTCTCCCACGAGATCTTCTTGCGTCCAGGTATTTTGATAGGAGTCGAGTCGATGCGCACAGGTTCAGGTACCTGAAAGACAACAATCTCGTCGGGCTTCGAACGGGCTGAAGACGTCGCTTGAAGTTGGACGTTAAGTTGCCCCGGCTAGCAATGCGGCGTCGAGCTGCGGTTCGAGTGATTGAACAGAATACCGGCGCGAGAGGGCGTCCGCGTCACGCGAAGTTCAAGACCCAGAACGAGGGCAGGGAGAAGAGGGTCTCCCACGGGGGCTTCCTGCGCCGAGGCATTTTGACATAGATCGAATCGGTGTGCAGTTTTCAGGTAAGTACTTACCTGAAAGGCAGGAATCTCGTGGAGGCTTCGAGCGGGTTGAACTTGGAGACGTTGTTTGGAGTTGGAGATTACGGTCTAATCGGCATCCAGGCTAATGCGGCATCGAACTATGTTTTGGGTGATTGAACAGAGCACCATTTCCGCGTCGCGCGAGGTTCAAAACCCAGAACAAAGGCAGAGATGGGGCGGCCTCCCACGAGAGCTTCCTCCGTTGATGTATTTTCACATGGATCAAATCGGTGCGCAGGGTCGTAGTACAGGGGTGTAAAAATGGGAATAGGCTGGTGGGGGGTAAGAAGAAGTCGGACAACCAAGTAAAAGGTAAAGCAAATGCATTAAGGGGGAATCGAACCCCCGGCGGGTCGAAACGAAAAGCTTCGAATCAATCGATGGCAACGACCCAGGTTACCACTACCCCATTAATGCGATGTCGTCCGCTAAGAGCAGAGCGGTAGCCTGGGGCGGGGTATTTCTCTCGAATGGCTAATGAGCAGAGGATCAATACAAAGGTCGAGCTGTGAAGATAGGATGCGCTTTGACTCCGTGCCAGAAGAAGACGAGATCGAAATTCAGAGGGAGGTGATCGAGCTGCCGCGGCCGGAACAAGTCGGAGAGGACAGAAGGTGAAGCGAGGCGAAGGATTCTGCGTTTGTGAAGACAGCGTGGTCGTAACTCGGTGTGCGAAGTTGCGGCGCTCAGGATGGGAGTGGTCTCTTGCACTGATTCCCTCTCGCAACCTCGTTCTGAAGGGCGGGAATATCGAACGTAACGGACGTTTGCACAACTTTCAGCAACGGTCGGATAGGGATCAACCAGCCAAGTTCAAGCTCTGAGCGCTGTTGAACAGAGGCTGGGGCCGAGCGCGACCGAAGGAGGCAATTTCAGCTGGCAGTTGGAGCTGTAGGAGAGAGGAAGAAAGCAAAGACATAAATGGGGACGCCGGGTCGGACGGGCCGGCGACTCCGAGTAATCCATCACGTGCACTACAAACATGATTCTCTCTCAAGCCTCGGGAGACATACCGGTCGTTCCATCCATTTCACATCTCTACCCTCCAAATAGTCCAACAGCGTCATTTAATTTCTATCGAGGTCGAAACGAAAAAATGATACGAACGAACCAGAAAGACGCTGGATTCTGGAACTTTTGGTTTGTTACTCCGTCAACAGCCGTCAACTGGTACCAAACTGAAAAGCTTGTGAGGAAATTCACGGAGCCTGCGGCCTACTCTGTCCTAAAATCTTATCTTATCAATCGTAATCACGATATGGCTGGAGGCATGCACGGCTTGGCCACCCCGAAGATCCTCCTCCTAGAGTGTGGTTGAGGCTCAATCTCACGACGGACGGGCCTGCTTTCGTTCGCTTCCTCCCAGACGTCCTATTCTATTTCAATTACACTCAATTACTTGCAATGGCGCGAATAGCTCTCTCCTCCCACAATCTATTTTATTGTAGTACACCGGTTCCGGACGCGGATCCTTCTCCCTTCCCAAAAGCTCAGGTAGCGTGGCGACGCGGATTCGGGCCAGCCTTGAGTATCCTCTTGATTCGCCGTTCTATTAATTCTGGCTGACGGTCGCCACGTTCCAGCCCATGTCTATCCCTGGCGGCAGTGCATTTTTGGTTCAAATACCGGTATGTACCGAGCGCATTATGTGTAGATGATATGTTCAGATCGATGATGTTATCGCTCACATTCTATGAAACTTATTTTCAGGCCCGTATCCATTGTCATGTTCGGCCTCTTTCCGGGTGGGTCCCGACTGTAACGTGGTGCCGACTAACAGTTGGACGGACTTCGTTACTGCGGAAATAACTGCGGCAACCGTGGTGTTCGGCTCAAAACGGGGGATTTTCAAAAATTATGTTGCGACGCGGAATTATTTTGCACTAGCAATCATTATCCTGGTTCAGGTCCACTGGATCGCAGCTCAAGTGACCAGTCGACCAATCCTTGCAGACGAAATGTGCGAGGGCTCTCACACACCAATCCGTTCACATGCGTCACGGATCTCGAAACCTTGGAGGTAGAACGGCGAGCGACGAGCATGCGTGTAAGTTTGGGTCTGATGGAGTCATACTATGAGACGAGCTCTTAGGAGAACAATCAAGATCCCTTTTGTATCCTGGTAAATGCTACAAAGCCCTGGTCTAAACGACACTGACGAAAGAAATTCGATCATACAGCAATATTCTATTCCGGCACCCCGTTCGATATCCTCCCGCCCGTATTCGATCTGAGCCCGCGTCGACGTCTTCCCGACATAAGTATATCGCCGCGCCATCTTTCCCACACATATATTTCTGCGATGGCGACCAAGAACCCGGAGGGTCAACGCATGGATGGACGGATGGATGTGATGGAATTACCGACGCAAGGTCCCGGACTCGAATTTCTACCTCAGAACAACCTGAATGGCACATGTAAGCGCTATATCCTCTCCATTAGTTCGCACACCTGAGAGCTCCGCGTCTCTCCGCGTGCAGTGGTAGGGTATTTGATGATCCATCTCGTCCATCTCAAGGTCCATCTGCAATCTGTCTCAGTCTTGTCAAGCCCATTACCCCGGGACCTAAAAAATATCCCTTCTTCCTTCCCTCCTCTTCGTTCACGAAATTCAGCAAACCCTCCAAGTCCGTTTCCACGGAGGCAATCGACCCCATATCGGGTGGCCGTGCAAAATTTCGACCGCTTATTGGCATCAGATCGATTTCCTGATTGGGCGGTCTGCGTGGACGGTCATACATACCAGCAGTCACTTCTAAGAAGCAGGGCTCGGGTAAAGGGCCTATTACAGCAGGGTCCCCCTTGCTCCCGCCCACCTCCCTGTGGTTCGGGATTGCGCGAAAATTGTCTTCTTATTCGCGCCCAGGGAAGCTCCTATTTGTGTCTCATGTCACCTTCTCCTAGTGTCTGAGATTACGCTCCCTGGCCTCCTTCTCCGCCAATCGTTACGTATCGGTTTCTCTCGCTTGGGCTTAGAATGGCGAACATTTTGGCGCGCTTTCGACGAGGGAGGACGAAGAGCTTATCCGGGACTTCCGCATTGACTTCGTCCGGTCCGACACTCCCAGCCACGCCCGCACCAGCGCCCCCGCAGCCGACCGCTTCCCAGGCCCAGTCTCCACTGGAGAGGAAGATACACCCAGATTTAGATTCTCTGGTCGCGAATTGGACTTCTCCCGCTGAACCCGCTGAACCCGCTGAACCCGCGTCAAGCGCGGATTCTACGCCCGGACCATCCTCCCCACCTCCCTTTTCACTGCGACCGAGCACCCGCAGACATTCCATAGACGGTGCAACTCCTGTTATACAGCCGCCGCCACCCGACACCCGGCTCGAGGGTCTCCCTGAGTTTGGCGTCCCTATTCCCTTCACGGCGCAGCCCCAACCACCCACACGTACACAACGCTTCCTCACGCGCCTCACAGGCGCGCCGAGTCCTGCTTCATCCTCGACCAACTTGGCCGCGACCACAACCACCACTGGATGGTCCACCTTCGGGCGCAGAGGAAAGAACGGCAGTGACCACAACCGCCTGCACCTCACAGAGTTCGGCGAGCGCGGACGCGGCTCTCCTGCACCCAGCCATGGCACGTCCATCTCGCACTCCGTCTCGCAGTCGCGGTCGCACTCGCAGGTTAACCTCGGAACACCTTCGACCACCTCCCAACAACTCGACGACTCGGCCACGCACTCCAACAGCGGGCACGGGCATATGACACCGGCCAGCGACCTCCCTTCCCCGTCATCTGGCTTCACCTTCGGTTCCCAAGGCCGCGTGAGCGGACGCGCATCGGCGTCAGCCTCGCCTGCGCCGCCCATGCCGCCACTTGACCACCCAGCGTTCCGCGGGCCCGGGCCCGGCAGGGTCCCACACTCCGCATCCCAGTCGCAAACGCCGTCGCAAGTGCAGCTGCCGCAGCTCAGGGAGGGGGGGGCGCGCCCGCGCCCTTCGTCCTCGATGCCGTCCATGCATAATTCTAGTTCCTCGCGGCGGAAACGCCAAGGTGGCACGAGCGATCATCGTGCGAAGGCGCAAGACATATTTGCGTCCCTGCGCCGTCCAAGGTCCACACGACGACGAGAAAGCACAGAATTCAGGTCGAGTTTTCAGGGGTCCGCTGGAGGTGCGCCGGATGGTCGAGATGTAGTATTCCTCGCGCTGGGCGCTGGTGGTGAGGGAGAGAAGGACACACCACGGATGAATTTGAATGACCGAGACGGGCCGGACGGAGATTTGCGTGGCGATGTCAAATTTGATACACGCGTTTCGCGCGTGGTATGTCCATCAAATCTCCCTATCCCTTCCTTTACCTCCACCTTCGTTGGTCTCACTCTCTTTTGTTCGCTGTAGGGCGGGTCGTCGTCGGACACGCAGTTGGAGGAACCCTTTGCATGGCCTGGTGCGTTTGTCGTTTCTTTCTTCCCTAAACAAAGGATTTGACCGGGCCCAATAACAGATAATCCTGGACATTCCACCGAGTCTTCTTCGTCGACGATGGACCAGAAGAAAGCCACCCCCCAATTGGCGCCACCATCTCTTTCCTTCATTACACCCACACCAGGGCCGTCACCCGCCGGTTTGCGGGCAACAAGCGACGGCTCGTCCGTTCTGCCTTCGCCCGCGCCGTCTCGCTCCCGTTCAGACGGACAAATCAGGGGGAAGCGCAAGGCCGATGCTGTAGAAGGCGGAAACACTCCGCCAAAGGACAAGGCGACAGCAGCTATAGACCCACGACGTACGTTATTTCATTTCAAGTATTTGTCTCAGAATATCATCTGACTAGTAATGAAGCAACCCTCAAAACATCCAATTCAGCATCCTCGTCCCACGCACCGTCCTCCTTCCACCGCCAGAAACGTGCAAAGGTCGCCATACCTGACCCATCTCCACCGCGGCCAGCTTCCCGCACGGGCAGTATATCCGTCGCAAACACCCCCCACCACTCACAATACCCGTCGCGCGCGGCATCCCGCATGTCTCAGGTTTCTATCCCCATCTCTGCACTCGTCTCCCCACACGCGCCGTCCGTCGCGCGCTCTGGGATGGGCATGGCGTACCACATGCAAGACCCGCGCAGGCCGGCGCGCACACAGCCGACGGGGTGGGGACTCACACTCGGGGACGACGGCGGGCGGAGCCCTGTCCACGCGTGGCTCTTCTTCACCGGCTTCGTGCTCTTCCCGCTGTGGTGGGTCGCGGCGTTCGGCGTGCCCATACCGCAGACGCGGCGGCTTGGCGACGAAGAGGAGGGGGGACGAGAAGGGGAAGGGGCGGGCGCAGGTCGTGCTGGATGACCCGCAGGTAGAATTCGGTATGTCGTTCCCTCTCTGCTCGTGGTCTCAAGTGCTGATGTGTGTGGATGCAGATGCGAGGTCGTGGCGGAGACGGTGTCGAATCATGGCTGGCGTCTCGCTGGTTACATACGTGCCCTTCATCGTTCTGCTTGCGGTCTTCCTGTCCCGGCGGTGATTCATCCGTCCGTCCCTTTCGTCGTGCCGTCTTACGTCGTGCCGTCTTATGCGCTCGCACCCTCGGCGTTATCTATGTTAACAGTTATGTAGGACTCTTCCGATTTGCTTTGCGCATGTCGATGTTCTTTGTAGCCTGTAGCACGTCCTCCCACCTCACCCCGCGCACTCCCTAATTTGCTCTAGAAATTCCATATAGCATCTACTGTCGCTCGCTCCACCTAGCCGTTCTTTCTCTGTAGTACCACTTACCTATCGTATCACTGTACTCTGACGAGTCTCCAAAAAAATGTGAAAACATCCTCGAGGAGCTGAAGATTTCGTTGTGAGGTACCTTCGGCACGAGAGTTCATTTTCCATTCGCGGAGTGCGCCGCCGGGAGGACGCTATCCAAGCGCTTGCCTGGCATGTACAGAGGATGTACTTAAGGCATTTCATATGATCATGTGATCGAGTGTGATTGTGCTCTGGGGAACACTCTAATGATGGATGCCGTAACAGGCTCAGAAGGTGGCAAGAACGACAGCGGCGTTGGCGGCAAGGTTCTGGACATTTCCGGCCGCCGCGTTGGCGTAGGCTGTCCTTCAACTAGTCGGCCAAGCTTCCGTCCCTGGCTGCCTGCCACATTGTCCTGAAGAGACTCGACCAATATTAATTCGAGCAACTTTAACTTGTTACGTCTTGCAAGTTCTTGCAGTAGGGCTCTGTTTATAATTCCTGAGCGGATTATAAACAGTTTTTTATTCTGTGTTCCTAAACAGGGTGTTTATAAACCGGTTTATAAACACTCACTTAAATGGGCTCCAAAACTGGGTTTTGAGGAGTTTCTCGCAAGTTTCTGCGGTTCTTGGTGCCCCAGCAGTTGAAATTGAGTCCAATATGCATGTCTTCAAACCAGAATAACGTCGCAGAGGTCAACAAACACCGAGCCTCAGCTATTTGGGGTCATATTTCCAAATGGTTTCAGGTCAGCCTGTTCACCCGAGGTCAGGCAACACTCAGGGAAATATATTTAGTCCAGCTGGTGCCCTGCTTTGAGTCAAAATTTGGCCCTTGAAGCCCTCCAAGGCACAGCCACAGTGAATTAAAAACCGGGGGTCCTGCTCAACCATATAAAAACCGGTTTATAAACACGTGTTTATAAACATGTTTATAAACAGGCATTAAAAACAGAGCCCTATCTTGCAGAGTCTGAACCACCCACCAAAGGTCAGACTCAAAGCCGTCTGCTCATTCCTCTTAATGCAGGATAATGCTTTCTGCCTCTAACTTACATATCTCTTAGTTTTACCATCTGTTCATTTCCTGGCATCGGAGCAGTTTATTCGATTTCTCTCTCGGATCCGGACTTGGTCCCATTGTAATGAGAATCTGGCGGATGTATGTATGGCCACTGTTTCCGACGTTCAACCCAACTAATAGTACCACTGAACAATTAGGGTTCTTTCACCACTTGCATGATGGTCTCTTATACGAATTGCGGTGTGTCACAAATTTGCCGCAGCCTTGGCTCGAAGATGGCGCGGACTTGGGCCAGATGGGATGAACGAGCTGCCACCGAGGTAGATGACGCAGGTTGAAGGCACAACGTAGGTGAGGAACATTTGAATAGCCAACCGGCCGGTGCTAGTTTCTCGTCAGATCTCATTTGCTGAATCCGGGTAGTATGTTGAGAGTGTATGAACTCTTGTCCGCGAGAACAGTCGATCAGCTGGCCCCCCTTTCAGGTCGTGCTCACGTCGAGTACCGAGCCACGTCGGGAGCCAGGGCGCTCAAAGCATCGATTGCTGTCATGCACTCGTCGTGGGTCCTGAAACCACAGCTAATACGAGACCTGGTACGCACAATGATTCTCCCTCGCGCCGACTACGGCATCATCAGCTTCCTCCCCTTCCCCCGTCCGCCCTGAAACCCCTTGAGAGGCTTAACAGGTCACTCGCGCGTTGCATCACAGGCAGCTTCCGCACTCAGGCGTCCCTCGTGGCTCTGGAAAAGGAAGCGGGACTGCTCCCGGCTCCACTCCGTATTGAACGCGACGCCCTCATGACCATCGCGCGCTAGCTCACCCTCCCTGCCTCCCACTGCATCCATTCCCTCGTCCACGACGCCATCGCCAAACCTCCCAAGAGTCCAAAGCTTGCCTCAATCTTCCACTATGTCGAGCACATCCCTGGCATAGTGTGGCCATCAATGGTCCCAGTGCGCGGCCAACAACTTCGGCAGCGCGGGGTTCCCCGTGTTGTCGACGCTCTGGAGTGCGCTGAGGTTCCGTTCGACTGCACCCTGGGAATGGAGCCAATTCTCCCTGCCTACACGGCGCCCTGGGCAACCCCCCTTCCAGTCACCACTACCATCCCCGAGCAGGACGACGCACTACGTGCGCTGGGTGTCGCCCTAGCGGATAAGAGGAGAAGTGGTACACGGACGGGTCGCTATTGGATGGACAGGCAGGTGGATCTGCGGTGCGGGTTGAGGGCGAGAGGGAGAGGGAGAGGATTCTGGTCCCGTTGGGAGATGGGCAGGTGTGCGAAGGCAAAACGGAGGGGTTGCTGGCGGCAATGGCGAAGGCACTACGGGACCACCAAAACCACAACCTGGTCGTGGTCGACTCGCAGGCGGCACTCCGTGGCATCCTGTCTACCAAACCCCGCTCCGGGCAGTTCAGGGCCATCCACTATAACAAGCTCATCCGTCGCATCCTCCCATACCGTCCCCACCTGGCGATCATCAGCCTATGGACAACCGGCGCACATTGGAATGGCCGGGAACGAGCTTGCGGATGAAGCAGCCAGGGCGGCTACACGCCGCGATCCCGACCCCTCCTTGCTCGTCTCCCTCACCACGGTACGCCGGCTCATCGAGTTCCGTGTCCTCGCCCTCTGGTAGCTTTACCGCCCCACTCCGGTACTTACCAACCCCATCCTCGCACTGCTACCATATTAGCCCATCCTGGGCCGCATGTAGTCACAATTTGACTCAGTAATAATAATAATAATAATAGCACGAGCCAACGAGGAAACACGAAAAACGAAGCAGCGAAGAACACCGCCCAGACGGTGGCGGACGGCGGCGGACAAAATGTGTCTAGATTGCGCGGGAAGCTGTCATTACGGCATGCCATCATTGGACTAATCCACGTATCTCCCTTGTGCTCTGCGCCACGACTCTCCTCCGGCTTCTTGTCCTCTTCCTCTGGCGCTTCATCGTCCGTATTGTTTTCGAGGCGCAGACCCTTTGATCCTGACGCGTTCTAGCTTCTTTTTCGGCCAATAACACGTAGTAATACTCGCAACAAAGAGCGAGCAGCGAAAGCTTTTGACGCGTGTGTGGAAGTTTTTGTCGTGTTTCGCCCATCTAATCCAGACTCTCAGAGCAACCCGCATCGTGAAGCCATTGCTTGGCAGCTAAAATGGACTCCGCACATCTTCTTAGTCAGATGTCGACTGCGACGAGCCCAAATTTCGAGTCTCTGGCTAAAATTCTTATCGAGGCCTCGGAGGCCAACATTGCGCGTATCGAGTCCCAAATTAGGGACCTGGAGCGTCTGCGCGACCAGGAGCGAGGTCTCATTACGCGACTACGGGTCGCGATTGCTCCAATTCACAAACTTCCTGCCGAGATCCTGGTGGAAATCTTCCGTCTTGCATTCGATACGTGGACCTACATGCGGAAGCAACGCATTCAAAAGGTCCAGGCGCTGTCCCACGTCTGCGCGTATTGGAGACGCGTTGCACACACCACTCCCCGCCTATGGACCGAAATGCTTTTCACAAGACTGGACAAAATGCCGAAAAGCGATTACATGGCTTGCATGAAGGGATGGCTGGAGAGATCGGCCCCCATGCCTATTGCCGTCAACCTCGAAATTACAGGGAAAGCCAGAGACGCAGGCGAAGCCTTGATGGACATAATCGCCACCGCGGCTCATCGATGGTCAGACGTGCATCTCATACTCCCCTCACTTTCCGTGCTCTCTCGCATTCCTACCGCCTCCCTGAAATCCCTCGAGCGCGTATTCTTGCAAAGCACGGACGCGAAGCATCGTGCGGATTCGACCCGGGTCTTTCTGATGGCGGAGCACCTTCATTACGCCAAGTTGCCACCCTTCGCACTGGCCAACTGCTGATGCCGTGGTCTCAGCTCACCGAGATTGTGGTGACAGACCCATCACCCCAGGAATGTTTGGAAACTCTCGTCCAATGCACGAGTATCGTTTCCGCTCGCTTCGAAACCGGGGCCTGGCCAGATGTCCCTGACCTGTCCCAGCGGCCGATCACTACTCTCGGACGATTGGAGGACCTCTCCGTTTCTGTTAGAGGTTGCGTCGTACCGTTTTTCGTGTGCCTGGCACTGCCCGCCCTCAAGAAGCTCTGCCTGGAATCCCATATGGATGACTGGTCTCCCTGGGGGTCGGTGGAGTTTACCCAATTCCAGCTCAGGTCTCCTAGTATCCAGTGCCTCGAGATCAATTCTTCGTACTTGTTGTCCAGTGATCTGCTAGCCATACTCCAACATGTCCCCCTGCTGGCAGAACTGCAGATGGAGTCATGTCCAAATTCATTCGATGACTCCATCGTGGGCGCTCTCCAGTACACCACCACGCAGACCTTACCTTTGGTCCCCAGACTGGAGGTCATTCAATTGTATTACGCAGGGGTCAATTTTGAAGAAGATGCGTTGGATGCGATGATACAGTCGCGATGGTGGACAGATGAGCAACTCCTTGCTCTTCCTTCCCCTCCCAAAGTTGCCCGCTGGTCACGCATCGCTATCCACTGCGGGGACGAGGAGGGCAACGTCACTGGGGAGCTCAGGGCCAAGTTGGAGCAGTATCGATCCCAAGGTCTGGACGTGTCGGTGGTTTGACATATCAGGTATTTCAGCTTTTCGCCTCTACAGCGTCCTCGCTAATAGTCTTTCAAGGCTGTAGAAAACATCCTTGTATCCGTTTTTTTGTCTTTCCCCGATGCTTTCCCGGGCCTTTGTTACGTATCATGAGCTTCTCAATATTAGGTGTACCATCTTCCGCTGCAAACACAGGCTCCGCCTCAAGCCGTAGCTCCGCCCCTCGCCAACACTTACAATACACGACGCGCGCGCCATCGCGCACGTCTCGAGCGTCCATCCTCGTCTCTGTGCTCGCCTCCCCGCAGGACCCACGCAAGCCGCCGCGGATACACGTCGGGACGGGGTGGGAGCTCCAATTCGACGACGGCTGGCGATAGACCCGCGGCAGCGGGAGGAGCCCCGTGCACACGTGGCTTTTCTTCGTCGGCTTCGTGCTCTTGTTGTGTGAGGGCTCGGTCCTGACGGTCTGTGTTTGTGTCGGAAACGGTGTCGAACACTCTTACATACTGGTTACATACCTGCCTTCATCGTTCTACTTGAAATACCACTTACTGTCGTCAGCCGGGCTTCACCCCACCTAGCTGTTCTTTTTCTGTATGTACTACCAGCGTATCAGACTCCAATTAAATGGCAAGATGTGGCTGTGCGACTGGATCTGACTCCTGCCAGTGGGCCACGACTCCGGCGCTTTTTCATCGTTCGTATTGTCTTCCAGCCGCAGAGACTTGATTTTAACTCGTTCCAAACTCTTTTACAGAGCACTCCCGCGCGTTCAAGCTCACGCGCCATGGACTCCACAGACTCCACACTTGCTCTTGGCCAGATGTCCCCGACGAGCCCAAACTTCGAGTCTATTGCTAGAATTCTTATCGCGGCTTCGGAGGCGAACATCGCGCGTATCGAATCCCAAATGAAGGATCTGGAGCGTCTGCGCGACCGGGAGCGCGGTATCATTGCGCGGCTACGAATCGCGATTGCGCCAGTTCATAAACTCCCTGCCGAACTTCTGGCGGAAATCTTCCTTCTTGCACTCGACAGTGGCTTTACTTTGGTGCGAAAAGGAACACATTCAGAAGGTCCAGGCGCTGTCCCACGTCTGCGCGTATTGGAGATGCGTTGCGCACACCACTCCCCGCCTATGGACCGAAGTCCTCCTCACAAAGCTGGACGAAATACCGAAAAGTGACCACATGGCTTGCTTGAAGGGATGGTTGGAGAGATCGGCCCCCATGCCTATTCCCGTCAGCCTCGAAATTTCAGGGAAAGCCGCAGACGCAGGACGAGACGTCATGGACATAATCGCCGTCTCGGCTCGTCGGTGGACAACTGTGCACCTCAAACTCCCCTCGCTTTCCGTGCTCTCTCGCATTCCTACCGCATCCCTGAAACTCCTCGAGCGCGTAGTCCTGGCAAGCACGGATGCGATGCATCATGCGGAGACCAGGGCCTTTCTAATGGCAGAGCGCCTTCGTCATGTTCACCTTACCACTCTCCGCACCGGCCAACTGCTGATGCCGTGGTCTCAGCTCACCGAGGTCGTGGTGAAGGATCCGTCACCCCAGGATTGTCTGGACACTGTCGTCCAGTGCACGAGTATCGTTTCCGCTCGCTTCGAAACCCGGGCTTGGCCAGACGTTCCTGATCTGTCCCAGCGACAGATCGCTACTCTCGGACGATTGGAGGACCTCTCCGTTTCTTTCAGAGGTCCATCAGGAGGTTGCGTCACATCTTTCTTCGTGCGCTTGGCACTGCCCGCTCTGAAGAAACTCTGCCTGGATCTCGATATGGATCACACCTGGTCGTCCGCGGAGTTCACTCAATTCCAGCTCAGATCTTCCAATATCCAGCGCCTCGAGATCAACAATTCGTATATGAGCTCCGACGATCTACTCGCCATACTCCAACATGCTCCCTTTATGGTTCAACTACACATGGAGTGTTGTCCCATTTGCTTCGACGATTCCATTGTCGGCCCTCTCCAATACTCCGCCACGCAGGCCTTACCGTTGGCCCCCAAACTCGAAGTCATCCACTTAAATATCGCAGGCACTAATTTCGAAGAAGATGCGTTGGATGTGATGATACAGTCGAGATGGTGGACAGACGAGCAGCTCCTTGCCCTTCCCTTCCCCCCAAGAGTTGCCCGCTGGGCATGGATCGATATCCACTGTGGAGGGGAGGGTGACAACACCAGTCCGCAGTTCGAAGTCAAGTTGGAGGAGTATCGGTCGCAGGGTCTGGACGTATCTGTGTGGTGACATATTTTGGGTATTTCAGCTCCCGGTATCTGCATGTCTTCTTCGCTCATTCGTCTTTTGAGGTTGTAGATCCTATCCATGCCTTCCTTTACCGAACGCTCCCAACGTTGGCACCATCTTACTTGAATATTTCCAAATGCTTATCCATACAATCCATACATATCATTTTGAAGCGGGCTTTTATCTTTTACGGCCCTGAACTGGTTGCCTGCATCTCGTTGTATCACTACGCCCGCAGTTTTCCTGAGCTTCGTGTTGGTGATAGCTCGACCATTTCGCGCGCTCTTCATTTAATCTTCTCCACAAAATTGAACACCTACCGTTTCTCCATATTCTCTTGCTATATAAGTACTGTCATTGTGATTGTACTCTTGGCTCACAGAAGAGAAAGTTGTTTGGGACTGTGATCCTGGCATGTGACCGCGACTTTCTTTCCTCTCGAATAACTAGCGAGCGCGGATTTCTACATTGAAGGCCTATAACCTCTTCTAACGGTGTACGTAGCTCTTTTCGCTTGACGTATCCGACTCACAGAGTAACCCATAGCGCGCTGAACTCCCTGCACCATGGACATGGACCCCACGCGTTTTATCAGCCAGACTCCCGGCGCGACTCCAACCTTCGAGGCTCAGGCTAAAATGCTCCTCCAGGTGTCGGAGGCCAATCTTGCGCGCATTGAGTCTGAAATCAAGGCTCTCGAGCGTCTGCGCGACCAAGAGCGCGGCACCATTGCTGCGCTACGGAGTCGGACGGACGGCGATTGCGCCGATTCGCAAACTTCCGACCGAGCTCCTGGTCGAAATTTTACTCGCTGTGCGCGATTGCTTCACGAAGCTTGCACCTAGAAATATCAAACCCCGTATCCGAAACCTCCATGCGTTGTCACAAGTGTGCGTGTATTGGAGACGCATTATGCACACCACCCCCCAGCTCTGGACCAACGAGCTCCTCATGACGCCAGATAAAACCCCGACAGTCGCTTATATAGCCTGCGTGAAGGAATGGCTGGAGAGATCCGCGCCTATGAATATTCCCGTGCACCTCGAAATTTCAAGAGAAGGCGTAGATGCAGGACCATTGATGGACGCAATGGTAACGACGGCCCATCGGTGGAACGCCGCCGAATTCACGCTCCCCTCATTTTCTCTGATTTCTCGCATTCCTTCCGACTGTCTGAAATCCCTCGAACGGGTATCGTTGCAAAGTACGGACGTGAGGCACCATGCCCACACGAGGGTCTTCCTGTCGGCAGAACACCTTTTTCGGGTAGACCTTAAAACTCTCCGCACCAGCCAACTGCTGATGCCATGGTCCCGTCTAACCGAGATCGTGGTATCTGACCCCTCACCTCAGGATTGTCTGGACACTCTCGTCCAATGCACGGGTACCGTTTCTGCTACACTCCACACCCGGGCGTGGCCAGCTTCTATCAACCTGTCCCAGAGACATACAACTGCTCTTGGGCGATTGGAGGACCTCAGCATTTGGCTCGGATACGGACACACACCAGAGGGTCGTTCCGTCGCGCCGCTCTTCATGTGCCTGGCACTGCCGGCCCTTAAAAAACTTGGTCTCTACGACCTTGACAGCTGGCCGTCTGCGGAATTCACTCAATTCCAGCTTCGATCTCCCAAGCTCGAGTCCCTTCAGTTTTCTTCCGTGTATATGCAGCCCAGCGATCTGTTATCTATACTGCGCCATGCACCCTCGCTGGTCGAACTCAACATGGGAAATTGTGTGGATTTCTTTGATAATTCCATCATCAGCGGTCTCCAATACTCCACGACACGCGTTTTACCCTTGGCTCCCAAACTCGAAACCCTTTCCTTGTCATACACGGACACATATTTCGACGAAGATGCGTTGGATGCCATGATACAGTCACGATGGTGGACAGACGAGCAACTCCTTGCTCTTCCTTCTCCTCCCAAAGTTTCCCGCTGGTCGTATGTCGAGATCGAGCGTGGACCCGCGGATTTCATTGAAGATGGCACTCTTGACACGATCAGCCCGCAGCTCGAGGCCAAGGTGGATGAATATCGATCGCAAGGTCTGAACATATTCGTACGTTGACGTCTGACATCTCAATCAGGTATTTCAGCTTTCGTCTCTACTGCGCCTTCGCTAAAGTCTTTTAAAGCTGTTGAAAAGTCTGCGCATTCATCTTGCCTGTACGGAATCTGAAACTCGAGCCTTAGTTGTCGTTGACTATCCAATAATTCTTCTCGTATTTTGCGGGCTTCCGCGCCTTGTCCGTCCGATACGCATCGATTACGCCGAAACTCCATAGGCGATGCCGAGCTGCAGCACCCCCTCCTGCACCTCCAATCGCTCTACACAATTCTACAAATTGAAATCACACCTATGTCGTCCGCAGTGCGCACCGCAACACCCACAGAGCTCATTCTATGCATCCATCTCCGAGTCAGAAAATTACCCACCGTCGTCGCATTCAAGAATCTCATATGTGTGTTCGACATTCGGGAGCAGCCCTTGAATCAAGTGATTTTCAGTTTCTTCAAGTTGGACACGAAGAATGAGGAATTATGTGTTTGATAATACTGCGCAGTGATTTCCCTTGCGTAGAACATTCAAGGATACTATGGATGTGAAACGCTGAATTCTGACTCGCCGGGTGCGGGTGTCGGACGGGGGGTGGGGGAGTGTGCGGTGGCGGGGGTAGCTTGAGGCGCAATGGTTCGGAAGTTGAAAGCACAAAAATTGACGCAACGTTCCAAACGACCCAACGATGACGCACTTGATAGGATGCGCTTTGACCGATTTCAAATTTAAAATGAATTTTAGCAGCATCGACGGACCAGAAACTTCCTCAAAGATATCTACAGCGCTTATGAAGCTCCCTTAGACTTGAGTTCCCACCCGAAATAGCGACGGTCATCGGATGGCGGAGGAAAACGAACAGTAAATCTGGGTCTCTCAAGGCAGCATTAATCGCACACCTTTCGACGCGTTGATATAGGTCGAATCGATGAAAACATACATTGACAGGATTGAACTACACTTTATTCGTAGCACATACATTATCCAGAGCCACCGCTGGGCACAGCAGGAGGAACCTCCGAGCCAATGTCTCCCTCAGTCGCACCCAGAACACTCATCAACTCCGTCTTCTTGAACATCTGGGCAGTCTGAATGGCGGTGGGCTGCCCAAGCCTGGGGTCTGCGCCTCTTGCAGCAAGCGCTCGGATGACGTCATCGTGGCCCTTGAACACTGCGCCAGCAATCATCGATTGGCCGAGGCCGTTGAGGAGGTTGGGATCGCCTCCTCGGTCGAGGAGCTTATTGGTGAGATCTAGATGCCCCGCTGCGATCGTCGTGTTCAGAAACACAATCAAGGCTGATCGTTGGTCCCTAACCATAGGCTGCGAGCATCAGAAGGCTGTTTCCTGAAAGCTCGGATTCAGACGGAGAGATTTTTTGGAGAGACAAGTGTTTGCCTTTCTCGTTCAGTATGTTTACGGGTAGACCAGCATCGACAGCAGCAACAAGCAGTTCTGTATTCCCAGTGCGAGCAGCTTCGAACATGCGGTGGGCAAATGCCAGGGTCTCCGGAGGAAGACTGGCCAAATCAGGTCTTGTGCCCTTGGTTCCGGTCGAAAATTACTAGATGTATCGCGGAGCTGGATGGAAATTACCGTCTCAGCCATGGGAGGTGAGTGAAGGAGGTAGCAGTCACGTGTAAGGAACTGCCATATATGGCATGTGCCGCACTTTGTGCCATCAACAAGATTAGTACCCGTGCCTTCGGCACGGAATCACTCCCACGGGCAGTCAGACACGGCTTGGTCCCAGTTCCATACAGACACGCCAGAGTCCGAGCCCTCCGGCGCCGCACTGCCGCTCGCTAACGCTCGCAGCGCGCGGCGCATCGGGGTTCCGAGAGCACGTGAAATTCATGTGACTTCACGTGGTACCCCGTGATTTTCTGTCAATTTCCCGTGACTTCGTGTTTTCAAGTATAGGATGTGTCGTGTTTTGTGAAAATCCACCATAAATGTGCCGCACTTGAAAAGCATAATATGTTTTGTATTCCGGTGCCCGGATACATAAGGGGAGCTTGCTAATACAGAGTTTTTTTTTTTTTCACAACTGGAGATTCCAAATATTTACAGCTAATCCTCATTAAATACATACTCTCTAAGATCCATACGATAAATATTCAATTCAAAACCAAATGCAGCTCTACCGTGCAGTGTCATATTCCAGCATTTTCATTGATCCGGTAATGGGTCTTTGCAACTGGCCCTCCAGGATTTCCGGAAAGCTATACCACACAGTGTTTTGACTCCAGAAATTGCAACAAATGAAAGGCCTGAGGAAAATCCTTGTTGCCAATATCAATTGTTGCTTAAATACTAGTAATTCCTTAACTCTTGTTGATTGTAATAGCCCATGCAAGGGTAAGTGGCAATTGAGTTCTTCCCAACTCTGTCATCCCACCTTGAGGTCATAGGAACATTGGAATCCAGGTCAGATCAATTCCCTCATAACCTGGTGTGGCCTTCTGCAAGCCTTCTGCATCCTCATCTGAGCATTTTTTTTTGCCTCAGGACTATTGTGTTTAGCTACTGGCAGACATCTAACAACAGGCTTTCCAAGCATGCTGTATTAGGTGGAGTTTGATCCCCGTTTTCAAAGTCAATCTGTGAATGTGAATCAGAAGGGCAAGGAAGATATGCATTCCAACAGAACTGAGAAAAGTGAGGTCAAGGTTAAAGAAACCACACAGTGTCAGTGACAAGATTAGAAAGAGCATATAGGGGCTAATCACCATGTGCATCAAAGCTGTTAAAACAGAGTGAGTTTGGAGTAATAAAATATAAAATACAACTGAAAAGAGCAGAAGGTACTTGAAGGATGGTGGAGGTAAGCAAGGAGGAATGCGGGTTCCGCATACTTGCCTTGAGGATTTTGATTGACTGATTTATTCTGAGTTATCGGGGATTACACGAACTTCGGCCGAAACGAACTCGTGCGCCATCGTGGGAATCGACTCGTGACTTTATCACATGATAAATGTCAGTGGATTTTCACGTGACACGCAAATCGGACCGCCTTGATAGATCGGGGTTGCAAGCTCCCCCAATAAATGGGCGCCATTTCACGTCCATTTCTCCCCACCTCTTCCTCCCAGAGCCATGCCACCGTACACGTCCAGCCCTGAATCGACTAAATACCGCAAGGAACAAGAGAAACTTCTTCGTCCAAGGGTTATCAACGGAAGACAGACCTTTGTCGTGACAAGGGGACCTCGGGATTAAAATTTCGTACGTGGGGAGGGGGGGGGGGGGGGGTCCCGGGGGAGGCTGAAAAAAACTTTATGATACTTTTGTTAGAAGATGTTGGAAACCCTCAAAACACCATTTGAACCATGCCAGAGGTTTCAGGAAGGGTTTGTACGATGCCCGAACCATCTTGAAGGTCAATTTCCTAATATGGAATGCCGGATCATGCACGGCGCTGTAGATTTTGCCTTCCGTTGGCTCAACCACTTTCCCAGATGTTCAGGAAAACAGAATATGAGACTCACTATCATGGATATACAGTATCATTATTTTCCCCTGCCAATATACACCTAAGTTGTGATGATTTGGTGCCTAGTGCCGAAGTGGGGGTGATAGACCAGATAGCAGCACAGGAGTGTGAGGAAAAGCACACCAGAGGTGTACTAGATGGCCAGGAGGGTGTTACTACTCTGTAGGATAGCTATACTGCCCATCATGCCCACCTCCAGTGGTATACTGAGCTGCGGCCGTAATCGGTGGCGACGGCCCGGCCCTAGGGGTGGGAAACTCCTTCCCTATATGGAAGGAGGGGGGGGGGGGGGTCAGCCGAGGGTCGAAAAAAAACTTTTCGACCCTATGTACTTATTTCGAATCCCGAGGTCCCCTTGTGTCGTGAGGCCTGAATCCATCAAAATATTCAGGCTAGCCCCAGAAATTTCTTCCCCAGGATGACCTAAGAGCGATACACCCCGTATATCTCACGGGTGCCTCGTTTATTTCACAGTTTTTTTTTGCGCAGGCCAAGCTGACGCTAGTGGCAAGATCCTGCGGATTTCGAGCCCAGAAGACACCGTCGGGGCGACATGCTGGAATGGGGTATTGTGGAGCTTGATTTCTCGGTTCACCTTTCGATGGCGCAACAGAATTCACGATGCCTGGGTCGCAAAATGCTTCTATCACGGGCAACTCCTGCCACAAGTACAATTCATCAATGCGCTCATGGAGAAAAAGGTAGGCGGCGGTGTATGCCCTACCTGGTAATGATGCTGATTTGCGACGCAGAAAGCAAAGATCGCCGCTGCACAAAAGGAACTGTGTGACTTTGTGCTCGTGGTCCGCCTACGCAGTACCGAGAGCGCGTCGAACCACAAGCTGCCTTATGTGGAGGCGCATCAAGGTTGCAGGCGCGACTAAGCTTAGTATCTTCCAAGATAAAGTCCTTGCGCCCGCCTTGGGCTGGACGCGGAATTACCATGGCTATCTTTTTGTCGACGACAGCGATGGCGCTCAGTTTGGCGCTCCCGGGGCCAGCGTGCGTCTTAGGAAGCCTCAGCTTCTTCCTCGTCGTCAATGATGGGTTTCAGCACATCGATTTGGGGTTCTTGAAAGACAATGGGCACACCTACCTCGACGACGATCAATTCACACTTGCAGGCGTTCTCCCGGGACCCAATCCAGACAAGCCTGCATTTCATTACATCTACGACCTCGTAGGGCGCTTTTCCATGCTATCTCCATACATACTCATGTCCCCCCTCTCCAGGGCGACTACTGGTTCCACGACATCTACATCGAGAAGATCCTCTCCACCTCCGAATCCGACGGGAAACTCACCCTCCTCGCAGGCGGCGGCGCTTGCCCCCCGCGAAGACGGCCAAGGCTTCCGCAACTGGTCCAAATACATCCAATCCCTCGAACCCACAAAACACGCCGAGATCACGCGCGCGATGAACTATCGCGACGACCCCCGCCGTACTCCGGCTCGGGTCCCGCTGGCGGTTCGACCCCAATGCATTCGACCTTACCGCTGCGCGCGCGCGCGTCGCCGCGGCGCTCGCCTCGCCCGCGAGCGTCCCCTCCGGCCCCAAGAAGGCCGTGCTCTTCGGGGACCCGAACGATGCGGGCGGGGGCGCGGACAGCGTGCCGAAGGGCGCGCGCCGCACGGTAGACTTCGACGCGTTCCTGAAGGACGGGCCTCCTCAGCGGGCGCGGCGTTCCAGACAGAGGTGGTGCGCGACAAGCGCGACAAGCGCGCGGGAGCGCTATGTGCGTGCTGCGGGAAGCCTATCACGGTGCCGCGGATGTGTGCAGCGTGCAGGAAGGTGTATTACTGCGATAGGGGGTGGGTAGTATCTTCCTTTTGCATTTTGACGCTTATCTCCTGCTTTCTCCCCAGTTGCCAGGCGACACATTGGAAGAAGGAACATAAACGCCTATGCGCGGGACGCAACGCTACCGCCGACTAAATAGAGTGGTGAAATTCTCACTCTTTAGAATGGGGGGCGCAGTCTAGACTTGGTTTCTACCCAGCTCGTTATAGCTAAAGTCACACTATTCCTGCCCAATACATATAGTATTACCACAAAGCCTGCGGGAGTTGCTATGTCGCAGACTCCAAAGCATCTCACACACACCAGGAAATCGAAGGCAGCCACTAGTAAATGCGTATTTACGAGAAGTCAGGCAGCCGTATGGAAGCCTCGTCAAATGCGAGCGACCGAATGAGTAAGTACATGGATGTCAATGTAGGGTGTATGTAACACTAAGTAGGTTATGTGCAGGTCCAAGGGGTATAAGGATATGCAAAAAGCTGTGCTGTGCGTAGGTAGAGTAGAGTAATAATGTACCGAAGATATATACATATTGTCCGTGTGCGTGCGTGCGCGAGTCCCAGGGAAGAAGCAAAACAAGTCTATGGAGCATCTATCCAAATCAAAAAATAGTCGATGCGAGTCGTCAATAGTTCGTCATGGCGCAATGATAAGAGACGGGCCGGGCCTCGACAGGTGTCGACAGGTGTGGGCGAATAGGGCAGGATGCACGGAACGGGATCGCATCGCGCGCGCGGGTGGAAGGGAAGCGAAGCGAATACAGACAGGCACCAGGAGCTCGTTCCATGGACTTCATACTGTTGGCGTGAAGTGCGAGGATAGGAACGCGTAAGAGGGCGTAAGAGGGTAGCGGGAGTAAGCAAGGCAGCCTGAGTATGCATAGTATGGGGCCCGGACGATAGTCGGAGGTATTAACACAGTGGGGCGGTACGGTGGTGGTGGGCGGGAGGAAATCAGGACAAACACCACGCGAAAGCCACTCCATTCATTCGTATGGCCATGGCCATGGGGCAAGCCGCCGGTCGTCAAGCAGCACAAGTGCCGCCGCCGGACTCAGACCGACACGCGCGGCGACCCCCGCCCATGCCCTTCGCTCGACGACTCAACGCGCACCCCGCGGATCGAGTCCACGCTCCGGATACCCGCGCCCTCGAGCTCGCGGCCGCAGTAGCGTCTCCCTCTCGCGCTCCGCGTCCGTCTGCGCGCCGCGCGTCAGTGTCGCGCCGTCCCCGCCTCTACCCCCATCCCCATCATCGTCCCCGTCCCCGTCCCCGTCCTCATCTTCGTCCTCGTCGTGGCGCCCCGACGGCTGGCGCAGCTCCGCCCGGAACGCACTCGCCATAATCGCCGCGTCGGACCCCGAGAACGGGCGCGGCTCCGGCGAGGGTCGTATTCCGGTCATCCCCATGCGACGCGCCGCTCCGAGCCGTATCGCGCCCTGCCAGTCCACCTGCCCCGCCCCTGCCCCTGCCCCTGCCGCCGCCACCACAGGGCCCCGCCCCGTCCCACTGCCTCCTCCATCTCCGGCCCGGGCGAACTCGAGCGCCACCGCATCAGGATACCGATCGCGCTTGTCGCGTCTCCGGAGATAGAGGATCCCAAAGAGCATGAGGCCGCAGATGGCAACGACCGCGACGATGCCGAGCACGAGAGGATGATGGCCCAGTGCGGGAAGGCCGCATCCCCCTCGTTGGACTGGATGCCGTGCCCCGGGGACGTGGACGTTATCGTGGTGAATTGGCTGATAGTCGTCCGTCGCGAAGACGCCGGATGAGGATGACGAGGCGGATGGCGTCAGTGTCGCTGTGGGCACGCTGCTCGAGCTGGACGGGGACCGCGTGGCGAGGACGGAGTCGGCGAACGTGGTTTCTGCGGCACAGCAGGGAGATGAATTCAAATTATGAAATGTGACGTAGGATGGCGGCACTTACGGACGGCGGAGAATGTGGCCTGCGGCTTCAGCGTCCCGTCGTCCAATGACTCGCCGTGGCGTGCGATTAGCCAGTAGAACGGGTAGGAGATATTGCTCCCACCCCAGTCCACGCCGCGGGTGCCCCACCACAGGTCGTTTACCTGCCGCGAGACCGACCCAGCTTGCCCTCTCGGGTTTACTTGGTTGGGGATGGCGAGGATTTGCTCCAGCGAGTCGCCGTGGAAGAGGTAGATGTCCACCGTTCCGTCTGGAGAAAATCGGGGTTATTAGAGTCCCTTGTGGATGGTGAGCAGAAACCGAGAAGGAGGAGAAACAGCACGTACAGACGAAAGTCGCCCATTCGTGTTGCGCAATAACGGTGCTAGCAGTAGGGAAGCACGATAAGACCTCGTTACCCGTATTTTCGCACAGCTTCTTCGCAGCGTCTGCGTTGAAAATATGAGGAACGACCCATTATCCGAGGTTAAGCACTGTACCGACGGCACTCTGGTCAGCTATGACCTGCCTCGCCGCCAGTTTCGAGGTCGATGCATGAAAAGATGCAGCGGTGCGCTCTGGCCAGGGAGGGTGTAGAGGCGACGCAGGCATCAAGGTGAGCGCGCCAGCATCAAGGTAGGGAACAAGTCTGCTATCATCGGACATTTTTGGCCGGCCTGTAGATTCTGAGCATCAGTGGAGTGAGCGGGGATAACCGAGTTAATTTTAACTGGCCCGCGTATGACGCGTGGGGAGGAGGGGCGAAGTAAGCGGATAGATGAATGTCGGACTGGAATGGAATGGAAGACACGGGCCAAAAGAGCTGAACCCTGGTAGAGACTCCGATATCTTGACGACTGCAATGTTGCTCCGAAGCAGGTACAGTATTCCCCGCGTACCTAGAACCTGGTGGACAGGTCAATATGGCCACATCGGCAAACTCTAGGGCCCGCGGTCTGCGGCTGGGAGCCTGAGACGGACCAGAATGTGATTCAACAGAAAGGAGAGGACTATCGCAAGCTCAAGACGTATGACAGCCTGAGATCCTCAAGCAATTTGAGAGACTGAAGGGAAGTTGATCCCTCTGCTCAGTGTGAGGCCACGGTGGTTGTCCAGGATAAGAGAAGAAGTCCCTATTCAGTCTGTGTGTCAGTACTACCAGTATAGGGAAAAGTTCCGGTTCAGGGCGTGGGCGCAAAAACGTAATGGCAGCTCGGGAAACGAAGGTTTTCGCGTTCGAGAGTTTTCCGACTGGAGCTAGTATGTACCTTAGAGCTTGCTAGAAGCTACGCGGATAGCACACGAGCGAGCCAGCCTAGTGGATGGTGTAAAAGCGAAGTAAGGTAATCACATCACCATGCACAAGCGCGCGCAAATCAACCCAAATATTACGGGCCTCGGGAAATCGCCGTGTCACGGCGTGCCGTGACGTGGCTGGCGTGCAGTGCCGTCACCACCGTGTAGCGTGCATCAACCCAACCGTGAAACCACAACATTGTATTAATCTCTCTGGCTCCGAGATGCATCCACTAGTAGTTCAGCCAGAATAAATTTCGAGTTAACCCGAAGGTCAACGGCATTTTCTCTGGGCACTTGCCGCCGTTTTTTTCTCAACTTTGTTTGAGCGGTTCCATTACAGTCGTGGGCCCTGGGGCCGTAAAAACGGACAGCCTTTCTTTCCAGTTGAAATGTCTTCGGGGTCGACTAGACTCTTCGAGCTTACTACGCGGGTCTAGGTTGCAACTTGGGAAAGTTGAACATCATTAGGGGGGTTTCATACATCCCGATTTGAGGCCCAACTTGGGCCCCAACTTCGACCCCAACTTAAGGCAAAGTTGGAACCTGGTTCCCGAACTATTTCGAAGTTGGATGTCAAATCGAGCCTAACCCCACGACTTGACATCCAACTTGACCCCAACTTGATGCCCGATTTCGTCCCCAACTTCGCTTAGCACACTGTATCACCACGCCAAGATCAACTTGACACTAACTCGGGTTGATTCCGGCTCCAAGGGCGTTCACACATGTGCTCCCAACTTGAGCCCCAACTTGGACCTCAACTTGGTCAAGTTGGGGCGAAGTTGGGGTCCAAGTTGGGGTCAAGTTGGGCCTGAAATCGAGATGTATGAAACCCCCCTATTTTGTCATTTGGACTCAGGTCAGCGTGGACGTGAACTTATCACTGTGGGGTCGATGCCGGGTGATTTTAAACCAAAATTGTTGCTGGTAACATCTGTCTGAATGCATATGCTTGGTGCACGCAATGACACGGCGCGGCCACGCCAGAGACACGGCACTGCACGCCAAAGACACGGCACTGCACGCTAACGATCTGCGTGGCGTGCAGAGGCGTGCAGGTCCAAAACCGGTCTTTATGGAGAAAACGGCAAGCGCCAGACGAGGTATTAAGCATTTATCTTTCAAGTAAAACAATAATCTTGTGATCCCTTTTTTTTGAGATACCAACTCGACCAGGACTTGTCACGCACTTGGTTGAAGAGGCAACAAAAATTCATAACTTCTGAAAGAGTGCACAGAAAAATGGGATTGAAGACTTAAGGCCATACTATATGGATTGAAAAGCCTATCTATGTCTAATCTGTATCACATGTGGGCTTATGAGCCCATGGCGAGACCATCGTTTCCTGGCTTTTGAGTCTTGACCGGTGACATAGTCACTCATACGTGACAATACCGATTGATCTTAAAATTATTATTTTTCAGGTTTCAACACAGAATATAGACCAGCTAAGCACTGAAAAAAATAACAGGGTGTTTTCCCCTGCACTTCAATTTTAAGCCTTGGTGAGTTGAACTGTCCTTGCACGCTAATCACGTGCCACGCTTGCACGCCACGCCACGCTTTGCCACGGCGAAAAACCGGTGCCCCCAAATATTACTACCATCTTGACGAGGACCAAACATCCAAGGTGAACGTTGTCTTGCGGCGGGTGGTATTGTCTTGCTCTTCAAGCCAAATTCAAGACAGGCGTTTCAACTTGCTGACAATCACTGCAATTTCCTTACAAACTAAGTCTAGTAGTCCAACTTCCAATCGACAATCGACGCTCGTTCCAAAGCTCCAACTTGTATTGGTTTTCTCCGAATTAAGCCTGCATTACCTGAAGGCTCTTCAGGATGTCTCCCCAAATCTGCCCAAAGCTTCAACTCGGAAGATGTGTCCAACTCAGCCGCTTCATACACGATTTTTAAAGGAACGGAGAACGAAATATTGGCAGAATTGGCGCCATAAAAATCCTGGTCCGCATTTTTGGCACTGCAGAAAGTCTTCAAATTGGCTCCAACAACCGCTCACGCTAATCTACGGCTGTTCCATCTTCCCTGGTACCCTCGTCCTTGGTAAGGTTATTCTGGAGCTCATCCGCATCTCTTCAACATGATATTGCCCTACTAATAGCACTCTGATCCTAATCTTGATATCTTCACATCGCCGGCATCGCAATATTCTGGATAATGTCTCCGCTTTCTTGTCTGGTTCAGGGCGTGTCCCCTTCTGGACTGCTCTCCTCTTAAACTTGGGAGTTTTTCGCTCCGCTGGCAACTACATATCAACTGGTCGTAGAGTGCTCAAGATCAAGATGCTGCGTTCATCTGACATCAATGCTACTATCGCGAGAAGCTCGATTTCTATGATCTCGTGCCCACTCGCAGAGTGGCTCAAGATGCTGTGTTCATCCGAAATCAGTGTTGCCTATCGAGGGGAGCTCGGCCTGTATATATGTACCGCCATGCGGTCTACTTCTCCGTCGTTCGCAGCCCACCCTTCTCCTCCCACAATGACTGGGTATCTGCTGCAAACGTTGCAGGATTCAACCGATTTCGACCACGCTACACTCGCCTCCGACTAGTCTGTACCTGCGTTGCACACATATCTACTTGGCTTACGCTGTGTTCTAGCCGAATATACAACTACTTCTTTCTTGCAGGACTTGGTGCGTGAGATCTAGTGTTTACAAATCTCAGACTTACGGCTGCAGTCATTCTCGTTTATGACCACCTCCTGACCCTCAAAACAGAGATCGAGTACATCTGGTTGTCTAAGCTACGACCGAGTACTTGTTGGTTCCTCGCAGTCAGGTACCTCGCCCTCGCTTCGAACATCATGGTGTCGGTGTACAATTTTGGCGACTTGAATCATGAGGTATGTCCCAACTGCTGCTCTTGCCGCTTTATTCATTTTGTTTGTTGTGCTTCAATAGAGGTAGAACTGTTTTTACAGCGGCTCCCTGATACTTAACGGTTGTTACAAAGTTGCCTCAAGTTGCAATGGGCATGGATGTTCCTCATTGTTGGCCAGGAGACCATCATCGAGGGTGAGTACGCGGCCCTTCCACCTCACAGTGGTCCACAAAATAATGGACATCACCGCAGCCACACTTTGTATCCGCGTCTTCGCCATGTACGGCCTCAACAAATTGGTCCTCACTTGCCTCATGGGTGTGACCTGCGTCGTCGCGGGCGTGGGACTGGTAAGTTGCAATTTAGGCTTTGCAATAAATGTCTCGACGGTGCGTCCAGTGGGCAATAGTCGGGTACGGGAAACACCCAGACCTCCTTGCGGTGTCCGGGTTGAGTGGATGTCATGCAACGTATAGACGCCTGGCGTGAGTTCAATTTATCTGATGACTTGTCCTAGGGATAATCAACTCCGTTGACAGGGCTGTTCGTGAGTGTCTGTCCATCCCAGGGTTAATTTCCTCGATTTATTTGATATTCCAGGTCCGGCGGGGGTCTGGGAGGCAACGTGAGGCATTTCAAGGTTATTTTTTGGCGGGATGGTTTGATTGTTCACTTAGACTCGTATGCGACATACTCGTGTTTGCGCTGACCGTTCGACGAGCGTACGTCCAGAGCCGTACATCGGTGCTGTACGCTGGGTCATTGCTACAAAGGATGTTTACAGACGGTACGTCTCATACTGGTTCCTCTTCCCATTGCATGCTGACCGTCGAGTGCTATCGGTGAACAGGGAGTATGTATTTTGGGTGCGGCACTTAAATACAGAAGCAGAATGATCGATTGACGAGGACGACATAGAATCATCGTTCTGGCCACTCTAGAGAACGTCTGACTTTTTATGTAAGTTGTGAACAGCCCTCAAACCAAAAGCTGATTCGCTTTCCCAACTTTGTAATTAACCTCCACAGCTCGGCGATGTGCGTCTCCTTTAAGTACTCTCTTACCTTTCTACCTCTCACTTAGGCGACACACAGGCCATACTCTCGGGGTTCCTATCTTGGTTCACGACGAAGTACTGTTCTATCTGTCGCCTTGTTATAGATCTGACTTAATCACTAGCCTGTCGGTAACCCTGCTCTGTCGGCTGATGCTCAACCTGTATCAGGCAGGGGGTTTAAGGATGGACACTGCCGAGCCGAACACGATAGATCTGCAGTCGATTCAATTTGTGGAGCCGCCGACGGTGATGACTGTGGACGAAAGACTGTGAAAGAACAATATGACCCGAGAACGTAGGCTACAAAATGCACAAGTACGGTGTCCACTGAGCACGAGTTGCGAACTCGCAGACAAAGTTGAGACAAAGAAATGCTATCAACTCCGGTGTAACGACTGGGGTGTTGCCGGTCTGGGTCCCAGCGAACAGCTAAGTACGATCTCCGCATAGCATAGAATGCCTGTTCCACGTACCGTATCCGACGGGTAAGAAGACACATCAAACCGAAATCCCAGGAAATGGATCCAAAACGCTCGCCGACGTTTTGCAGCCATAATAAATGCCGAAACGTGAGGTGTAGAGTCGATTCAATTTGTGGTGCCCACGACGGCGATGACTGATCATGAGGATGAAAGACTTTGAAGGAATAATATTACCGTAGAACGTAGGTTACAAAATACACAAGTACGGGGCCCACTGAGCACGAGTCGCAAAACTCGCATTCAAGTTAAGAGACAAATGAACTGATGTCGTGTCGAGTTATCAACTCTGATGTACCTACTAGGATGGTACCGGTCTGGGTTCCAGTGAATAAGCAGACCAGGCATCGAAAACTCTTGCCGGCAACTCGAAAGAAGAGTAGTGACTGGCGAAGTTGAACCGAAGATTTCAACTCCGCTGCCGGTTGATGGCCGACGAATCGGCACGGCAAGTTAAAATCAAGGTTAGATACAATGGTTCGTTTTTCTTTCGTGGCTTGCGTAAGAATTATGAGCAGGCGAATTGCCCGAGTTGGCATATTTCTATGATGTATCAATAATTACATTGCTCTATGGTTGAGTATGGGATGAAAAGCTCTCAATTATCAAAAGGTGAATGTCTCGCCGATTATTTGCTCTGTAAGTGTCCACAGCCTCTCGCCATTTGCCTACAGGGTTTCAATTGGATAGTTAATCGATGAGAGGCTCTCAATACTCACAGGATCAGAGCAATGTGAAGAAATGAGCTGATTGGCGACAATACAATCGTCAAGATAGGCACCCGGGGTCTCTGTATTGCAACGATTTGATCAGGATTAAGAGGGGTCCATGCAGAATCGGAGACTCAACTCACCGTTAATCCTGGATCGAATGCCGCAACCAGGGTACTAGCTCCGAAATATCTATTAAGACCCGTCCAACAAGAAGCACACTCACGTCGCCGCCCCTTGGCCCAATGTTTTCCAGAGTCTATCACTAATGGGTTGACCGTCCGCGTCCAACATGCCTGTAAATATTCAATGGCACGATCCAACCAAGTCAAGGAAAACTGAACGCACCCAACTCCTGCATTTGAGTGACACCCTCCTCTTTCTGCATGATGTTTGTGAAGATACCTGAACGTAATTCAGTCCCTGTCACTGTGCATAATATCGAAAGAAATGGTATACCTCCCGGGTGCAGACTGTAACTCTTGATCTGACCTTTCGACCGCTTCGACAATTCAATCGCGCTGAGAACGTTCGCGGCTTTTGACTGGTAGTAGGCATCCCCGGGCGTGTAGAGCGTCGGATCGGGCCGTCCGAGGGTTTCAAAATTCACCCCAGTTCCCATCCCATGGCCAATGCTGGAAATAAATACGACCCGCGGGGTGTAGAGCTCGGTGCGGGCGGCGAGAATCTTTGGAGTGAGCAGCTTGGTGAGGAGGAATGGTCCTATGTGGTCCGTAGCAACTTGGTTCTCCAGATTATCCACGGTGAGCTTGAACTGCGAAATGGTGGCGCCCGCATTGTGGATTAAGACCTGGTTGATGTCTCAGGCTATGGTTACAAGCAAAAACGGGAAAGTTCAACGTACATGCAGCGGCTCTGGAAATCCATTAATCTCAGCCGCGGCCTTACGGACGGCAGCGAGTGAGGAGAGATCGAGGATGATTGGCCGGAGCTTGGCCGTTGGCACTTCGGCTCTGATAGTTTCCTCTGCGAGTTTCAGTCTGCGGGTTCAACATTTAGTAAATACTCATGAATATGAATGAGTTTCAACCTGTCAGAGTTGTGCCCTGTTATGAAGACAATATTGGCATGCTTTGCGAGAACTCGAGCTGTTTCGAAGCCGATACCGTTCAGGGAAGTGCCAGTAATTAGGACTGCAAAAAAAGTTGAGACGATGACACGGAGTCCGGACATATTTTTTTCATTAATTACCATTCTTCCCTTGAATGTCGTTCGCCAAAGCAGTAGCGACTTCTTCCGCTGTAGTTGTGAATGAGAAGGTGGGTTGAGACATGAGAGCCGCGGATGGGAAAGGTAAATCGGTTACCCTGATTTTTATCCTGAATAACTTTGAGTGGCGCGTCGTGCCGGTCGTACTCGTCATCGGCCGTACTCGTCATCACTGTTCGTCCTTGTTACCGTCGAATAGATACACGGCTATATATGGCTAAACGGTCATTTATGGAGTTAGTGGACTCCAATCTTGTTCCCGGGCCAGTCCACGCCGGAAATCACGCAGCTTGACCAGCCACAAACCAGCCAAAAAGTTACTTAGCTAGTAATCGGGCAACATGATTCGTCAGGTTCGCCTTTAACCTGAAGGCCGTAGGGCGGTGCCGGATACTTAGTGCGATTAGACAAACCGTGACGATGTTCAACTTGAACTGAGGTTAAAAAGGTCGTCTGCAAGGAGTATACTACTTATCACTATCGCGCTCCTCATCGCTATAGCCTCCGCACTCTGCAAGCATCTCGCGGCGGTACTCGCGTTGGTCCTCCTCCGTCCACGCCCGGATCACAGAATTGCCATCCAGGTCCCATCCTCCCAAGTCTGCGTTGGACTCGCAGTCGCTGGACTCGGTCTCGGGTTCCGCGTACCGAGTCAGCCACTTCCACAGTCGCTTCCCGTTCGTCTCGTTGTACGTGACAGAGTTATAGGCTCCATCGAACCATTCAACCCGCAACAGGTCCGAGATCCCTGCGCCGTTCGCCTCCAACCGGGCCCTCAGCCGTTGTTCCCTACTCCTCCGCAACCCGCGGCGAAAATGCATGTCCGAGTCGCGCGGGATGCAGAAATGGAACTCAATTTGCTGGCAGGAGGGAAACTTCCGCGTCAAGATGGTCTTCATGGACTCGGACGCGCAGCGACGCCACGGCAGAAGGTCGCAGAGGATCTTACCGCGTCGGCCTCGTCGACTTCATCGTACAGGGCCACTCGAAACAGCAGCCTGGTGAGATGTGGCGCCGATGGGATTCCGTTGATAAAGGCCTCCGCACGACCGCGCGGCCTGAGCCAAAGGGTGAGTGATTCGAGGGCTACAAACGCGGGCAGTCTGTCGAATGTCTTCGAGACTCGGCGTTTGGCTGTGATAAGGCAAGGTCATGACGGGATATTCGGGGGAGAAGAAATAAAAATTATTCACCGGTATAAGGGAATGCGGGATCTACGATTAGTTCGATTGACGACAGAAGGCGCGCCAAATTGTAACAACTTCTCTGTACCGGTAATGCAGGGTTCCTCGAGGTAGACATCCCCGAACGACAGTGTTTGGAGTCGCCTAGGCCGGGAATATTGCAGTAAACGAAGGAGGGTCCCGTCCCCTTCAGGGTGCGCAGATTTAGAGTCTATGACTACCAACTCCTCAAGGGCGGCGAGATCGAACAGCGCCTGGCGTGGCCGGTCAGCAGTGCCAGAATCGATCTCCGAATCCGAGCCGCCTTCTTCGGCAGTGGCTGCATGAAAGGACAGACTCTTGAGTTGTCCGCACGCACCAAGGAGACTGGCGAGCGCGGCGAAACCAAACTCCATACCGCACAGACAGTGTTTATCGACATTGTGGAAGAACACCATGTGTGCCACCGCCATCGCGACGCTATTGCTATTATCATAGCTCATGCTCATACCATACCATTCGACTGAGCGCACGCTGGGCAAGGCGGGAATCACGGGCGGGGGCGGTACACGCCCGCAACGGAGCAGCGGACTTCAGCCTCCGCCAACGCCGCAGCCAATCCCTGTCGGCCTCGAAAAACTTGACCGCTTTGACCACGGTCCCCAGTATGGGCGTCCGGCCCAGGATGTCGAGCCACCGTGCAAAATCTTCCACACATGCGAACTGGATCGTGGAAAAGATGTGCGGGATGGCCAGGAAGCGTGTGGTCTTTGACACGAGGGACATGGCGCGCAAGGTCGCTCCATCGTCGGCATTGTGCAGCGATTTTGTGGGCTATTTCGGGGGGAATGTCGGACCCCGGGCGGAACCCAAGTTAGATCTCAGCAAGGCGGGGTGTAGAAGGTAGACGTACAGGAGGGATGCATAGTAGAGTATGCCACTGCGGTGGCAAAATAGCAGTCGAGGTTCATAAAGAGCCGATCGAACAAACGCCAACAAACTTTTTAACAAAAGGAATGGTGAGACATCTCCTTAAAGCCTTTGGGTATGTCCTTTTTTCGGAACGGACACGCCAATGGATTTGGGGCCAAAGACGAAGTTGAACGAAGCTCTCGCGGGTCTTTTGCGAAGCATTCCCGGAGGAAATCAAGACAAAAGAACAAAGAGAGCCTGGCGGAGGGATACGATCTAGGACGAGTACGTGGATCCTGTACGGTCTTGGAAGTTCTAGAATATGAACAGACTGGCAGTCTCAATAATTAATGAAGCCAATGAGCAAAATAAGTATGGCCAAGTTCGCAAGTTGTTGGTCGGCCGCGGGGAGGTGGCAGATTTGGAGATGGATCGCCAAGACCAGTGCCTATTTGAGGGAATTTCTATCTGACTCAGTGAAAATCTTGCTGAGCACAAGGATCAGAGAGAAAGAATCCTATTGCACGACGGTATAGCCGAGGAGCAGGAGTAGGAGGAAGATCGTTGTCCGAATTGACCAGAGTGATGCGATCAGGTGATGAACTGATCTCCAGGTTGAATCGATAAATTCAAGATAGATTCAACAAGTCACCAACCGAGTTGTACTGTCCGGCGTCGAAGATACATTTGCCCCTTGGCCGTGACGGTCATCGAACGGCGCCATCGTTTTTGACTTCACAATAACTGCTGGAGCCGACATTTTTTGACAAGATGTCGGTTTATACTGTGCAATTTCGTTCAATTCGGCACGGGTTGTGACCCGTTGACCCAAAATACCGATTCGGCACTTCGGCAACCAACAAATTTGGCGTGACACCTGCAAAAATTCGGCATTCAAGACAAATTTTTTCGAAAATTCTGCCTTTTTGCACCTCCAAGGGAGATTTGGCCCTGGTGTCACGCATTTTACGTTCGGCACTGGGCGCCGTGACCTGTGACCGAGACCAAAATTCATCGCGGCACAGGGGGTGCGTGACGCGTGACCGCCGAATTGTAACGAAATGCCACAGTATATTCATTTTCACCCCTCTTCTAACATCATCACCACATATACACAAAATATATCAATAAGACCCGGGTGCAAAGCGACAAATTTCCATGCACCACATAGCATAGCTGCGATCCAAGCGCCGCAGAACCCGACCGGAAACTCACCAGGTCGTGGGCCGTCGCCCACATAGGGGTCTTCTGCACGCACATATAGGCATTGCACTCTATCCCCACCCGATATACCTTAGCCGGCCTTGTTTTTGGCTCCGTCTCGCCCTTACGCCCTTCCAAATATATGTGCACTACTTGCCAGATAAACCGTGGGTACCGCTAGGGTCTTCGGAATGAATAGGGTGTCCTCCGAAATTTCCCGAGACGCCTTGACGGCAACAAAGAACGGGCTGTTTGTACCATCCCTCCCTCAAACTCTGTCTGTATCTTCGTGTCCCCGTCCCGGCCCATCTCAAGGCCTTCACTCGGCTGCTGCTGTGTTCGCATACGCTTAGAGTTGAGATACTACGCTATCAAGAACGCGATGAATTGGGTGTCCCGCGGTTTTCCCGCCCCTTCGGTTTTTGCCGCCGGGCTGTCGAGTCGGAGACTTACGCGCTGCTGGGATGTATGACCCCTTAGCTTGCGAAATTGCGGATTTTCCTCATGAAAAACATATCCCGCATTATGCCCGACATCCCCTGTCAATGGTCCATCTGCAGAACACTTCATTTGCTACCTTATTCAGAGTGGGGACTTGGACATCATTCCGCGGCTCGCCAAACGCGCGTTCAAGGTGCTTACTTTCTACTTTACGTGCCCCATTTTTAGACCAACAGGTTACACGTACTCTACCCTGAAATGACATATGTTTTCTGCCTTTTTTATGTTCAATTCTGGCGACCTGGCAGCCCTGGGGTCCGAATCTCATCTCTTCACCCCACCAGTATTTTATTATTTTTGTACTGAGCATGTGGTGGAAGACGAGTTGAAGGGTACTCAGGTTGCGAAGAGGTCAAAGGAAGCGAGCATCCGTAGCATACATAGTGACGCATGTATGTAGTACGGGCCCCGGTTTAATTTTGTTCCTTAAACGGGACCGCTCCGGAATTTACCTTACCTCTTGAAAGAACTTAGGCGCAAGCACAAGCGCTCAGCTCTATAGCTACATGATAATGCGAAAGCTTCGCCAATTATCTCCTCTGCGAGGGTCCATGATTTCCCAGCGTCCAGCCTGGGATCGCTAGTAGAACTATCGGGGAAAGCCGAAATAAGTTCCAAGTGACGAGAGGTCGATTCAAATTGCAGAGTGGTACAGTACATTCCTATGATAGAACCTACACCGAGTACAACACCAGTCCTCTTTATCACTATAATACCCGTCCTCGTCCTTGTAGCCGCACTCTGGCTCGTGCTCTTCATGTGGGTTCGGATTTGGAAGCGTGCTGCCATGGCATGAGGGCACGGAAGACTTCGTCAAACTCCTCCTCGTCCAAGACGACGACGCGAAAGACCAATCTGGTGAGATTCGGCGCGGAGATTCCGGTGATGATTGAATCCGTCGTTAATGCGTTACCGCCCGGCCTGAGCCAGAGGGTGAGTGATTCGAGGGCCACGAACGCAGGCAGTCGGGGGGGAACGTCGCCAAGACTTGTGCTTCGTCTGTGATAAGTAATATCAGTTCACGATGGGATACCCTTGAATAGAAACGAAATTTATTATGTATTCACCGGTACATGGGAATATCGGATCTACGACCAGATTCACGAGAGACGTGCGCTGAACCGCGACAAACGTCTCTGTAATGTGAAAAGCGTCGAACTTGCCGTTGCGGAAGTCTCCGAAGGAGATCGTCTGGAGGCGGGCAGGCGGGGAGTGTTGCAACAAACGGAAGAGAATGTCGTTCCTCTTCCAGAATAGTAATGTGTGAGCACTACCTCCTCGAGTGCAGTGAGATCGAACGGCGCCTGTCGCGGCTGGGTACCTCCAAAATCGAGCGTCAAATTCGAGTCTCGCACCACGTGGAGGGAAAGACTCTTGAGGCGCCCACACGCGCCGAGGAGATTGGCGAGCCCGGCGAGCTAAACTCGAGATTGCAGAGATGGAGCTTTTCGACGTTGGGGAACAAGCCGTGTGTGCGACCACCATTGCGACGATGTCGGTGTAGATCAGGTTGGACGCCCGCCCATTCGACCGCGCGGACGCGGGGCATGGGGGGGATCACGGGCGGGGCAGAAGCAGAATGATTGAATTGACGGAACGATATAGAATCATCGTTCTGGCCACTCTAGCAAACGTCTTGACTTTTTATGTAAGTTGTGAATGACCTTCCAACCAAAGCTGAAGCGCTTTCTCCTTTTCTAATTGAACTCCGTAGGTCGGCGATGTGGCGTCTCCTTTAATTACTTTATTACCTTTCTACCTCCCACTTAGGCGACACACAGGCCATAGTCTCGGGGTTTCTATCTTGGTTCACGACGAAGTACTGCTCTATTTTTTGCCTTGTTATAGATCTGACTCAATCCCCAGCCTTTCGGCAACCATGCTCTGTCGGCTGATGCTCAACCTGTATCAGGCAGGGGGTTTGGGGATGGACACTGCCGACTGAACACGATAGATCTAGAGTCGATTCAATTTGTGGTGCCCATGACGGCGATGACTGATCATGAGGATGAAAGACTGTGAAGGAATAATATTACCATAGCGCAGGTTACAAAATACACAAGTATGGAGCCCACTGAGCACGAGTCGCAAACTGGCATTCAAGTTAAGAGACAAATGAACTGATGTCGTGTCGAGTTATCAACTCTGATGTACCTACTAGGATGGTACCGGTCTGGGTTCCAGTGAATAAGCAGACCAGGCATCCAAAACTCTTACCAGCAACTCGAAAGAAGAATAGTGACTGGCGAAGTCGAACCGAAGATTTCAACTCCGCTGCCGGTTGATGGCCGACGAATCGGCACGGCAAGGTTGGATACAATGGTTCGTTTTTCTTTCGTGGCTTGCGTAAGAATTATGAGCAGGCGGATTGTCCGAGTTGGCATATTTCTATGATGTATCAATAATTACATTGCTCTATAGTTGAGTATGGGATGAAGAGCTCTCAATTATCAAAAGGTGAATGTCTCGCCGATTATTTGCTCTGTAAGTGTCCCACAGCCTCTCGCCATTTGCCTACAGGGTGTCAATTGGATGGTTAATCAATGAGAAGCTCTCAATACTCACAGGATCAGAGCAATGGGAAGAAATGAGCTGATTGGCGACAATGCAATTGTCAAGATAGGCACCCGGGGTCTCTGTATTGCAACAATTTTGATCAGGATTCAGAGAGATTCATGCAGAATCGAAGACTCAACTCACCGTTAATTCTGGGATCGAATGCCGCAACCAGGGTACTGGTTCCGAAATATTTATTAAGACCCGTCCAACAAGAAGCACACTCACGTCGCCGCCCCTTGGCCCAATGTTTTCCAGGGTCTATCACTAATGGGTTGACCGTCCGCATCCAACATGCCTGTAAATATTCAATGGCGTGATCCAACCAAGTGAAGGAAAACTGAACGCACCAAACTCCTGCATTTGAGTGACACCCTCCTCTTTCTGCATGATGTTTGTGAAGATAGCTGAACGTAGTTCAGTCCCTGTCACCGTGCATGATATCGAAAGAAATGGTATACCTCCCGGGTGCAGACTGTAACTCTTGATCTGACCTTTCGACCGCTTCGACAATTCAATCGCGCTAAGAACGTTCGCGGCTTTTGACTGGTAGTAGGCATCCTTGGGCGTGTAGAGCGTCGGATCGGGCCGTCCGAGGGTTTCAAAATTCACCCCAGTTCCCATCCCATGGCCAATACTGGAAATAAATACGACCCGCGGGGTGTAGAGCTCGGTGCGGGCGGCGAGGATCTTTGGAGTGAGCAGCTTGGTGAGGAGGAATGGTCCTATATGGTTCGTAGCAACTTGGTTCTCCAGATTATCCACGGTGAGCTTGAAATGCGAAATGGTGGCGCCCGCATTGTGGATTAAGACCTGGTTGATATCTCAGGCTATGGTTACAAGCCAAAACGGGAAAGTTCAACGTACATGCAGCGGCTCTGGAAATCCATTAATCTCAGCCGCGGCCTTGCGGACGGCAGCGAGTGAGGAGAGATCGAGGATGATTGGCCGGAGCTTGGCCGTTGGCACTTCGGCTCTGATAGTTTCCTCTGCGAGTTTCAATCTGCGGGTTCAACATTTAGTAAGTACCCAGGAATATAAATAAGTTTCAACCTGTCAGAATTGTGTCCTGTTATGAAGACAATGTTGGCATGCTTTGCGAGAACTCGAGCTGTTTCGAAGCCGATACCGTTCAGGGAAGTGCCAGTAATCAGGACTGCAGGAGCAGTTAAGATCATGACACAGACGGATTTTTGTTCGATAATTACCATTTCTTCCCTTGAATCTCGTTCGCGAGAGCAGTAGTAGCGACTTCTTCCGCCGTAGTGGTGAATGAAAAGGTGGGTTGAGACATGGGAGCCACGGATGTCAGGAAAGATGAATTGGTTACCCTGACTTTATACTGAACAACTTCAAGCGGCGCGTAGTGCCGAAGGTATTGGTCATGGCTTCGGCGGAATCAATACACGGCTATACGGCTAGAGCCATGGAAGCTAGCGAGCAAAAAAATTGTTTATTGTGTCTGTCCAGAGACTGCGCGTAAGTAGTGCCGGTCATATTCGTCACCGACGGCCATCACTACTGGTCGGCCTTACTTCAAGTTGCCGTCGAATCACTACACGGCTGTACGGCTAACGGACATGTATGGGACTCTAATAAGCGCTCTAATAATCTTGCTCCATAATCACGCAGGTTGACCAGCCCAAGACCAGTCATAAAGTTCGATCGAGTAACATGATTCGTCCGGTTCAACCACAACCTGAAGGCTGCAGGGCGGTGCCGGTTACTTAGTGGGATTACTGTACTATTTCATTCATCAATCGAACGTAATTGAACGCGTAACGCTGGCCCTTTCGTTTCGTTCGAATATGCAACGCGTACAGCCGTTTTCAAAAGTTTAGACACTTTTGTGGAGCCCTTTCGTTCGTTGATTTTATTGACCATTGTTGTTGCCTGTTGCATCTGCTAATTTTTACTCTTTGCGTCAGTCTGTGGAGCAAGCGCTCAGGGACCTTTGCTGAGGACCATCCAGCCGTCCTTCTCAAAGGTGTGGTCTCGGTAGTGTCGATTCGCCTTAGGATTTTTCCTTATCCGTATCGCTCCTGAGTGTTTTCATCTACAGGGTAGTTTGGAGACATGTTGAAATGACGGTCAATCGCGCGCGCACCGAATATATTACATCTGGGAAACGAGTTTCTGACAGTTAGACGGCACCGCCACGTGTTAGCACCGCAATGTCCCGGTAGATCCCGTTAGAGCCCACCGGCTCTGTATAGAGCCTCTCAGAGCACATCATCTATGCAGTGTGCCATCCTCTACTCTTCACTACAAATGTCCTCGGTCTCGGCACACCTGCCTCTATGTTATGTCATGGCTAATGTTGTCTGATTTCCGAGCGAGCCGAGTCGACAGCATACGGGGTATTATGGCACGTCTTCCTTTTCTCCATCATCTCTCCGAGTCCTTCCCCTCTCCTCTTTCCTCATCCAATCCTTCTTGCCCCGCTGTCTACGTGTTCTGGCATCGCCTCCATGCACTGCACAGTGCCTTGTACCACCAGATTCACGTCGACTCAAGAGATTCTAGTCTGCCCTCAAGTTTTTCCGTCCCGTGGCCTTCACCAGAATCCTGTCCCGTTACGTCTCACACTTCCTGGTCTCGTCTTACCTTGTCCCTGCTGTCGAGCTTCAATCATGTCACCAAACTTCTTCTCTGGTGCTCAGCTCAATGATATTGCCTTCTGGACTCAAAGTCATCAAGATGCCCTCCTTGCGGTCTTGGATGTACTGCCTCGTCACCAGCACAAACTCCTCAAGTGTCTGCAAACCCGCATGTCCTCAAGCTTTCAAGCTATCGACATTGCCTCCCTCTGCAAGCAATATTCGAGACTCGCCTTTCTACCTCTCCGGTGACCTCAACGGACTGGCACACTTCAAAACATGCTTAACTGCCGAGGTCGTCGCCGCTCCGCACGGATACACGTTCTAATACTTATCCGACCAGCCACCGTTCTTGCGTCGAATACCTGTCGTTCAATTTCATGTTGTGGATAGTAGCCAATTTATTTTCGCATTTTTCGCTCTTTTTATTGTGCATTAGTCGTCGGAATGCCCTGCAATGCCCTGTATGAGCAATCAAAAGTATTTTTCTGCAGTCCTGCGATAGAAGCACATGTTCTACGTAGCTCTATGTGGCTCTATGGCTCTAACGCCGGTGCTCTAAGAGGGTCTATCAACACATGCGGGCCTCTACATTTAGGGGGTATGTCTTTCCGGCTATCGTGCTAAGATCCTCTATATGGCTCTATATGGCCAAGTGTGTTTTCCAGATGTAGTCTCAGTGCACAGCCTCTCACGACATCCCATTCTGGTATTCTTGGTTTACGATCACTTGTCGCGCTGCAGGGTTGCCTGGCATCGCTTGGCATGTATGTAATATGATGTAGGAATTTTTTCGCTATTTTTACCTTGCCCAGTTCACTCAAAGAGCACAATGCACGAAATCATTGAGAGCTACATACTGTGGGAATTTGCCATCAAAATTTGATAGCGCAATGGTACGGCTAATTGCGCCACTTAACTCCAGACTCTCACGACAGGGTTCCCAGAATGGGATGTCGTGAGAGGCTGTGCACTGAGACTAGTAACAGCCGGGTTGTTCGAATTTCCAAATGTAACGCAAAAATGGGCCGAAAATGGCCCAAATTTCCGCTTCCCGTCCGCCAGTTGATACGTATACATTAACACAAATCCTGACCTCAATAAATCAAGTACCATGTCAAATGCGGATCATGGTGAGTAATGCCGCGGTAGAAGCCCGTTGATGTGGGAGATGGAAGTCAAGAAGGTCTGCAATGCATCACATGCACTCTGCATTAGCACAATATGTAACACTGAAGACCACCGAAAAAGCATCTGAATACTCGTTGCCTGAACAACGTCAAGGTTCTAATGGCTCGTCCCTGCCCTGTTCGAATTTTCTTCTGGCTTAACGCTGCTCCACCCGTTTGTTTGAATTTCAAAATTCGAACAGGGGTGTAACGCGTAACACCCCCGTTCGAATTGAATGAAATAGTACAGTAGACGATGTTTATGACCGTTCCTCTGCGAAGAGTGTGCTACTCCTCATCACCATTGTAGTCATCACTATCCTGCTCCTCATCTCTATAGCCTCCGCACTCTGCAAGCATCTCGCTGCGGTACTCACGTAGGTCCTCCTCCGTCCACGCCCGGATCACAGAATTCCCATCCGAGTCTGCGTTGGACTCGGACTCGGGTTCTGGGTACCGATTCAGCCACTTCCACAGTGGCTTCCCGTTCGTCTCGTCGTACGTGACAGCGTTATGGCTTCGTCGAGCCCAAGTCGAGCCATTCAACCCGCAACAGGTCCGAGATGCCTGCGCCGTTCGCCTCCAAACGAGCCCTCAGCCGCCGTTCCCTACTTCTCCGCAACCCGCGGCGAAAATGCATGCCCGAGTCGCAGAAAGGGAACGCAATTTGCTGGCAGGAGGAAAACATCCGCTCCAAGACGGTCTTCATGGGCTCGGACGCGCGGCGACGCCACGGCAGAAGGTCGCGGAGGATCTTATCAAACTCCTCCCGGTCGGCCTCATCGACTTCACGACGACGACGTACAGGGCCACTCTAAAAAACAGTCTGGTGAGATGTGGCGCCGATGGGATTCCGTCGATAGAGGCCTCCGCAGGACCGCGCGGCCTGAGTCAAAGGGTGAGTGATTCGAGGGCTACGAACGCGGGCAGTGTGTCGAACGTCTCTGAGACTCGGCGTTTGGCTGTGAAAAGACAACGTCAAGACGGGATATTCAGAAGAGAAGAAATGGAAATTATTTGGCACCGGTACAAGGGAATGCGGGATCTACGATTAGATTCAGCAGAGACGGCGCATCAAATTGCAACAACTTCTCTGTATCACTACAGTGGCCAAATCGTGGTCGAGGTTCATGGTCAAAGACAAGTCAATTAGAGATCAAACAAAGGACTCTGAAAGTTTTGAGACCGCGGCCACCGCTTAGCCCGAAGCTTTCGGTGGCGGCCTTGAGACCTCGACAATGTTGTTTGAATACTTTGCTATCATTGACAGAAAGACCGAGATTCATAAACGACGCCCGCCAGCAGGCTCGCAACTTTGCGATTCAAAAGAGAATCCTAAAAAATCAAATAATTATGCAGAGACGCGAGAATATATACCGCTACCGTTGCCACTATCGTGTCTGTCTATCCGAGCAAATCGTCCAGCCCCGAAGACGACGAGATCTGACCGCCTCCCCCGCTCATCCCGCCCATCCCCATCCCCAGCCCGCTCCCCATCGCCGCCGGCTTCGGCTGCCCAAAGGCCCCTGCCCCGCCAGACCCAGACCTAGCCCCAGACCCCCACAGCCCCGCAGTCGCCTTCTCCCGCTCCAGATCCTTGATGCTCTTCCCGCCCGTCGCGCCCGGGCCCGGGTTTGGCGTCGCAGGCTTCGACCCCGACCCGAGCGACATCGACCACAGGTCGTCGAAGCTCGCCGCAGGCTTGCTCGCCGGCGCGGGGGTGCCTGCCTTGCCCGCCCCGGATTGTGCAGTCAGCGGCGCCATGCTGCCCATGCCCATGCCGGTGTAGTTCGGTGCCTGCGCCTGCGTCTGCGGCTGGAGCGGCGGGGAGGAGATCGACCCGCCGAAGCGGTGCCCGCCCGCGGACGCGGGCTGGATGGGTGCGCCCATACCCATGCCCATGGGAGCGCCGCCGAAGCCCGAGCCCGTGCGCGGGGGCTGGGGGGCGAAGGCCGGCGGCGTGGCGGCGCCTTTGTTAAGCATGTCGTGCAGGCTCGGCTTCGCAGCTGTGACCGGGGCGCCGAAAGAAAGCGGTGCAGCGACGCCGGGCGACACCGGCGCAGCCTGGAAGTCGTCGAAGTCGTCGTCTGCCCGACAAGCACACATTAGTTAGCACATTACACATGACAGCAGCGAAAAGGCAAGGGAAAGTACGCACCATCAAGCAACCCACCCACAGGGGCTGCAGGCTTAGGCGCAGGCGCAGGCGCAAACGGCTTGTTGATCGGCGGGGCCGGGGCCGGAGCGCCGAAGTCATCGTCGTCCGTGTCGAACAAGTTCACAGGCGCGGCCGGTGGGGGCGGCGGCGGCGCAGGGGTGGGAACCGTACTTTTCCGCACCGGCGGCGCGCGCGTGGTAACAGGCGACGCCGTCCGCCCGCCACCAACGCCGATCTCGTCGTCGCCCGCGTTGTACTCGTCGAACCCGCCCGGGCGGCGCTCGTCTCTGAATCCGCCTGAGGAGCCGCCCCCGCCGGAGCTCGACCCGCCGCCGTTGTAGTAGTCTGCGTTGAGTCGATCAGCACGCATATTCGGTAGGCGTAAACAAACGCGAATGCACGCACCACTCCCGCTCCCACCGCCGCTGCCCCCGCCGTACCCCAAGCTATCGTTGCCAAAGCCCCCATACCGCCCGCCGCTCTCGCTGGCGAACGACATCCCGCCCATGCCCCCGTCGTTGCCCGTGCCGGTGTACTTGTGCTTGTTCGCCTTGGCCTTGCGCCGCTCGGCGCGGATCTTTTCTACGTCCGAGAGCAGCTCCACGAGCTCGCGCGAGCGGTTCCGCACTGTGAATATAGCGCCGTGTCAGTCAATCAGGGTTGTCTCGAGAATAGAATAGAAAATGGAATGGAAGAGTAGAGAGTAGAGTAGAGGAATGCGCACCATTCAGCCCCTCGTCTTTGCCCTTCTCGTCGATGTAGTGGAAGTTGCGAAGCATTTTGATGGTGGAGATGTGCGACCGCGCGTCGTCCACCACGCGCTCGGACCCGTTCTTGACGAGATATTCGAGCAGTTGGAGGGCCTATGTAATCCAATCCTGTTAGCGCTGGCAGCCATGATATGACATGATAATGAGAAACGCACCTTGTAAATCTGGCGCCACTGGCGCGCTTCCTTCTCCATGAAGCGGGCGTAGATACTTGGCATGATTTCGTTGAAGTCAGGGCTAGGTAAGTAGAAGAGAGTTAGCCACGGCTGGCGCAGCAGGGAAAGCGCGTACTAATTGAATGTCCTGTTTTTGATGGATCAGTGGTGGACGAAGTAGAAATATGGATTGCAAGCGTACCGATTTGCTATATCTTGCATCAAGGTCGAGCTAGCTCCCCTGTAGCAGATATTGATCAGCATTTTGCTCGATTTGCGCGCGACAGAAAATCAAAGATGACCGCAGTTCCGCAGGCCATCCACATAACCGGCAAGAACCCGCTCAAGCGTGTCCCAAGGTCGCGAAGCAGTCCCGTTCGGCATCCCGCCAGCAGTTTCAGCCAGTTCCAGTCCACAGCGAGACTTTTGCATCGATGATGAAGCTTCCAGATTTCTTGCATTATCGACACATCCAGAGCCACACTCACCATGGCTCGTCATTTGTCGCCTCCCTGACTTTTGCCTCGATCTCGCTGACGTTCAGCACGACATTCTTCGCCTATACAGAGAAAAATCTCAATTCATTTGTCCTTGATCTACAGAACCAAAATAAAAAAAAGTGGGCGCACCTGATTGTACATACTCTTGATGTCGTACATAGTCATCTGCGAGAGCGTCGTGCCGAGGGCCTCGAGTCGGTCCATGGTGCAGAACGAGGGATACTAAGTAAGTCGGCGGGAAGTACAAGGGTCACGCTAGATGTGACCGTGACATTGCGCCGCTGTCAGGCGCAGCCACTGCGCTCCTTCTTTCTCCTGAACCACGACGATCTTCTACAAGCTGGAAATAATTCTCGGAAGCCACACAGATTACCCACGTCTGTTGGGAGATTATCTAGTCCCAGAAACCATATTTTCTTCAATCCTTGTACATTTCTGAGCTCATGCTTGCCTACGATATTTCTTGCACGGGTCTGCCGATGGCTCTATGGTTATTATCCTTGATAACTGGGATATTTTGGATGAATTTGTCAAGTTTCACCTCAAATTCATTGTGCGGTGGGTCAATCTTCAGGGAAAAGGACGTCCACAAAGGAAGCAGATGCCACCTTTGTTCAAGAGTTTGTTGGCTGTTCGATCTGCTCTTTGACCACAAACCTCGACCACCACTCCGCCGGCACAGTGGCACGGCCCACTATGTATCCCTCTTGTACGTCTACCGTCCTGATTCGTCGAACTTGCATCGAATTTCAACCCCGCCTCCAGGGTCCGACCTTCCCCCCGAACTAACCCGCGAAATCGCTGGACACAATGCCCTCGATAGAGCCACCTTGCGCGCCATGTCCCTGGTGTCCAAGGCGACACGCTCCCTGGTCATCCCGCACATCTTCTCCACTATCCAGTTCGACTGCGTGGAAGACTTCGGCTGGTGGCTCGACATCCTACGCAGGACACCCGTGCTCACCACTGTGGTGAAAAAGGTCAAATTTCACGCGGCCCGCAGCGATTGGCGCCGGCGTCGCGATCGGCGGGGGCTGAAATGCGCGGTGACCACATTGCGGAGCCACACCGCCCCGCCCGTGATCCCCCCATGCCCCGCGTCCACGCGGTCGAATGGGCGGGCGTCAACCTGATCTACACCGACATCGTCGCAATGGCGGTCGCACACACGGCTTTGTTCCCCAACGTCGAAAAGCTCCATCTCTGCAATCTCGAGTTTAGCTTCGCCGGGCTCGCCAATCTCCTCGGCGCGTGCGGGCGCCTCAAGAGTCTTTCCCTCCACGTGGCGCGAGACTCGAATTTGACGCTCGATTTTGGAGGTACCCAGCCCCAACAGGCCCCGTTCGATCTCACTGCACTCGAGGAGGTAGTGCTCACACATTACTATTCTGGAAGGAACGACATTCTCCTCCGTTTGTTGCAACACTCCCCGCCTGCCCGCCTCCAGACGCTCTCCTTCGGAGACTTCCGCCACGGCAAGTTCGACGCTTTTCACATTACAGAGACGTTGTCGCGGTTCAGCGCACCGTCTCTCGTGAATCTGGTCGTAGATCCGATATTCCCATGTACCGGTGAATACATAATAAATTTCGAGGGTATCCCATCGTGAACTGATCTTACTTATCACAGACGAAGCACAAGTCTCGGCGACGCTCACCCGACTGCCTGCGTTCGTGGCCCTTGAATCACTCACCCTCTGGCTCAGGCCGGGCGATAACGCATTAACGACGGATTCAATCATCACCGGAATCTCCGCGCCGAATCTCACCAGATTGGTCTTTCGCGTCGTCGTCTCGGACGAGGAGGAGTTTGACGAAATCTTCCGTACCCTCCTGGCATGGCAGCACGCTTCCAAATCCGAACCCATGAAGACCGTTTTAACGCGTAAGTTCCCCTCCTGCACCCGGGTCGAGTTCCATTTCTGCGGCGTCCCGGCGCGCGACTTCGGCATATGCACCCAGCATTTTCGGCGCGGGATAGAACGGCGGCTGAGGGACTGGTTGGAATTTGAGATCGGGGCAGGGATAACGGTGGAATGGCTCGACAGGGAGTATGAACCTGTCAGGTATAACGACAACGAGACGACGGGGAAGTGGCTGCGGTGCGAGGAGGAGGAGAAGGAACCCGAATCCGAGGCCAGCGACTCTGAGTCCGATGGGAACCCTGCGATTCGGGGGTGGACGGAAGCGCTCGACGGCTACAGGGACGAGGACGGGTATTATAGTGATAAAGAGGACTGGCGTTTGTACTCGGTGTAGGTTCTCCATGAGAATCAGTATGCAACTGACACAGCTGCAACTATCATAGGAATGTACTGTACCACTCTGCGATTTGAATCGACCTCTCGTCACTTGGAACTTATTTCAGCTTTCCCCGATAGTTCTACTAGCGATCCCAGGCTGACGCTGGAAAATCATGGACCCTCGCAGAGGAGATAATTGGCGAAGCTTTCGCATTATCATGTAGCTATAGAGCTGAGCGCTTGTGCTTGCGCCTAAGTTCTTTCAAGAGGTAAGGTAAATTCCAGAGCGGTCCCGTTAAGGAACAAAATTAAACCGGGGCTCGTACTACATACATGCGTCACTATGTATGCTACGGATGCTCGCTTCCTTTGACCTCTTCACAACCTGAGTACCCTTCAACTCATCTTCCACCACATGCTCAGTACAAAAATAATAAAATACTGGTGGGGTGAAGAGATGAGATTCGGACCCCAGGGCTGCCAGGTCGCCAAAATTGAACATGAAAAAGGCAGAAAACATATGTCATTTCAGGGTAGAGTACGTGTAACCTGTTGGTCTAAAAATGGGGCACGTAAAGTAGAAAGTACGCACCTTGAACGCGCGTTTGGCGAGCCGCGGAATGATGTCCAAGTCCCCACTCTGAATAAGGTAGCAAATGAGGTGTTCTGCAGATGACCATTGACGGGGGATGTCGGGCATAATGCGGGATATGTTTTTCATGAGGAAAATCCGCAATTTCGCAAGCTAAGGGATCATACATCCCAGTAGCGCGTAAGTCTCCGACTCGACAGCCCGGCGGCAAAAACCGAAGGGGCGGGAAAACCGCGGGACACCCAATTCATCGCGTTCTTGATAGCGTAATATCTCAACTCTAAGCGTATGCGAGCACAGCAGCAGCCGAGTGAAGGCCTTGAGATGGGCCGGGACAGGGAAACGAAGATACAGACGGAGTTTGAGGCAGGATGGTACAAACAGCGTGTCTTTGTTGCCGTCAAGGCGTCTCGGGAAATTTCGGAGGAGACTGCTCGTCACCCTATTCATTCCGAAGACCCTAGCGGTACCGGTACCCACGGTTTATCCGACAAGCTGTGCACATATATTTGGAAGGGCGTAAGGGCGAGGCGGAGCCAAAAACAAGGCCGGCTAAGGTATATCGGGTGGGGATAGAGTGCAATGCCTATATGTGCGTGCAGAAGACCCCTATGTGGGCGACGGCGCTTGGATCGCAGCTATGCTGTGTGGTGCATGGAAATTTGTCGCTTTGCACCCGGGTCTTATTTGTATATTTTGTGTATATGTGGTGGTGATTGTTAGAAGAGGGGTGAAAATGACCCTGGAAGACGGACATCTTGCCAAAAAATGTCGGCTCCAGCAGTTATTGTGAGGTCAAAAAACGATGGCGCCGTTCGATGACCGTCACGGCCAAGGGGCAAATGTATCTTCGACGCCGGATAGTACAACTCGGTTGGTGACTTGTTGAATCTATCTTAAATTTATCGATTCAACCTGGAGATCAGTTCATCACCTGATCGCATCACTCTGGTCAATTCGGACAACGATGTTCCTCCTACTTACTCCTGCTCCTTGGCTATACCGTCGTGCAATAGGATTCGTTCTCTCTGATCCTTGTGCTGAGCAGGTTTGGCACTGAGTCAGATAGAAATTCCCTCAAACAGGCACTGGTCCTGGCGATCCATCTCCAAATCTGCCACCTCCCCGCGGCCATACTTGTTTTGCTCATTGGCTTCATCAATTATTGAGACTGACAGCCTTTTCATATTCTAGAACTTCCAAGACCGTACAGGATCCACGTACTCGTCCTAGATCGTATCCCTCCGCCAGGCTCTCTTTGTTCTTTTGTCTTGATGTCCTACGGGAATGCTTCGCAAAAGACCCGCGAGAACTTCGTTCAACTTCGTCTTTGGCCCCAAATCCATTGGCGTGTCCGTTCCGAAAAAGGACATACTCAAAGGAGATGTCTCACCATTCCTTTTGTTAAAAAGTTTGTCGGCGTTTGTTCGATCTGCTCTTTGACCATGAACCTCAACTGCTATTTTGCCACTGCAGTGGCACAGTCTACTATGCATCCCTCCTGTACGTCTACCTTCCTGAATTCACGCCGAACCCAATGATCTAACTTGACTTCCACGCCAGGGTCCGACATTCCCCTCGAACTAGCCCAGGAGATCGCTGGACACAATGCCGACGATAGAGCCACCCTACGCGCCATGTCCCTGGTGTCAAAGACCACACGCCTCCTGGCCATCCCGCACATTTTTCCACGATCCAGTTCGCATGCGCGGAAGATTTCGCCCAGTGGCTCGACATCCTGGGCAGGACGCCCATGCTGGAGACCGTGGTCAAAGCGGCCAAGTTTTTCGAGGCCGACAGGGATTGGCTGCGGCGTTGGCGGCGGTTGAAGTCCGCTGCTCCGTTGGGGGGGTGTACCGCCCCGCCTGTGATTCCTGCCTTGCCCAGCGTGCGCTCGGTCGAATGGGATGGCATGAGCATGAGCTATGCTAATAGCAATAGCGTCGCGATGGCAGTGGCATACATGGCTTTGTTCCCCAACGTCGATACACTGCGTCTCTGCGGTATGGAGTTTGGTTTCGCCGCGCTCGCCAGTCTCCTTGGCGCGTGCGGACAACTCAAGCGTCTGTCCTTTCATGCAGCCACCGCGGAAGAAGGCGACTCGGATTCGGAAATCGATTCTGGTGCTGACCTGCCACTGTTCGATCTCACCGCGCTTGAGGAGTTGGTGGTCATAGCCTCTAGATCTAGGCACCCTGAAGGGGACGGGACCCTCCTTCGTTTACTCCAACATTCCCGGCCTAGGCGACTCCAAACACTGTCATTCGGGGGTGTCTGCCTCGTGGAACCCTACTGCCTTGCCGGTACAGAGAAGTTGTTAAAATTTGGCGCACCGTCTCTCGTGAATCTAATCCTCGATCCCGCATTCCCTTATACCAGTAAATAGTTTTCGTTTCTTCTCTTCTGAGTATCCCGACGTGACGTTGTCTTTTCACAGCCAAACGCCGAGTCTCGAAGACGTTCGACTGCCCGCGTTCGTAGCCCTCGAATCACTGACCCTTTGGCTCAGGCCGCGTGGTCGCGCGGAGAAATTTATCAACGGAATCCCATCGGCGCCACATCTCACCAGGCTGATTTTCGAGTGGCCCTGTACGATGAAGTCGATGAGGCCGACACGGAGGAGTTTGATAAGATCCTCCGTGACCTTCTGCCGTGGCGTCGCCCCGCGTCCGAGTCCATGAAGACCGTCTTGGCGCGGAAGTTTCCCTCCTGCCAGAAAATCGAGTTCCATTTCTGCATCCCGCGCGACTCGGACATGCATTTTCGCCGCGGGCTGCGGAGGAGTAGGGAGCGGCGGCTGAGGGACCGGTTGGAGGCGAACGGCGCAAGGATCCCGGACCTGTTGCGGGTTGAATGGCTCGACAAAGCCTATAAACCTGTCATGTACAGCGAGACGAACGGCAAGCCACCGTGGAGGTGGATGAATCGGCACCCAGAGCCCGAGACCGAGGCCAGCGACTGCGAGTACGAGAAGTCGAGCGCGGACTCGGAAGCATGGGACTCTGATGGGTATCCTGTGATTAGGGTGTGGACAGAAGCGCACGAGCGAGCGTACCGCCGAGAGATGCTCACAGAGTGCGGTTATAGTCATGAGGAGGGATACTACGATAGTGATGAAGAAGACGGGTAGTTCTAATTACTGGAGGTTTTCAAAAGAGATCAGCCACAAGCATTGTTTTCTTCATGGGAATCAGTATGCAATGGATCTAATATGTCCAACTATCATAGGAGCGTACCCACTCTGCAACCAACGTCTGTCTCGTCACTCGTCGAAGACCTCCTTACGCTGGAAAATTATGGTCCTTATAGGATGCTTGAACTCGATGCACTCGAGTAATTGAATGAGCATCCCTGGACTCGTAACTATTTTTCGGAAGCTGAGGGAAATCGAAAAATACATTGACATGTGACAACATGAAATACACAGATTCTCCGAGTCATGTAACCATCCTTCTCTTGAATATATCTTCGACACCGGATAGTACAGTTCTGTTGGCAACTTTCAACCTGGAGATCAGTTCATCACTCGATCGCATCATTCTGGTCAAATGGGTTCGAGGTGGTACCGTCATCTTCACAGCAAGGTGGGCGATATTATTGGGTGTCCCGCTGTATGTCGTCATGTCACGGCCCGTCGCAATCATGGGGTAAATCGGACTCGTGCTAACGCCTGACAAACTCGTAGCGGGACGCCCAGGGCGGCGGTCGAGCATGGTCCTGACGCCTCACACTCATATGCGGGCTATTGCGGAACGCTCAACAACAATTCACGATGAATGCGGCCGTGACAATGCTGTCATTTAGCCTTCATTATGCGGGAGGCTGCGACTTAGAAATGGTCCTCCTGCTTATTTTCGCCGTTACTCAGCTTACAATATTTCTGCAATACTTGATCGTCACCTATAAAGTCAGCGTCAGCATCCTTTCGTTCCTTCCATACGTCCTCAGTCCAATGTCTCATTACCACTACAGTGGAAGAAGTTGCCACTGCTTTTGCGAACGAAATGCGAGGGAAGAATGGTACGTACGCACGCGGCCGAAATGCATCTATGGTATTGATTCTAAACCTTTTACAGTTCTCATAACTGGCACATCCGTGAATGGGCTCGGTTTTGAGACAGCTCGCGTTCTTGCCAAGCATGCCAACCTCGTCATTATCACCGGCTACAACTCAGAAAGGTAGATTCATGTTTCCGGGGTCTTTTATGCTCAACATTCAATGACACAAACTGAAAATTGCAGAGGATGCTATCAAGAACGAAGTTCCTTCGGCCAATGTCCGACCCGCTCATCCTCTCTCCTCGCCCGCTGCCATCCGCAAGGCCGCCGCTGAAGTCAACGCATTTCCGGAGCCGCTGCACGTATACTCAAAGTTTGCTTTTCCCACCACCTTGTAACGAGCCGGACATTAATTACAATGCAGCAACGACCATTGGGCCGTTCAAGCTCACTGCCGATAATATCGAGAGTCAATTTGCCACGAATCACATAGGGCCATTCCTCTTCACGAAGCTGCTCTCTTCAAAGCCCCTTGCTACTCGAGCGGCGCAGTACACCCCACGCGTGGTATTTATATCGGCCGCCGGCCATGCGTTCCGCGATGGGCTGAATTTTAGCACCCTAGAGCGACCCGATCCTAAAGATTACGACGCTCTGAATGCTTATTTCCAGACAACGGTCGCGAATATCCTCACCGGCAACGTGTACAGTCTGCACCCCGGGGGTTCGTCTGCCGTTTCTTAATAAACGTCGTCAGTACTAACAATCTTATGCAGCTATTTACACGAATATACTACAGAAAGGAAAGGTTGTCACTGGACTGGACTGCGGAAGTTAGGTGCGGCGAATTTTCTTTAAATACGTATACATTCATTCGACGACAATTTTTTCGGCTGTGCTGAACGAGAACGGACTACCTAATCACGAAAAATATGCTTTCAAGACGCTTACTCAAGGGGCGGCAACGTGAGCATTCCTCAATTCAGCTTGCTAGTACTGATCTGCGTATCCTTAGTACTGTGGCTGCAGCATTTGATCCCGGGTTCAATGGTCAGTGAATTATCTGAACTCGAAAGCTTTCTAACTTCTGACAGACAACCCTGGCGCCTACCTTGAGAACTGCATTGTGGCGAACGAGAAGATTGCTCCCCACAGCTCCGATCCTGTGAGGCCTCAAGGTTGCTTGTCATGCGGCACTAACAACTATATAGGAAAATGCTGAAAGGCTGTGGATTCTCACAGAGAAGATCACGGGCGAGCGCTTCACATTCTGAATGAATATTTACCCTTCTACGGCAGGGAAGAAATCAAATCGAAGTTCAACCACATTTCAATTCTTCGATCCGCTTTTCAACTTTGATTCAGAGCCGTATTGTTGCGGTCGAGAACGAACAGTACCCTTTCCTCCGCCTCCCCGAGAGTGTATTGGATCTCATTCAGTTGTTCTGCGCTGATGTTGGTTTTCACTGGCGACTCCCGGAGCCTACACTGGTTGGTGATCGGTAAGCAAACTGATACATGTTGAAAACAACCATCGCTCAACAACTTTCGACTGGCGATAAGTATTTACCGGTGGCCACCGGTGTCCGCCAGACAACTTCCCAGTTCCGGGTATATTGCACTTTGTTATTTCCTCCACCGTTTTCTTATCCCCTTCTCCGTTTCCTTACCTCTGCTTCCTTTCGTCTCATGGCACTTCTCGCCCGCAATTCAGCGTTGAACTCTCTCCCACCTGTCTGGAGAAGGCTGTGGTTTGCAGTCCTGGGCGGTAGCGCCTTGATCATCTTCACCTTCGATCTTATGCATAATTTCCTGGAGGAGCCGCCGGCATCTGAATCGTTCACAAACGCATTCGAGTCTGTCACAAAGTTTTCGGACTCCCTTCGACTGGCGACTCCGGATCCAGATCCCTGGATGCCGCTGAGTCTGTCTACTTGCTTGTTCGGCATGCCCGCCTACTATGCGCCATGCGCGGCCCAGAAATTGCAGAATGTGGAATATGCGGAAGAATTGGTTGTATCCCGATTTTGAAATCAGGGAGCCCTATTTCGCCCAGGAGGAACACCGCACAAAGTGGCGTACCTTCACACAAACTGCTGAAGATTTCGACCGGGCATCGCTGCATTTAGGATGGATGCAGTACAAAGGACAATCGGGGCAGAACCTGGTATGTACTCCATTACATTAACCACAGGTTTTCTGCAACGTGAGATATACACCAACTTTCGTAGCAGACTCGTGGTCTCCACTCAGTTGCATGTCCTCGTTGGTTGAAACATCCCCCATCAAACCGCTCACCGACACTGATCCATCTGACACCAGATTCCATCCTTCCTACGGTTCTCATCGCGCTATCACCAGACTCTTATTCATTCCAACATTTCCTCGACCGAGTCACACATATACTCACCCAAGGCCGGCACCTTTCAGACTCCACATCCACCCCCCCCGTACGTCCTAACTGGAAGAGGAGGTTCGAAGACGGTGAACGAGTTGTGGTCGCGGATGGGCTACCCTGAAGACCACGTTTTACATGAAAAATCGAAGATGGCGGCTGAGAGGCTGATATTCACGTGTCGTGCACCCTTAATTCACCCATGGCTGTCGCTCAAAAGCCTCAAATTATTGGGTGTGCCGCGCACGTCCCCGTCCACCAGTACGCGCAACAAGGTATGTTCAACATTGTATATTTCTCCACGTTGCTAACCAAGTCCAGGTCGTGTATATGTCGCGGTCACACGGCGGCGCCGCCAACCCCGGCCGAAGAGTTGTGAACGAGGAAGCCGTTCTGCGGGGGATAACCGCCTTCCTCGATGAGCGCGACAACGGCGAAGAACTCGTCATGTTCAATCCCGATAATTTCCAGAACATCACCCAATTGTTTGCGTGGTTCTCGGAGAATGTCATCGCAGTCGTCGGGCCTCATGGTTGTCTCTCCCGTCTCCCGTCTCATCATTAACTGACCCGTCTTGTATAGGCGGTGCCATGATAAATCACCGCTGGTGAGTTCAGTCAATCGATCCCGTCCTCACAGTGGTCAGAATCGCGCTAACGTTAAGCCGTCTCCAGGGCCAACCGAGATATTCTCGTGATAGAGTTTATGCCGGCGGACAGAATCGCAATGATGAACTACGAAGAGGCGTTGCTCCTTTCACAGACCTACGCGGCGATCATCGTTGAACCAATTGGGCTGGACATGGAAATCGACCGTAGAGGATGTTGTCTCGTTGCTGCGGCAACATCTGGGGGTCGCGGGCGAGGATCCTCTGCGAAACAGCTATACATGGCGATCTAAAGAGCTTGGATTCAGATAAATGTTGTGGATAGTGACAGTAGAATTTGAAATTCTGCTGTCTCCTCCATCCAGAATCTTACCGGGTCTTACCCGGATTTCGGTGGGGGCCTATTAGACATGGATAGATATTTTTTTCGCCTCTACGAAGGGTGAAATCCGTGAAAATTGCGTGGAGATAATTTACATGCGGTAGAAATAGCGACCGAAAGCGATGCAGCGAACCATGCTATATGCGACGAAACATGAAAAATCGAAAAAAAATAATAATCAGATAGATGCTATTGTTTTGAGGACCGACGCGCTGCAGAGAGCCCCTCAAACCCCCGCCGCGACCCGATCCACACGCTCCACCCACGGCGAATTCATCTCCAACTCCGCGTCCGCGTCTCCATCCCCACCCACCTCCGACCCATCGGTATCCACCCACATGTCGCCTTCGCCATCCGAAGCCGAAGTACCCGGCGTGAGATCGGGCACCCCAGGAATCGGTCGCAAGTCCTGGAACGGCAACCCCCTGTGGTCATTCCTCCCGTTTGCTCTCCCCATCCCAAGCAGATCCGCACTCCTCGTCCCGCTCGGCGCCAGCGACGGCGAAGCAAACACGTCCACGCCCGAGCCCAAGCTCAGCACGCTTGCCGCCGCCGCCGCACCAGCCGAGGACGGCACCGCCGGCGTCGTACCCCCAAGCCGCTGCACGGACCCGCCCCGCAGCTCGTGCAGGTGCGCCGTCCGCGCCCAACGCCGCGCGCTCATCGGCCCGCGCGAGCTTGAGCCCTGCGATGCAGAGTGCGCGATCGACGTCGGGGCCGGCGTCGTGTACTGCGCATACGGGTGTGTCGGCGTCCCAGGCCGGCGGTGTGGTGTTCGCGCGAGCGTCGGGGTGCGTGAGTGCGCGCGCTGGCCGTGGTCGTCGAAGACGAGTGTGTTGCTCCCGACACTGCGCGTGCGCGAGCGCGGGCGGACCTGTCCATTTCCATGCAGGTTGAGTCGCGGGGGCTTGGGTTTGCTGGTACTGGCACTGGGGGCCTGCGGCTTCTCCTTTGCGGTGGGGAACTCAAGCTTTATGGGCGCATCTGCTTGGATGTCGGGCTGCTGTGCTGCGGGGGAGAAGGGGGTTTTCGGTTTGACCGCGGGCTTGGGGCTGCGGCTGCGGCTTCTGAGTCTTGCCACCCAGTCCCAGTCTCCGCTCCCGCCGCCACTCCCGCTGAGGCTCTTGAGGCTGAGATTCCGGCGGCCCCACGCGCGCAGCCGCGAGCGGCTTAGACCTACCGAGGGCGCTATCACCGCCTCGCCGCGGGACCCGCGCGTGAGCGTCATGAACACTAACACGGCGAGCAGGAGCAGCAGCTGCGCAATCCCGAGGCGCTTCTCCAGCACAATCTGCCCGATACCCAGTTGGTTAATAAACGAAGAGGATCAGGGATCGCCATGCCCACCTCATCAGAGAGATACTCAACGCGTTGGATGAGCTCGCGGTACTCCGCGTCCCCGCGCCTCCGCTGCTTCTCCCACTCGATCAACGTGCGCGCGTACGTCTGTGCCTGTGCCTTGCGCTGTAAACCCGCGTCAGCATTCCTGTCATGCATACAAACGAGAGTAGAGTAGAGCAGATAGAAATGGGAAGTAAAGTAAAGTAGATACAATAGATGGAAATGGAATTGGGAAGTAGAAGCAGAAGTAGGAAGTAAAAAGGCGACTCACCACCCCCTCCGCCCGTCCTAAATCCTCCCCCACGCGGCGTAACATCTCCCTTACCGCACCCGTGTGCTCCTCGACATAGCGCGCATACAGCGTATGGTTCGCTTCGAGCGCCGTCAGCCGGTTCATGATCGTGCGGTAGATCGACTCGCCGCCCGCCGGGGCGGGGACGAGCGACGTCGTCGACAGTGCGGAGACGGTGCTCCCGCTGGACACTGTCGTTTGGGTCGTGCTTGTCGTCACGCTACTGACAGCGGCAGCGGGGGCGTCACTGGCAGGCGCAGAAGCTGCCTTCGGAGTGGGGTCGCTCCCGTTTGGGCCGCCGCTCTCGCTCTCCACCGTGTGAGTCGAGGTAGGTGCGTGTTGGGGCGCTTTCGTATCGGCAGATGAAGCTGCGTCATTCTTCGTCGCCGGCTGGTCGGGCGTTGTCGTGGTTGGTGTCGTCGTCGACAAGTTCTGCTGGGATTGCGGTATGTCAGGGGACTCGCCCAGCTCAGATGTCGCTGTTGCGGGCGCGGGTGCGAGGGGTGGGTCCGCTGGCCCAGTAGTGCGTGCATCATGCTGCGACGGACGGCCAGTGCTTGCATTCGATTCATTTTGCGATGATACCGCCTGCTCTGTCCGCCTCCCCGAAGCGGTGCTTATCTCCTCCTGCACCTGCGCCTTCTCCAGCTCGGTCGACGCGGCGTCCATGAACTCTGCATATGAAGCGGGGATGCGAACGGGGTCGGGGATAGGCGCGGGCTCGGGCTCGGGCTCTTCGAGGGGCGGGGACGGGATTCCGGCCAAATGCTGTGTCCGTGCGCGGCTCTCCTGCTCCCACATCTCCCACTTGTACTCCTCCAGATGCGTCAAGCCGTACACGCGCAGGAGCGATATGGGGCAGTAATACTCGTTGCTGTAGTGCGAGTGGAAGTCGATGCGGATATAGCGGTAGAAGTCGCGCAGCGAGGGCGGGGGGTGGAACGACTTGTTATTGACACAATCAGTACTTGGCAGGAAAAAGATAAATTAAATTGGAAAAAAGTGGCACACCTGCACGACACGAATATTCTTCGCGGTATGTGTGCTCGCAAACGTCCAGCCCTCGGGATCGGTGGTGTATGTCTTTGACACGCTGACGGTAAAGTCCTTGAACACGCCACTGAAGAACTCGAAGTTGGCGAGCTGCACGGTGTCGATGCGGATGTCCTCGCACAGCTCGACGACGATGTACTGCTGCTCCCGCTCGCCTTTCGGCGGACGGCACGGACTGAGCATGTACCTATCGCGCTTCGACGAGAGGATCGACGCCGGGGATTTGGCAGAGCGGTGTGAAGTGTGCACGCGCGCGGAGCAGTCGAGACTCGCATAGTTGAAGCGATCTGTGACTGGGACGCGGAAGTGCGGGGGCGAGGCGTCCTGAATATCCGGTGCAACCGGCGAGCTGGGAATTTCCGTGGCTGGTGTGGTGGCCTCACCACCCTCCACTGCCCGATCCCCGGGGTCTTTGTCCTTTGTCTTGTCCTGTACGGGAGTCTGCATTGCGAAGCGTTTTTCTTTCCACTCCTCGAATGAGAGCAACACATCGTCCTGGACCGGCTCCGTGGACGGCAAAGGCGTGAGACAGCATACTGGGGGCTCTGGTGGCTTCACTACACGAGCTGTGAGTGCCTTGAAGGGGTCATTGAATGAAAATGGAGCCGCCAGAGCAGGTGATGCCAGGATGAGCGCAACAAGAGCCTGTGGCAAAAGCGGGAACATTCTAGCCAGATGCACGCCCAGCGCCGATTCTAGTATAAATTATCGCCGCCTGGAGGCTTGCACGACGCGCAGAGCAGTTGCCACGTAGAAATTCAAAACCCAGAATAGCGTTTCGTCTATCGGACATTGGCGGCCCGCCTTGTATGCGGTCACGTGGCACCAAGCACACGTAATTAGGCAAGTAATGCCACGGTGTGGAGGAAAGCGGACGAGGGAGGGTATATAGCTGCAAGGGCGTATGGAAATTGTGTTCAGCTGTTGGCGATGGAAAAAAATTGACAGTCGATTCGTCGACATGAAGTAATGCGGGCGGCAAGTCAATCAAGGACAGTGAGATGATGAGATACTCACAGCTTTCATTAAATTTAATATGCCATCTTCCAGAGCTGGGTACCTTGGAAATTCAGATTTGGGCGCGAACGCTGAACCTGGACACCAAACCTTCAAGTAATCAGCCGCCAATGCAGTGAGAAAGCATAGTATCAGAGGCATTGTCAATGAGGAGTCACCGGAAATGAAAACGCGTGATACCACCCAGCAGCTGCGTGGGCACCTGCGTCCGGCTCCCCGAATCAAACCGATGGCTCAAACGTAAATGCATGCGGTCACCGAGCAATCTTTCTGAAAAGAAACTGGTAACGTTTTCCTGCACAATAGCACACCGTCAGACGGCGGTGTACCCAGTCAACCCCGCTCATGTCATGGCTTTAATACAGACCAAGATCACATACTGGAGACATGTAGGGCGAACTCACGGTGGAACCGCATCTGTCCCCCCTGGCCCCACTGGTGGATAGTTCTGCAGAATCGGGATTAGGGCGCGGGTCGAAAACAAGACGAAAACGGAAGTATTCGAGTCCGACGCCAGATTATCGGCTGGCCTTCGTCTCGCATGTACATGGCATCCTCAGTGACTTCGAATTCGCCGGTGGGGCTTCCCATTCACCTACATAAGTGTTAATTCTATTTGAGGCGGTGGGATTTGTCTCACCTGTGCTGTCGGGAGAGTTCTCGCTGTTGATGGATACCCTATATCCAGATGACCACGGCCACGGCGTTAACGGTTGGCCATCCAGACACGCATACGCAGACTATTTTACCGTCGCCACAGAAAGCTTGATTGCATTTCCTTGGTCTAGGCCTACGGTGCTTGACACTAAATTGGAAAGCCGTGAGACAGAAATTATGTCGAATCGCAATCAGAGTTTCTGAAACAAAGATAGATGCACGGCATTCCTCTTCTCGCGCAAAATTTTAAACCCTATCCGAGTCCGTCGGTAGTCGGCGCTGGGCCGGCTCAGTCAATTTTAGTTAACATTGTAGCCACATGCAACGTTTTGACTTACCGCCCCGTGTAGACGGAGGGCCTGAATCGCCTGAGTCCGTAAATGGAGAAACGTCTTGCGCAGGAAATAAACCAACAGACGCACCACAAATCTAGCCAAGAGCCGAAATAGAACCTTACGACTCTCGGGCCACAACGTTGAACCAGACCGCAACTCTCGCACTAGCACAGTACTGCGATATGCCTCGAAAGAATATGACAGACATCTTCAACTATAGGGCGCCGAAACACGAACCACACTTGCGTCGTTCGCAAACGAAGCTCATGATAATATCTGTGGTTGGTGGATGGTTATTTCCAGCGCCAGAAGAAATTCCTGCCGCCGACATGGATGTTCCAGGCGCGATAACATGTTACATCCCAGCGTTCTTCGGAAGCTTCTGTGGAGATTGTTTGATTAATTGCGGTGAGTAATTGTGATCTTCTGGTAACTCACTTCAGATTCAACAGAAACACTCCCGATGTCCAGGATGGCGAGCAATTTCTGGAACCAGGCCTCGCCGAAATCGAAAGGTTGATGTATGCGCGCCAGAACACAATTGCATCCGGGCCCGAGCGGTGGTTCAATGTATCCGGCTGCAGTGTGCTATTGCTTCCGTCCGCGACTCCATGAAAGAGTTCAGGTCCATGAGGACTCGGAGCTGTTGTCCAGCGCAAGGGGGGGTATCGCCTCACCGTCAACCGTGATACGCAGAAGCGGTTTCGCCGTTTCGGGCAGACATATCAGTAGTGGTCCACTGGCTTGGCTGGAAGCCGTCAAGCAGTCAAGCCAGAACCGCAGCTTGTCAAGCCAGGCCAAGCCATGCATCTCAGCTTTGAAACGGCTTTGGCTTTGGTTTGAGGGTTGGTAAGCCACAAGCTGTGGGTTGAGCCGCGGCTTGACTACCGCACAAAATAATCACCTCTGGTATGGAAAATCAGAATCAGTGGTATGCATTTTTTCGTGAAAGTGCGACTCACAATGGTGTCCAATAAACTTTGGCCCGTGGATCCTCAACTTCGAGACCAGAACGAGCAATTTCGAAAATTTGATGGGATGTTGAATCGGGTTCAGTTTCCAGTCTAAACACATACAGGCCGCCCAAAATTGGATGAGGACTTCTGTGAACACTCAGGAGCAATTCCAAGTGTTTTTCGTGGTTCAACATACTCCACAGTGCGGGTAAAAGAATCAATTGAAGCCGTGGCCGGGCCGAGCCAAGCTGTAGCTGGGGCTTTGGCTTCGAGAATCTTAGGCCAAAGCTGGTGGCTTGCAAGCCAAAGCCGGGGCTCGCAAGCCAAACCAAGCCAGCGGACCACTACGGTCACATATGTAGAAGCCTATCGTGTCAACCTCGGACAATATTGCGGCTTCATAACGTCAACGACGGGCGTATTCGGAGGAAAGACGAAACGCGAGCTGCGCGGTACATTTCGGACTCTGGCAGAAACACCGGAGCCAAAACACGTGTACAGGTACTTGGAAGACGCCAATGGCCATGCATTGGAAAGTTGGAGGTATGACGGGCAGGATCTTCCGACAGTTAAAAGTGTACTGTGTTGATGCTGGTGAGCCTGCCCCGCATCGGGATGGACCCCTCTAGGGCTCGCGTCGTTCACCGATCCTCCCCACCGCCAAATAGAGGGAGTAAAGTGTGGAATAGAGGCTTCAAAAGGAAGAAGACAAGACGCGTCGCGCGATACACCGTGGTCCGTGCGTTACGTTAGTGATGCGATCAGTTTGATGAAGGATTTCATTTCAGGCACTTGAAATTTTGAACCATCGGTCTCATCCCTCGCTCGCCATACCTTCGTGTCCAGTATGGTGTACCGGTAACATCGGTGCCTTTCAGAAAAGAGGAAATGTCGACCGCACTAGCCCGGGGTTCGAGAGGAAACGTCGACCGCACTAGCCCGGGGTTCGACTCCCCGGACTGGAATAGAAAAACAATCCGCGGTTTTTACGCTTGCAACATTCCATCTATCTTACGATCGCCTAGTCTCGCAGACAGGCTTCAATGTTTTTTGAACTCGCTCCTCGATAGTGATTGACATTAAACAGCAAAGAACCAAATCATTGTGAACTTGGGAACTTTGGCACAATGTTGCTGAGCATCTTGAAGTCCAGCTGGCGTCTCTCCGATGTTAATGTCCTTGAACTTTGATTCAGAATAAATGTGTGTTTTTAGCTGGTGGGGCAACTACGGAGACATGCCCGGTCCCCAGTGGTCATATCAGTCTCCCAGGGTGAACGATACCTGCGGTTGAAGGATTATGCGTGTCTCGGCGCAAACAGACCGTAAGTATCTGAGTATCTCGCTGAGCCGTCTCTTCATCTGACCGCTTGGCTGAACTTCCGAGTCACCGCCTCCAAAAAATAGCATAATCACCGCGGATGCGAATTCACTTTTCGTGAACGTTTCCTCGGACCTCGCCAAGCACATCATTTCTATTGCAGAAATAACGACACTGACCATTCCCTTTACAGCTTTCCCTTTATCTCCTCGTACACGGCCTGCATTTCTTCTTTGCCCAAGGGCTTCGCAGGCCATCCGACAATAAGGCCCTCTTCTGCGGAGGGTTTCGGGATAATGTGAAAGTGAACGTGGTCGACCTCCTGCCGTCACGAAATGGATTGAATTGGAAATACTGAGGGGGTCGAATCGGACATACCTGATGCGCGAGACGCCCATTGTTCTGCAGGACGTTGTAGTTCTCTACACCCTGCGCGATGGCGATCTTCTTCGCGATCGGCAGAGCGTCTGCCAAATACTCATCTGGAAGCTGGTGCAGCTTCTCCGCGTGGTCTGAAAGACGCAGAATAAGCCAGATGCAGGTGGGTGAGAAATTCAACTGACGTTTTGGGATCACCTTCATCGAGCAGAGATACAATTAGACACGGAAAAATGCCTGCAAAGCAAGCATCACCAGAGCATGGCCCTTTGACAACGGGCCGATGTCCAAAAACGAGAAGCTGAGGCAGACTTTTCAGAGGAGAACCATGCGTTGTGATCAGTTCCTCACGATAACTCGGTTTCGATGAGCTTGAAACTCGGTATTTCGCCTACAAGGTGAGTCACCGATTGAGAACGAAGCTGACACTTGAATTTAGGGACGCGCCTTTGATGATTTTACAGAATAGACACGTCGCCAGATTCCTGAGCTAAAAATTCAGACAGCGTTTTGTGCAAGTCGAACCAACGAACGTACTTTGCTGCCATAGTGGATCAGAGCAAGATACACCTGTTTGCGTGTGTTGTGTTTCTGACATCGATGGGGAGGCTGTTGCACGTGCTGCTTCTTGTCGCTTGCCACCATGGTCCTGTTTTTTCACTTCAACGGGCAAGCTGCTTACTTCTCGGGTTATGCAATAACTGACTTGATCCAGTCGTAAACCCCCCCATAACCTTGTATATGGGCCGCGATAAGGTTGAGAGTAGGTATTCATCGAACACTGGCTCCGTTTTCAGTCGCCGGGCTTCCGGATTCATGAAGTCTGGAAAGATCATATTAGCTCTGTCCCCTGCTGCTACCGTCTTCTTTTTTCACTTGCGGAAGGATCAGTCTCTCTTTCCTGCCTATATTTATTTTTTGGATTAACGGCTAATCGAGGCTCTAGATGAGGACTTGATAAAATATGCGTATCCCGGGGATGTGTGGTTTCATGTCGACAAACTCTCCTCTGCGCACGTCTACGTGCGCCTTCCGGAAGACGGGTCCATGACTTGGGACGCAATCCCTGAAGCCCTGCTGAAGGACTGCGCTCAACTGGTCAAAGCCAACTCGATCGAGGGTGCTCCGTCCTTGCCTGTATCGCTGATACATATGTCTCAAGTGTGATGGTAGGTAACAAGAAGGACAATCTCACGATTATATACACGCCTGCAGACAACCTGAAGGTTTGTTTGTTCGCTGCTTGATTCAGTGGTTAATCCGGTTCAAATTTCTGCGTTAGAAAACGGGAGACATGGCGGTCGGGCAAGTCTCCTTCCACAGTGACAAGAAGGTTCGCCATCTCATTGGATCTTTATGGTAATTAAACTCTTTGCAGGTTAAACGAGGTATGACGATTAGCGGAACAAGCGGATTCCCATTCATTAATCAGCACAGTACATGTCCTGCAACGCGAAAATGCCATCGTGAACCGTCTGAACAAGACCAAGAACGAACGTGTTGTAGACCACGAACAGGAGCGGGTCGACCGCCAAAAGCGCGAGGCGGCTGTGCGTCGCGCCGCCGCCGCCGAGAAGGTAGGCTAGCTTAGCCATCCCGGACACGCAGAGTGTCTCTGACTTGCCTCGGCCCCAGAAAAAAGCGGACATGGAGCTTGCGCGCACTCGGGAGGCCGAGAAAGCCGCACGATCTTACGACTCTCTGTTCAGTGTAGATCCGGAAGAATATGGCGAGGGAAGCGGGGCCAGCAAGAAAACTGCGAGAGAGCTGGAGGAGGATTTCATGTAACGTATGGATAGATTTTCTCAGGTTTTGATTCTGTTTGATATAAGATTCCTTGACATTGATTTTTTTCACGCGCACCTCGCGGGAAAGGGTATCTTCTTCACACAACCGAGTAAGTCGTGTTCCGATTGCCGCGACCTTGGTCCGTATTTATTGCTGCCTATAGACCGAGGACATTCCTCGACGTCATGGGTTCCTTGGCAATGTGTTCTGCGCACAACCTTGTGAACAAGACGTGATGTCCCTGAGACATCGTTTTGGGACGACCAGCTGCTCGCGACCAAGAAACACCAAGTGTACGATTTGAACTGCGCTCTCCCGGGTCCTTGATAGCCGGCTTTTTCCAGTTTCGGAATAAACTAGGACCCAGCCACAACTTCCAACACATAGTGATAACCGTCGCTTTTACCTCTTTGAGACAATGAAACCGCGATGTTGCACCGTCGACTAGCAATTCAATTTACTGGATTCGTGACAGTTGGTAAGGAATTCTGACTCGACATTGGTTCGCCTGACATTGTGATTTTTCACGCGAGCGGGAAAGAGCATTTTCTTCACACAAGTAAGTCGTGTTCCGAGGACCGCGACCTTGGTTTCCATTCACTGCCGTCCATAGACCGAAGACATTCCTCGACGTCATGGGTTGCTCAGTAATGTCTTCCGCGCATAACCTTGTGAGCAAGACTTTTGATCCATCCTGTGTTGGGAAGACCAGCTGCTCGCGACCAAGAAACACCAAACTGTACGTTTTGAATTACGCTCTCCCGGGTCTGTGATAAACCGTCGTTTGCCGGTGTCGAACAAACCTTCCTAGGACCTGGCACGACTTCCAACACATGGTAATACTGCTGCTGATAACCGTCGTCTTTACCTCTTTGGGACAACATTTATGTCCCCACTATCGACTAGCAATTCAATTTGCTGGAAGCAACGTGGATTTGCAGTCAATGTGGATTTCTGACTCAATAGACCTCGGTAATGCGTTCGCCTTTCGGCACAGGATTCTTCTGCTTGTATGCACACGAATTCGATCCCACGCCCGTCTTCCTTCCGAACGGCTGACAAACGAATGAACGGAGGATACCTGATGCATATTCAGGAGGGCCGTGATATTCTCCCAGCCTGCGCAGATTTCTGCGCTCACGCGAGTCTAAAAACTGCGGTGGTCTTGGCGATTCTACTTCTTGCAGGCGATAACATCGTCTTTGCACTCTCGGTACCAATCAAACTCTCATGGAACTCTCCAAATAAAACAATTTTCTAGGACAATATGAAATTGACCGTGGGTCCCGCCTGGCTCTTCCCATCATCGAGCCGCGGCCCCATGCCAATCATTTAGACAGTGGTGTAATAATCCCTATTCAAGGTTCGACGCGCATGAGGTCGCTTTACACCTGGCGTGATCGGCAGGCTTCAACAACGGCGCTCCGTGTACGACACCTCTTTCAAACCAGCCCCAATACTATTTCTCTGATCCTCCCGAGCGTCCCTGTGTTTAGGTGCGGGACACACTACAACACAAGGTGGGTTCTTTTGCTGGTACCACGGCCTCGAGAAATGGCTTGCCTGGGAGAGTCCAGCAAAATAGAACAGCGGGCTCCGATCAGGGCACGGATCAGGTACAAATTCCAGTTAGGCAGTGGTCGTAGGCTTTCTGGGCACTGAGGCATTTTACCAGAGCCACAAACCCGCTGATTCTTGCGTATTTGATAGTTTTCCCCAAATGAAAGAAGGATGGAGTTCTTTCTGGATGTCCCACGCCCTCAGCCAAGGTCAGCGAGGTAAATATAGTCTCAAAACTGAGGAAAACCGGCATCCCGGCTGGTTTTCCCAATCCGCAATCGTGAATTGACCTGGACTGGCATACCGAATCAACTCTCTCGGAATCGAACGCTCGAAAGCTATACCTTTTGGATTTAAGCTTCCGGTATCCATCGGAACATATCGCCTCCCGTCTTACGAGTGCATCTTTTCAACCGTCGCAGGGAAAAGCTCGGATGGCCGAGGTTTTGCCAGCTTGTCGTCGTGTTCGGCGCCGGTTGTGCCAAGACAACCTTCGGTACTCCAAATTGCTGGGCGGCTTGCCCGTCATGCGATTCTTCTCATGCGATTCCACCCGGGCTTTCTTCCCATGCCTATCGCTTAAAATCGGAAGGGATCGCTTCTAAGGCCGTTCGTTTGGTCATCGAAATTCGGTCCGTCATCTCGTTACCAAACCCAATCCTCGCGGTCGGTGTCATCCTTACTACTCTAGTTATTTATACAACAAATACTTTCCTCTTCTATCTTGTCCAGATTCCCGTTAACTCCCCGAAGATGGTGGCAAGTTTCTGCTCATAAATGACAGTTGCTATAACGTGAGGGATAATCTTTCCGCCCCTGATGTCCTTTCGTCCCGGCATAAACGATCCTCAGCCAGGACCGTATGTTACCCATCCCGCCCTTCGTATGTGCCGTATCCTTTTGGTTGTCTCCGCTATATGATCTGATCAACTGCAACCAGACATTCGTGACGTGGTTGATGCACACAAAGTTTTAGAGGCCGTCCGCTTAAATATCCTCCCTCTCATCCGACGACGGCTGGTGCCCCATGAGAGGGCGCAGCTAAAGAGCGGTAATGTCTTCGTTTGGGAGGAGTCCGAAGACTCTGACGAGGGTGGCCTGGTGCGGTGGACTGAAGGGAGACGATGGTAGGCTGTTGTTCTCGTCTACATCCCCCGGATTAATGATTATCCGTCTGGCCCAAAGGTCGCAGAGCAGGATGCGAGGCGATTACCTGTTCTACGAAGAAAAATAGAGACGACACACGAGGAAAAGCAAGCTAAAGCTGCACGGCGGTTCGTCTGGTCCTGCCCCTTGGCATATTTATTCACATCCGCTTGCATTAGTGCCAGCAAGGCTTCTGACCTGACCGGTAATCTTCCTGCGCCGCCAAAAAGAAAGGACCGTCCATCGAAAGTGAACGGACTCACCAAGCAGACATACTCTGTTACTGTTCGCATGCCAGGCGCTTCCAGCACACGCAAATGGCACATCGTTGCGTATTTTTCGGTGAGGAGCCGGAAGCCGGATCGCGAAGTGTCTCTAATGTGCCACTCACTAGGCATGCGACTACACGCGCCTCCCAGTTGTAGACAACTATGACTACTTGCGATCCATTCGCGTACCCGATGGGGGTGTTCACCAGCAACCGTACGACATGCAGCAATCATGATCGCTTTCCGTCGCACTCGGACGAGTTCGATTCCACGCGTGGATCGCACTCGCCGGTGAGCCCCACCTTCGAACTGAGGTCTCCTGGCCTGGCGCCACGGTTCCACAGTCAAGCCCCAGAATTTCCCCTCCTGTTGCCTCCGCCACTTCCAACAAGGAGGGAGGTGAATGAGCGCGTCAGTCTACCTCCTCTTGCATCGCTTGGTTGCCACACACCAAGGCCCCCTCTACCCCACCGACATTCCACGTCAACCACGCAGGTGCGTACTCGGCTTTCACCGGAGGATCGTCGTATCTTGGACAGTTTCCGTGTCGTGATATAATATCGATGGCCTCATTTTACATCATTTTTGCTACAGCTACATTCTCCGAGGACTTCAGCAACACAAATACACCGTAACAGCTTGTTGTATTGTTACAGTTGAACTTCCTGTACACATCCAGAACTGCAATAGCATCCCGCTCGAGAAATCTTATCAGAGAAAGCTTGTACTAAATAGCATCGGAACTAAGTCGCGACTTCGTCGGTAGCAATACCTATGATGTGAGTACCATAAGTCCGGTCAACGACAAGAGGTTCAGGCGATTCTCGTGCGGATCTGGTTCGGCAAAGTAAGACAATTCGGATTCAACCAAAAAAGCGCCCCGAAATTACGCCGTCCTGCGAGAAGTGAGGCTTATACTTCTGACATGTCAGAAATGTTCCACCATGTCAGAACCAAGTTAAGATCGAGAGGGCCGCCGCTTGAAATAAAATTGATGAACAGGGAAGCCCCTATCGGTCCGCCGGCTCGAGTCGTTCCGGAGTGGCAATCGACGGATTGTGACGCAGTGACGCGACTATTTTTCAAGGCGTCTACCACAAGGTCTCTAGTATCTTCGATCGCGAACTCGGTTGGCCATGAAAGAAATTCTCTATATTCAGGCAGGAGAACAGGCAAACTACATTGGGACTCATTTTTGGAATACTCAAGAGAGCTATTTCACGTATGAAGATGGAGAGGACTCTGAAACTGACCACGGCATATCTTTCCGGGAGGGACTCAATCAAAAGGTGCGTTTTTTCTCTCGACATTTCCGCGGTTTGTAACTATATTTTTTCGCCGCACAGAGGGAACCGACATTTTGCCCTCGACTTCTTGCATTTGACCACAAAGGTTGAGTCGCTGTTGCTCCACAAGCCCGGCTTCCTGAATCCCCAATAAGCTCACTTTGGCACGCTGAGCCAGGCGAACGCGCTCTTTGGAATGGATGACGCCGCAGACGGGCAAGCTCTTTGGTTCGCGCCAGTTTCTCGGACTAGCATTTGTACGTACTTAATCGATCCCCCACAGGTCCGGGAATGCCGTTGAATACAAGCAAGAACCGGTCAGCAAGAGTCATTATCAGATTGATATGGAAGAATTAGACACTGGATACACATCTTCCGCCGTTCAGCGTCAAGACATACGATACTGGTCGGATTTAATCGCCTGTTCTATGTCCCGCGTACAATCCAGAAAGTCCCAGACATACCTGAGTGGGAGGATGCGGAAGGTAATTGGGCCGGTGGACGTGAAATGTTTACACGGTACGATGAGGTATCGCTTCCCGCCATTTCCGCACGTCGCTCTCTTCTGATGCGCCACCATAGGACACAGGGCTGACGGAGGGAGCTTTTCGATTGTTCCTGGAGGAATGTGAGACCATCCAGGTATTTTGCGTTTATATGGAGCAGTCACCGTTGACCGACAACCCATACAAAGGGTATTCAACTCATGCACGACACTTCAACGTTTGGTTCATTCGTCGACGCTTTTTTAACGTCAGTGCGCGATGACTTTGCTAAGCTGCCGCTATTTTCATGGTCGTTGCTCTCGGATGCGACACCATTCAAACCTATGGATGTGAGGAGCACAACCACCGCGTTTGCTCACCATCTCTGACTTGGTTTAGAACAAACGCGGGGTGCGGAAACTGGTCAACGACGCTCTCACCATGCGGAGTTTAAGCGAGATGTCGTCCATCAGCGTCCCAATACAATCTCCCACGACGTGGACGGATGAAGTGTGTAGCAACACGCATATCCAAGCCGACGTATGTCATTTCTGTCCCCTTCTCCATCTCTCACCCGTGCCGTAACCAGAAAGCACATGCATATCATACCTCTGCAATCTTGTCCGCCCACATTGAGACGGCAACATTGCCTCTGCGGTACCCGCACTCTTTTTCAACTTTGTAAATCTTACTTACTGCTTCCAAGACTGAAAGCTGCCAAAGAAGATATTTTGAGCTTTTCTGCGCGGTTAGGGTGGAGGACCGCAGTACCATTTGCAGAGCTGAGAGGTGTTTTCCCTTACGTCGACGCTGTGGATCTAGAACGCCGTATTTATAACTTCTCTTCCTGTACTCCAACCCCGGTCCGCCTTTTTACCCCGCCTTTGCCTGTGATGACTGACCGCTCTTTAGACATCGGCGACCCAATTCAGTCGTTATGATGTTACGAGAGGTTTCCCCTCATCGGGCATCGCAGCTTACAATCAACGGCTCAGTGGTTTCGGCTTCGAGGCTTCCGTAGTATCCAGGTACGGCCGCCCATTTGTATCCGTTCCTTTTCATCATGGTTCCGCAGCACTCACGCAGCGGCGTATCCCCTTCCGACATCATTCCCTCCTTTCTTCAGTTCCGCCGAGACCACCTTCCCCCAAAGCGGGCCGCCTGGAATCCTGTCCCGGCCCCGTTCGACGGTCCTCTTCTCTTCGATTGGGGCGAGTGGGGCGTCGGATTTCTACTCCGGCTACGCGAGGTTCCTCGACGAGAGCATACGCCGGAAAATTTTCTGTGGAGACGACCGGCGGAATCGATTTGGACGAAATGAGTGACTTGGCGAATGACCTGTGGACCCTCCATGATACTGCCGGGGGCGAGCCCGATCCAACCTCGGACTCGGATGGGCGTGGGGAGGACGAAGAGTGAATATTTTTACCGGAATCGCGAAGTGGATTCACGCTTGTCTCTCTCTGTACTTGAAATCCAAAACCCCCGATTGCTGGCGCAGAACACTCACACAAGAGGCCGCGGCCAAGGGTATTCGACCCAAAGGCTAGACCTTGAAGAGGTATGGCTTCTGAAAGGTTGCACTTCCGCATGGGTTTTATACCACCTATCGGAGAGTATCGTTTGTCAAGTAGTGACGTGCATGTACATACTCTTCCTACTTGTCTGCTGGAATAGCCTGACAGGCTTCCTATTATCAAAGTTGTACCTTGGAGCGAAGCCCCCACGAAAAGAGGCGCATATAGGCTCGGACGTTACACCCCCACAATGTAGGAGGTACGCCTCGTTTCTATTTATAAGGGACCAGCTCAGCGGACAGCTCCGCCAATTAAACGTCTTTCACTTAGGCCGCCGAGATTTACGACGAGCACGAGACGCTCAACGGCAAGGACTCACCTGGAAAGCAAGACTGAGTATGGAGCTCAGATCGAAATTGCTCCCAGCTGTGCTCATTAATCTACCGAAGAGCCTGAACCAATCGATTATTGCATCCACTACTGTGGTTATGCATTCTCCTCCATCACCTCCCATTTTAATCGCTGCCCACCATTAATTCCTCTAACTAATCGGATTCAATATTGGCTGTTGAAGTTTGCACCAGAGGGTGGACAAAGATCAATGCACTTCCGGTTATAAAAGACGCAAGGTAGATCAGGGGAGCTCGTGGCCCGGTGTGGGAGAAGGAGGGAAGCGGCGCTGTGCGCCTGTGAGAGAGGAAGCGGCGCTGTGCGCCTGTGAAGCAGACGTGGTGAAGATGTGTGTGTGTGTGCGGGGGGTTCGGCCGTCCCGGCCGAGCGGCGCTTTCGCGAGACAGCGGAGAGCTGCGGGAAAGGCCGGGTCGGAGGAGGACGGGGCGCGGGACGGGACCGAACCCGTACGCAAAGGCGGCCACGGGTCCCGAAGAACGAGACCCGAAGCAACCCAAGCGTAAGCGGAAACAGGAGATGGGTGGGTGGGCTCGTGAAAACGCGTGGATGTGGGCGGAGGGATGCTGGACGCGAGAGGCGACGACGCGACGTTGTGGAGGGAGCTGAAAGACTTGATGTGGCTGTACCGATTAGATTGGTAGATCTACGGGACAGGACGTCTAGATCTACGAAGACGCCCGCACCTCCTCGCCTCTCCCCACTACCTTGCCTTCCACTCAGGCGGCTCGCAAGCTCGCCTGCCTGAGCTCGCAACAAGCCTTGAGTGTGTCACCAGTGGTTGTTCGGTGTTGATGAGGGCTTTTCTCTTGTGGTCTTGCAGCGTTTTCGACACCACAACGGCGATCATTAACCATTTCACGTAGTATAATCTTCCTCACCTCGAATATCTCGGAAGTAAAAGTATGCATTATATCATTGTGCGTTCAACTTGAAATAACCACTAGTATTCAACCTCGCCCAGCCACTCCATGACGACAGCAACCTTTGCGGTTTTCCAGTACACCTTCATCTCATCCGTGAGGCTTTGTAGTTTCAACTCCCAGGACGAAAGGTCGCCATTAGTCCGGTAGGCTTCCTGTCCTGTGGTGCGCGCAACGTCGACGAAACCACTTGCAGAATACAGCGACAGAATCGCCAGATTGTCGGGGTGGATCAACACCCGGAGTCTCACACTCGCCGGTCGCTGCGATATCAGCCTCGGAGACTGCGCCAGTGCGTAATCCTTCCCAGCTTGTATGAGCAACTTCCCCAGCCCGCGACCGCGGTGTGCGGCTGAGGCAAACACGGCGGTCATCTGCCACTTCGTCTCTGTGTCGTCGCTGCCACAGGGAGGAGCGCCGCTGTCGGGTGGGAGGGAGTATTCGTGCGCAGGCATCGGGCCGCGCAAAATTGCGCTCCCGACCCACTGGCCATCGAGGGTTGGCGCGGCTCCAGGCGTTTGGTTCGATTCTGCGGCAGGGTGGGCCACACAAACCAGAACAACAGCGTCGTCTCGCCAGATTTTGTCGGTCCACTCCTCCGGGGTGAACTTGCTCTCAATCGCGTGCGTGGACCCGAAGGCTGACGGAGAGGTCAGGAGGGCTTCGAGGCGCAACGCTTCATATCGGCGCGCCAGAGAGGGAAAGTCAGGGGGGAGAGATTTGGTTGTTCGAGGAGACGGCAATGCGTGGGTGGAGTATGTGTATTGCAAGGCCATGTTGTTGATGGAGAGCAGAAATCGTTGGCGGTTTTATAGCAGAATGTCAGTGCTGATCGGCGCTGAGTAAAGGCTCGGGTAGCAGACCGATAGGGGCAGTGCCCGTTGAAAATTTAATCGCCGTTATCGCGGTGACGTCGATCCAACCAAGATCCAAAACTCAGAAAATTGTGTGATACTGCTCGGCGTGAACCGGTAGAATGAAAGACATTTTATGAACATCGACAGAGGTTTGGAGTTCAAGAAGAAGAGAAGGGGAATGTACGACTGCGCTTCGGCTGATTCGGTGATGTTCAATACTTAGCTTTTTAAGTCTGCGCAGACTGCGCACTTCTGGATACTGCGCATGCCTTTGTGGACCATTTGATTAGTATCGCTTTCCTGCCCTCGAACTGCGCGAATACAGTCACCGCCTTTAATCCCCTACTACTTCAAGTTGTGATCTGAACTGTTTCAAGTTTTAACTGTCTCGAAACCCTTTGCCACTCATCCTCGCAGCCAAGAAGGCAAGAGAGATACTTTCATGCTGAATTTTTCTGAACAATTTATTTGCGGATAGTGGACGAGAGAAAGCCCGAATATCACAGTGAGCCAGTAACCAATCTGCAAGAGATAAATTTATGGTCATCTATGCGAAAATAATGTAGAATAAGTGGGAAGTTTTGTACGTGGTACGAAAGGTTGATTATCTCAGAAAGTACATAGCCATGATCGCGGCGAATGCGCCAGTGACAGTGAGCTGAGGATGGAGAGCAGTGGCGCCCGAGCCCTGCGGAGTCGCCGAGGCTGATGCACTGCCCCCGGACGACGCAGCAGACGACGCAGCAGACGACGGAACAGACGACGTTGGAGTCGAATCCGGTCCGGTGATGAAAAAGGTGCCCGCAAACGGCGCACCGAGACCCAGCGTGTTGCTGAACGCGGTTACGTTGAAGTTCGTCCGCGGTGTGGTCGCATTAAGTATCGATGACACCTTTGAAGTGAAGTCGTCCGGCTGAACGTAGGCTAACACGAGATATCTGAAGGCACACGTTTTTAGCGGCGCCGCTTGAATGTGAATGAGAGGACTTTGAATTACCGATGCGGATCCGAGCCCGCTGGGGGGGCGGGACTGAACCATTCCGTGGGAGCTGCCGTGCTGTTGGTGAGGACGCCAGTGTCGGCACTCCAGCGGTACCCTGCACCCAGGAAGTGGCGGAATTGCCCCAACGAGGTATTTTGCGGAGTAGGCGCATCCGGGTCAACGAGCGCGATCACAAATTCGGCAGTAGATACACTCGTGGTGTTAGACACCGTCAGAACAAATTTCGGCTCGTCCGCGGTTTCTGGATGAGGTGTCAGATTGAATCCAGAAGGACAGAAGTAACTGCAATTTACGCTGCATCGTCAAATTCGTTCCCGGCGTGGCATTCACGGCCTTTTGAGTCGTAGGATCGGTGAACACCACGTCAAGGAGCCCAGTGGGCTTGAACACAGGGACAAGCCCGGGTACAATCCCCGCTTTGGAGAAAGCAGTGGACACGTCTGTCAAGGAGGCGTCGGAGACAGCTCGAGTTTCGGGTCTCACCGATGCCCGAGCCAGTGCGGGCAGAAGGAAGAATGTACGAAGAACGGAGGAGGTGAGGATGGCCATGTCGATATGATCTTGCTGTTCGCTGGGTAACACTCCCGTTTTATACCGTAGTTTTCCTGGCAGAGTCGTATTATCAATCTTGAACTCGGAATGCTCACGGTAAATACATCGCTCCACGCTGTGGAACTCGGAATGCTGGCGGTATCTGTAATCCACCCATGTGAAAATACTTGGCGCACAGCGTGGATTTGCTTGCCGTGAGCATTCCGTGTTCAGCTTCATAGTAGCGACATACTGAGTAGTCACAAAATCACAAACTGTCCCAGTCGGTAAGGAGCCAAGTTGGAGCTAGGCCCAAATCGCACAGCTGAGACCAGAGAGCAGTAGCAGTCAGGACTTGAGGACAACACTGTGTTGGGCCGACGACGATCGGAAACGTAGATACGGTCGTTGAGCGCATAGAGGCCGATCATGGGGGGTAGCGCAAAGCGCAAATAGCCAATAATTAGCCAAATATTAACCACGCCCGGAGAAGACAGTACACCGTGTACATAGATACTTTGTTTCGCGCTTTCCGTTTCCAAACCCAGCCCAGCTCAGGCGGGCGCTTACGCCGTCAAATCGCACGCGCCTGGGCGCAGCGCACACCACTCGGGCTGGAGCGCGTTCGCCGCGACGCCGCGCTGGCGGAAGCGGTACACCTGCTCGTGCAGCCGCGGGAGCGCCGCCTGCACGTCGCCGCCGGGGCCGCTCCAGAAGAGCTCGGCCGTCGACGCGGCACGGGGCCACGTCGTGCTGTCGAGGTTCTCCGGGCCGCTCTGCTCGGTCCAGAGGAGGCTCTGCCCGCCGAGGACGCGCTCGGCCTGCGCGGCGGTGAGGTTCGCGACGGGGTCGAAGACGTATGCCTGGTTATGCGACGCATCAGCAGGAGCAGGAGTAGGTGCGGGCAAGGGGGAGGAGGGCGGAGAATGGAGAACGACTTACGTGCTGCCAGGTCTTGAAGGGGTCGCACCAGCTGTTGCCAGTGGGGAAGTCGCCGACCCATCCACCATGGCCGCAGTCGAGGTAGAAGTAGTCCGACGCGGCGTGCACGATCCGGAATCCGGTCTCCGCTACGGCCGCGACGTCGGCGGAAGAGATCCACACCCTGCACAGCGGACGCGTGAGACGGAGATACACTACAAGGAGGAGGACGACACGGACATGACGATGGTATCGTTGGCGAGCGTGACGGGGTTATCCAGGACCATCTCTGCGCATTCCAAGGTCAGCCATGGATTGGAGCGGCAGGGGCGGAGGACACACCCTCCCAGACGACCGCGCTCTTCCCAACAGACCGCAGGGCGGCGTGGTTAGCCTGGGTGAAGGTGTCCAACGCCTGGAGGAACGTCTTGTTGCTGCTCGCCAGGCTCGCTTGCGTCTCGTTGTCCTGTGTGTAGCAGCTAGAACACGGGAAACGAACGATCGTTAACGCATTCGGGACGTGAATGAAGCAGACAGTACGCACTTGGCGTTGATCTCATCTCCACCAGTCGAGAAGAACTTGCTCTCAAAGAGCCCCGCGGCAGCCTTGAGCAAGCCGGCGGTGAAGTTGACCGTGGCCTCCGATGCGAGGCGCAGCTGCCCCGCGGGGGGCTCGTTCGCGAAGGAAGCCCACGGCGTGGCCTCGGGGCACGCGATGTGCTCCGGGAAGGCCTTGGAGATGACCGAGGTGTGCCCGGGAGTGTCGATTTCGGGAATGACGTCGATCCCGCGCTGTGGATAGGGTTAGAAGGGAAGAGAAGGGCACGCCGCGCGGACATGACAGAGGAAAGGACGCACGGCCGCGGCGTAGGTGACGATGTCTTTCACGTCGCTGGGGCTGTAGACCTTGCTCGCGGAGTAGGCACCTTTCTCGGAGAGCACGGTGTAGCCAGGGACCACCAGACTGCGAGCGATAAGGCGTGCGTCAGTCAGAGCGCCACAAACACTCAGAGATAGGGCGGAACTTACGGGAACGATTGGCTGTCCACGACGTGCCAGTGAAGGGTGTTGATCTGCAGGCGTGCATCAGAAATCGCTTCCGATTGAGGAAATAGGATAGACGCACCTTAACCCAGCTCATAGCATCAATTGTCCTCTTGCTTTTTTTGGGGAAAAGATCAGCATGTGCGCATCCCGCGCCAAGAGATATGGGCGTACATGTCGGAGACCGGGAAGCTAGAACCGGAGCGATTGTTAGCATGTGTATCCCACACCAGCGGATACAAACGTACAAGTTTCGCGCAGTGTCCAACATAAATCCGCGATAGGGCTACGGATAAGATAAATATAGGTTAGGTGGGGGATATGGATGTAGTGCAAGCACGTACGTATGCGGGGGCGTCAGTGATCTGGATGGGCGCCGACAGCGAGTAGGTGTTATCCTTCCAGCTGTACCAAAGCTGGCCGAAGGTCGTGAGGCCGTGCAGCAGACCGAGCGACGAGTTGGCCTTGAGGACCGCGCCGGAACCGTCGGCAGGCACTGTCAGTGTGTACCCCTCGACGCGACTTTCGATCGGAGCGATTGCTTCCGCAGATATGCTCTTGAGCGAACTGCCTTTTGCGGTGGTGGCCAGGGAGAGCGTCAAGGAAGGAAGCGATTTGGCGCCTGCGATCGCAGACGCGGAGGAGGCGCCGCGGTCGACGACCAGCGCTTGGAGCTTGTCGTTTGCGAGGAAGCCCTTGGCACGCGAGACAGCCGCCACGAGATCCGCAGGGGGGTTGGGGATGCCAATTTTAATGTCGAAGCCTTTGCTGAGCTTGAGGGGAGTGGTGCCCAAAGAAAGGCCGGTGGGGAGGGGCCATAGCGCAAAGGCGGAAGGAAGGAGGGCGGATAAGGTGATCAAGGAGACTTTCATGATGGGCAGGAAAGCGGAGCGCAAGCGATGTTGGCGACAGTCTCTTAAACTTCAGGTGCCATCTTGCCATCTCGACGCTTCTTTTTTGATTCTTCTTGCCGCGTACCGCCATTTGCATCCTTTCGCGACGCTGGCGAGGGAGTAAAAATATCCCATGATAGCCCGGGTCATGAGGAGAGGAGAGTCGCATGAACATTTGAGATTGAGAGTCTTGGGAGCGCATGAGCTATTCATTGTCGATTGTAGAGGGCAGATAAAAGTCATGTGGAGACGCCGATCACTGCAAACTCTTGTTGTCAATTCCTCCCGCGAAGGAGGCCCAGGGAATGGTACCAAGGGCTGTACTTGGACTTGACTTGGACTCAAAACGGTCGGACTCCTGGATAATCATCTGAACGACGGTCAGCGGGTCTGGAAACAGCCAAGGATAACAGAAGTATACCGAACAAAACAAAACGACTCGAGCGGACCAATCTGCTGCTTCTCAAAATCCTCCTTAAGAGTCCTTTCAGATTCACCGATATCCGGACGATAGACGGCGTCTGGCGGCGTCCACATGTGAAAACATACCCATGATGGATCTACGGTCGAGAAGATATCCGCTTTTTACCGTGGCGCGCGTTGCGACAGAGTCGGACTTCCACTCCCAGCCTGAGTTCGCACTTGGGGCCGAGACTCTTCAAACTCGAGACAACCAAGCAACAGCGAGATCTAGAGGGGGTTATATATTTTCCACCATCCAAGCGAAGAAAGACTTGCTGCTTATCGAGTTTTAATAGTCGGAGCTTCGGCATTAGGGAGTTTGTGCAAAAGCCGCATCGGCCGCATGCGGCTTTTGTGCATTGTGCAAAGCCGCATGCGGCACCATGCGGCTTTTGTTTTCCTATCAATGATGTATTTGATCCTTGCGTAGATGCCGTAGAGTGCTTTGGAAGCTGTCGGTTATTGATCCGGCATCGGGTGGGTGGAGCAAGTGTGGGAAATGGCCTTTTTTTTTGGCAGCATCACGGCCATAGCCGCACAGCGGCTGTGGAGAAGCCAAATAATGACGTCAAAATGATCCACATCATGGTTGGTAAGTGGTTCAATATATGGTATAGCACCTAATTTAGTAGTATTCCATCAAAATGAATATAGATGCACTCATAAAACCCTCAATTTATCATGCGGCTTTGCATAATGCACAAAAGCCGCATGCGGCCCATGCGGCTTTTGCACAAACTCCCTATTGTCCGGTTGTTGATGGCATCTTTTCTCACACGTGACCGCATACACCCTGTCGCGTCGATTCGCGTCCTCAATCCTCCATTGTGGCCTCATTCCCGCTGCTCCTTTAGCAACATTTTTTTTCGTGCTCCCCACACACATTCCTGTTGTCACCCTTGGCTGTTTCGGGTCGCATTATCTCATCGGGCCCTTTTCGTCCTTTTGTACTGGAGTCCGATGCCGTGTTTTCATTCCGTTTCGCTCGTCCCACCTTTTCCGGTGAGAAAATATCCTAGCGATCCGACCCTTTCCCCTTAAACCTACATATTCATATTTGGTTGTTGTTCTCATGTCCTCATCGCGGCCGCCGGCCGGTCTTCACGCACTCGTCTTTTCATTGATTCATATTCATTTAGCGGTGTCATGACGCTTCCTTGTCGCCCGTCTCAAAGAAAATCAAATCTCACTTCCTACAGTCTCGCGGCTTCAGGTTGCTTGAAACGTTTACCTCCTCTCAATTTATCTTGACGATGCGAGGACTCCGTATCTAGAACTTGGGCCCACAAGTCGGGAAGAAGTCAATTGCAACTCCGACTTTCATCGGCCTTTCGCGGTGCATTATAAAACCTCCGCTATGAAAACCAGAAGGACGTCAAGTCAAATAGGCATTCGATCCTCTTTTGCTGTCCAGATCTAAGCCCTCAATCGATGTCCATAGCTTCTTTCGCTGCCTCATGAGTCAAAAAGTCCTCCAGGTAATAAGAGACGACCATCCCTTCTAACCTTAGATCCCAACGGGGCAGGTTGGGATCTGAGTCAAAGTCCTCCAGGTGATAAGAGACAACCATCCCTTCTAACCTTAGATCCCAACCTGCCCAACGCTGGAGCGCTCCAAGAGTACAGCACGCCGATCGTATGGCCAGCTAGGCATGACCGCGGGCCCCTGGGGGTGAGCCGATGTAGCCCGCGATTGGATGCCTCCTGAAGCGTACACCTTACACATTTTCGAAGCCAGTTTACAGTCCGGAACACCCGGTCCAATATACCGCTACACAGCATGGAATGAACGCCTCTGCGAACCCTGTCAAATGTCTGTGAAAACGACGAGGTCATTCCCCTCAATCACCTCGATGAAGTGCGTCTCTTGACCATATTCCGCTGATGATCGACGCCCGCAAATACCTCCATGTCTTCCTATACCCCTCCCCACCCACGTATATATAATTTGGAGGGCGCTTTCTCACCAGCCACCCGCCATGAGCCGCTTCAGTGAACCTCTCCCCCCACTAGCCCGTGCGTCGCACATCTTACACGCCAAACATGCCTTGGCACGTCTTCCGGGATCCTTGGTCGACCTCGACGCTTCACGGTATTATTCACGTCCTTTGATATGCCAACTCTGATGGACTTTTTTTAAGAATGGCCATAGTTTTCTATTGTGTCGGTATCCTCGACCTTCTCGGCGCACTCCAGGACCAGACCAGCGACATGGAGCGTGTGTCCTGGCAGACCTGGATATGGGAGCAATACGCAAGTATGTCGTAGTATTGTTTGTAATTCAAACCCTTACAAATGCAGTCGGGCGCTATGGAACTGGATTCAAACCTGGGCCATTTATGTCCAGGTCGTCGGTGTGTACCGCCCTACTCACCCGACACAGCAGCGTTGATTTATCGCCCGCAGACCAACTCGGGCCACGACAGCCCTCATATAATCATGTCCTACACCGCTCTACTCACTTTGTCGATGCTCCGCGACGATTTTGCGCGTCTAAACCGGCCGGGACTGCTCCAATTCGTCGGCTCGTGTCAGAACCGCGACGGCAGGTTCGGTCTCCTGCACACTTTTCTTTTGGTTTCTTTGATGGACGCTGCCTCAGTTTTTCCAGTACCCCCAACGGCGGTGGCGACTCGGACCTGCGCAATCTGTATTCTGCATTCGCCATCTGCGCCCTGCTAGGCGATTGGTCGTCCATAGACGTCGAACGCGCGATAAGCTTTGTTGCTTCATGCCGGGTGCGTCGTCTCCATTCGACAGCTCTCCTCCGCTTCTTCTCCTCTTCTCATGAAAGTGCGGCACCATACACAGACCTACGAGGGCGGCTACGGCCAGCTCCCCTCGTGCGAGGCGCAGGGTAAGTACAGTACATAAATATTACTTTTACGCGGCGCGCCGAAATAAAGTCTAATATCCTCTACCCACACTGTGACAGGCGGTACGACATACCTCGCGCTCGCTGCACTGCACCTTGCGCCCCCAGGCCCGCGGCCCCGGCTCACCCCCGCGGAGAAGGCGCGGTCGGAGCACTGGCTCGTCCACAGTCAGGACGCCTCGGGCGGGTTCCGCGGCCGCACCGGGAAGGCACCCGATGCGTGTTATTGTTTTTGGGGCGGCGCCGCGCTGAGGGTGAGTGGAATAAGCTGATACACGCCCACCCCTTCTTTCACCTCCTTCGGCGCTCACTAACTTTTTTTTTTTTTTTTTTTTTTTTTTCACTTGATTACATACTCCCATCTGGATTGAGTTTTGATTTTGGATTGACGCCCAACCCAGATCCTCGGCGCACACGACAAGATCAACGCGTACACGTTCACGCAGTTTATTGCGGCGTGCCAGTTTCCGTTCGGCGGGATCGCGAAGGCACCCGGGCAGCCTCCTGGTATGTCTGTGTTTAATCGTACTAATCTCATTCCATCGGTCCATCCATTTGCCCATATATAAATCCTAAGTCATCTTCGCTCCGAAATCTGACCTTCACGTAGATTTTTACCACACCTACCTGTCCCTCGCGGCGGCGGCGATGTACGCGCCGCGGGTGGAGCTAAGTGCGAGGGCATATGGGCAGTGGGACTTTGCGCCGTTTAATCCCTTGTTAAATGCGCGGGAGGAGACGGTGCGGTGGGCGAGGAGTTATATTCCGGCTCGGAGGTCCTAGGAATCAGGATGCATATGATCTTCAGTTTATTTGCCAGAGCCCGACTCGGGCTCGGAGCCCGGGGGACGGATTATTCAAGCAGTTTTAAATTGATCTTCCATGCTTACTTCACATTCAGACCAGTGTGTATGTACCCTTGCTTGCAAACCAATTTCTCGCATTTTGTTCGTGAATCGGAAGTGATGTGTGAGTCACCCCACCCGAAACCTTGGAATCATGTGACCGCGTTTTGCGGTTTCAAATCGCCCACATGCCGCCAGATGCCGCCACGGCGCGCAGTCACGGCTGCGCCTTGATGTGGGTATCTACTACAAGATAGACCTCCGCTCCGCTCCGGTATGTGAGACGAACTTGGGAATTAAAAAAAAAAATTGCGAGTGTACTCAAGAGGTGTCAACCGGCAAATCCCGAGACACAGCCTCAAAGGGAGGGAGGGGTCTCCGACTCCTTATTTCACTTTTCCGACAAAGTTCTCAAATCGCTCAAAAACGCGTTCTAGATGCTTTCCCAAAAAAAAGTCGCAAAAATATTATTATTTCTCGGTTGTGGGCATACGCAAGGGTCGTAGGGTGCAGAACCGAGCAAGGCCAATTTTTTGCACTGCTTTCTCGTCACCACGCTTCCTAGCTCGCTTGCGCGTACGCGAGCGATCCGGCGGCTAAAATTTTTATATCTACTGTATGTGTTGGGCGCCGAGGAAGGCTGTTTTGTTGACGGCTGCACCATCACCAGGAGTGAACCAATGGCGGCGTGTTTGGGCCCAGCTTGCAACATTCAGGTATTTCATCTTAGCAACGTCCTCGAAACAATGCTTAATAGTTGCTTTTTTATAGGCTCACCTGTGCTGCGTTGGGCTGAAGACCATGGAAGGTCTTAACTGGTTTTGTGACGACGATTGCCTTGAAAATGCGGGTGAGACAGTTCATAAAAGGCAACATAACTAGTTCTGTTGCTGTCCTGTTGCTACTGGTCTGCCAGAAAATAGCCCAGAGCACGTCGTGCAATATAGCGGCCGAAATTGGTGGTTCAGTGGTGAAAATTTCCGGATTTGGACGTGGCTGTGCTGTGGCTATGCTCGGCTAATAGGGAGGGAGGGGTGTCGAGGTCCTTAATCCACTTTTCCGACCCTGTGTCGGAAATTTTAGAACCTGACACCCTTGAGTGTACTATAACATCATGTATGGAATATCACTGGGAAATTAAAAAACCGCAGGAGGGGGATTAGCCGACCTTTCTAGCCATTGAGGCGGTTCTGACATGAAACTTGAAAGGTTCAGCCTAACTCTGACAGGAAGTCAAATTTTTCGGCGTAAGAAAAGAAACTGCAGTCTGTACCCGAATACTGATGGACGAATGTTATACATCATCAGAATTTTGTCCTCCAAAAGCAGTTAGTCCAGCATCGTCCAGATAAATTCTGTCCAAGGCGTTGTTCGTTCGAGACCGCGCACAGGCATTGGTTCATTTATGTCATTGCGGGAATCACGGGTCAAAGACGGAATTCAAAGTCCCAAGGTAGGCCATGCTAATTCATCCAGTCCCACCCAAGAAAAGACCCAAGCTACGCGACCAAAGACACCCCCAAAGACGGAACCTGAAGCCGCAAGGTAGGCAAAAAATTGGGTCACAGAGGGAATTGCGGTGACGCCCAAGCTAAGACCCAAGTCAAGCAACAAAGGACCCATCAAGTCAGATGAGAATGAGGGGAAGGCAGAATTAACCAGTAACAGTAGACCATGCCAAAAGCAAGTGTGGGGGGATAAAAGGATGACATGGAACCCTGTCTCTTTATATGTGTAAAAGCCATACGTGGCCGCAGTGTGACAAAGATCTGTCGCCCTGCGGCGTAGTCAATTTCTGTACACCAGATCTTCCTCTGCGACATTACTCGAGTATTCTTTGACCCATGACACGATCTCACTACCATCACCTACCACACTTAATGACCTAGAGAAAGAGGAGACCAGTACTACCCAGATGCATAGGGCATAGCCTGAGCACATAAGGGAGATGTCAGCAACGGCCTCTGGGTCGGCTAAGCAACGAGTAACCCGGCGAGAACCCCAACCAGGAGAAACCCGATAGACGCTAATAGCTCGTGTGTTCCCCGAGCAGTAGGACCAGTCGTACGGCGTCCTCCCTAGGAGGCCGTATGTCGTAGGTCGGGATGCGAGGCGGAACCCGGAACGAGTCGAAGAGGGTGTGATATCCACTCAGGTACAAAACCCGAGGTGTGGATACAACCCGTAGTACGGTGCGAGGGAAGCGGGACAGAGTGGAGACAATGCCTATGTCAAGCCAAGGTAGAAGCCTGAGATTAGACGAGGTAGAATCTACTGTACATGGAGATTCTACCGTGCTTATATAGGCTTCTAATAAATTAAAGTGATCGCGGTCAATCGCGATCAGTTCCTGCAACGTAGCATTAAGGAGCATTAATGCTGATGCTCCTGGACTCCTCTGTGTTGGTTCCTGTGGCGTCGGTGGACCTAGGAGACCCGACGTTCGGGTTTCCTAGTCCTAAGTGTCATCGTCTCCAGTGGTTCAAACCCCGATCGGGTTTGCAACCACTCCTGTACTCCGTGTACTCTCCTGTGTCAGCCCTTGGTGCGTCCGGGGACTAGAGTCCGTCTATACGGGTTCCTAGTCCCTAACGTCTTCTGTATTCCGTGGCGCAGACTCCCCGAGTCTGCGGCTTTTAGAATCCGAGGCCGGGTTTCAACCGTGAGAAGGTCACATGGTGGCGTCATGAGAGTCCCGTGCCGCTAAGACGCGTCTGTATCCGTACGGACGCGTCGCGCGAAAAAGTAGAACCCGGGCGATTCATGACATCACCCCCCCTCTTCAAGGTCGTTGTCCTCAACGACCCGTAGGTACCCCGTCCCCATTTTCCCAATAATTCCTGCAAGGCGAGTTTATCCTTCAAAAATTTCCTGCGTCGTGGGGCTTATTGTCACTGCCCATCAATTATTACCCGCGAAGGCGTCCTCCAGTCTTCTCCGTTCGGGAACCCGCAATCCAAAATCTCCAGCGTTCTCCCTTCGTGGTGGTCCCGTTATCCGGATTGTAAACACCACACCATGGTCGTAGGGCTTATTGTTACTGCCTATCGGTTATTGTCGCGCCGGCGTCCCCTTTGTCTTCGGTGCTCGACTCCCCATGTTGTGGTATTTTCTTCTCCTCCGTGGTTCGACCCTGTCGAGGTGCCCGGGTTATGCAACCCGCCGCACCCCCTATCCGCTACCCCCGGCTAAGTTTTGCCGAAGTTTTGATGGCCGTGACATGTTTTCGTCGTTATGGCGCCCGGGGAGGATTCTTTGATCTACTTCCAAAAGTAGAGCTCGCTTAGTGCTTCTTCTCGAAGCACTTTAAGCTTTCCTCCTTGAAACATGGGCTCTGGGTTCTGAACTTAATCAGGACCTTGAGCCCTTCCGTTCCCGTTCTTCCGCAGCACACCGCTTTCTTTTTTTCCACCACCATGTCCTCCCCTCTGCGTGACTTCGCGTTACTCTGGAGCCTCGGGCTCCGCTTCTTTCTCGATCTCAGGACGTCGCCTCGCCGCCGCCTTGACTGGGATAGTCAAAACGCGGACGGCACTCCGCTTCCCCTGGGATATGGCGCGGAGGGCTTCCGCCGCCCTCATCGGTTTTTTCATGAACGTTCCGACGGCGCGTCGGTTATGCTGGCTTTTCGGATTCGACGCTGTGGATGGTGGTGTGCCCGGCCCAGAACCCGCTCCTCAAACCGACGGGTTCCTCCGCCTCTGGTTGGCGACTTTCGCTGCCAGGGCGGGCTTTCGCATTTTCTTGGAGTCTGCCCTCCCTCCGGCTCGCTACCCGCCCCGCTCATCGACTACCCGTTTCGATTTCCGCTCCCGGATTGTAGACTATCCTCGAATCTGGTCCTTGGACGAGATTGCGCATCAGCACTTCCTTGCGTGCGCCTGGCTGTCCTTCTGGTGTGTCGAGGAGCGCGGCCCCGCGAATTGGCCTATTCGGGTTTTCTGGCTCCGGCAAGCAGAGCACCTCACCATGCCTCCCATCTTCGACGAACTGTTGGACCGAATGGCGCTGTCATTCGAGCTCTCGTTCGACCAATACTGCCAGTCTCGGCGCGACCATGTTCACGAGGACCGCCTTCGTAATCACCTATTCCGGGTTGTGGTAGGTCGTCCTCTTGAACGTTCAGCATTTGTTGACGACTTCGTCGGATAGTTGCACATGGAACGGGTTCTTTTCTGGTTAAGCCGCATGGGGTTCGGGGTGTCGTGGTCCGAGCGGTACGACCATCTCCTGGTTAGGCTGTTTCCCGAGGTGTACCCGGACACACTCGAGGCCAACCGAAGGTCAAGCTTGGCTGGTCTCCGGTCGCGGCTTATCGGATTCAGTCGCCCTGAGGAAGGGTCCTCGCCACGGCCCTGCGCCTTTCGAGGCGCCCCCGGGTATCGCACGCATTCGGCTCATCCCGACAGGGGAACCCGATGTTCGTTCCGGGTTCCAACCTTCTCCGGGTTCGTCGGTCCACTCGGCGCGTGGCGAAGCAGTTCGGTTTGCGACGGACGGAATTCTCGAATTCCTCGATGGTGCGTAACCCGGTTAAGCAGAAACCATCCGGATTCCCAATGTTTCCCCACAGGACTCGCCTCTTCTGACGGGCAATGTTTGCATCCCGAGGAGACTGCCTCTCCGGGGCGCATCTTGGTGGGCGACGAGTTGGATCTGGAGATAATCGCAGCCGGTCTGCATCCCGGCGACTTTATCGACGCGTCCCTACCCCCGCCGCCTCCACCCCCATTGCCTACGCCGTCGCCCCCCTCCTCCCGTCGTCCACTCCCCCTCCCCACCTCCGATCACAGTATTGGAGGCGGAGGAATCCCCTCTGGTGCCCACTCCTTCCCCGCCCCCTGCGCCTTCCACGAGGAAGCGGACCAAGGCGCGGAGCAAACGGGCGCGCAGCCCAAAATCGTACAAGGACGGCGCAACGCAAACCCGAAGGTCGAAAGCCGCCGACTATACGAATTCCTTCGGCCCGCGCACGTTCTTCTGCCGGGCAGGCTCCTTCGCAACACCTCCGGTCGTTTCCGTCGGAGAGGTTCCGCTCCACAGGGGCGGTGGTTCGCACCTTGTTCCCGCCGTGCAAACATTGCAACAACAACGGGCGACTGTGCACCCTGGAGGCGGGACGTCCGTTGGCCGCCAAGACACCTCGATGTTGCTCGCCTTGCAAGGCGGCACACATCACTTGTCCTAGCTGGACCCGGTTTTCCAACGCGTACGAGGATGGGAATGACGAGATCTTGGGCGGTTTCCTGGTGCTGCTCTGGGAGCACCTCGGAGATGGTTCTTTCTCACCCCTGCCCCCCGACCCTCGGTGGTCGGACTTGACGCAGACCCGTGCGTATCTTTTTAATTTTCCTGGGTCCTTTCCCACATCCACTAACGTTTCTTCTCCTTCCTAGGGCTCTCGACCACTACATCTAGTAGGTGCTTTGCAAAAGACCATGTTAGTGGACGGGGCGGGCTTTTGTAAAAGCCCAAGCAACTTAACGTACAGCCACCATATACCATATATGGCCTCAGATAGCGGCCTTTACGGCCCAGATACCGGGGTGTATACTTCCGATCTTACCCCAAAAGGGCTGGGAGGGCTGTCCCGCTATTATCTTTCGCCGGCCTCTAATATATTAATTCGGCCGGTTTACTACATGGGCCCGACATGTCCGATATGTCCGATACGTCCGAAACAGCCAAAAAGTTCCACCGCATAAAAAAACAGGACCGGCAGGTTGCACCAGCAAAAGTGAGGACAAGCAGGAGGGTAGCAGGGACCATGTCTCCATCACAGACGGCGCTGCTGTAGACAAAAAAGCTGGCTGTTAGCCCCAAACACCTCTGCGAAAGCGAAAAAAAAAACTTACGCTAGAGCTCATCATATTGAGCGAGGGAGGTGGTCTGGATGGCGAGGAGCTCATCCATTTCGGCTTCCCGTCTCGCGACGTCCTCCTCTTCATCCTCGCTTTCATCCTCGCTTTCGTCCTCCTTCTCTTCCTCCTCCGGCCCGCCCTCGTTGTTCCCGTCTGAAACGGCAGGCTCCTGCGCCGAAATGCCCTCGTCTTCCCAGCCCCCGTCATCATCAGAATCTTCGCCGCCGGATGGACCGTCCCGCTCATCCACTCCCGACGACTCCGATGACGCCGGCGGCTCACCCCCTCCCACCCTATCCGAGAGGCGCCACCAAGAGCGGCGGAAGCGCGTAGCCAGCTGACGCCGTACAGCAGCCTGCCTCGCAGCGAACACCATGGCACCTTGCATGTGAGCGGCGCCGTAACGCGATTTGCCGCTGTAGTGCTCAGGTGTCGTCCGCTGATCCCACTCAGCAGCCTGCCACTCGAGCGTGAGCAAGCAGCGGGCCATTTCCTCCTGCAGGAGACGCTCTTCCTCCCGCCAGCGCTTCACACGCGCGTACGCTTTCGACCATTCCACCCGTACACCCTCGTGCATTGCCTCCCCAACGGCGCCCTCTGTGTTCCCAGCCCCAAACCAGATCCACGAGGTCAGGCGATTCTTCTCCCCCCATCCCCAGGGACCCCCCGCACCTCCCCATTCTCATTCACCTGCCGCGCCTCCTTCCGTTGCTTTTCATGGCGCGCTGCCTCCTCTTCTTGGCCTCCTCTCGTCCTCGGGAGGCGAGATCCGCCTTCTCGAGCGCGCGCCAGCTGCATGGTCCTGCAGCATGGACGAGTGCAAGACGTGCTAAGCGCGCCTGCCGATAGGTGGCTGCCGCGAGATCCACCTTGCGTTGCTGGCCGTCGACTAGCGATCTTGACCGGGTGTTCTGGTGCTGACGGCGGGAGTTGAGGGTTTGTAGGTCTGGAGCCTTCTCTTGACAATTAGGCCATGCCGGACGACCTCTAAACTCTCGCTACATTGGCCGTCACGCAGCCGCGCCTCGGCGACTGCAAGCCCGGGGACCGAGAGCGGCGGTTGCGGATTGGAGAGGGGATAAACCCAGAGGGCAGGAAGAGCAGCGCGCGCTCAGCCGTCCGCGGGCTCCGCCGGGTCTGCAGCCGTTGCGATGCGTTGAAGGGCTCCAGGAGAGTACTTGCGCTGCATTTGCCGCAGCTTCTTGATTTGGCGGGAAATCCGTGTGCGCCGCGTAACGAAATCCGTAAGTTCCTTGGTGGTGGGGGATTTTTTGGCCAGTAGGGTCGGCAGCAAGCTGACCGCCTATCTAAGAATCAGCAAGCGTGGCAAAAAACTGCAAGCAAGAGAAAGGAGGAGCACGACGTACTGTTGCCCTTCAATTTCTAGCCCGAGCATCAGGTACTCGATCATGGTGTCCTCATCGGCCTCGGGCACGACCGAGGAGCCCTGCTCGCGTTCTTGCTCCTCGCGCGTCAGCTCAAGCTCGATATCCTTTAAAGTTGGACCTGGAGAAGAAGACAGCCGTCCGTCAGCAAGCAACAACACGCGTAGAAGAACTAAATACTTACCGGCATGAGGCAGCTGGTAAGGATTTGTTGTCGACGCCCCCGGTCTCAAAGTTGTCGACCGCCTCCTTCCAGGCAGCGACCTCACCCTGCTGTGCCAGCGTAAACTCCTGGAGGGCGTCCCGTTGCCCGCGCGAGCTCTTTCCTTGCCTGGAGCAGGCCGCTTCCGCAGAGTCGTCCCTAGAAGAGAATAACGTGAGACGTTGCAGCGGTGATCCCAGAGAACACAAAAGCACTCACCCATCCCAACCACCTTGCCCCAATTCCAGTGGTGCCAGAAGTCGTCCAGCGTGTCCTGGCGCGATCCTGGCCCCATTTCCCTGGTACTCTCCCCCATCAACCCGCTCGACGACCAAATCCTTTCGATCCCCTCCCATGTCAGCTTGCGCAGAGCCCAGGATATAGAGCAACGAAAAGAAGTCTTGGCAGAACTTCAGGTGGCCCAGGATGTGGAGTTTGGGAATTACAAATTTGACGAAGTAGTGTGCGAGCTGAAAATCGCAAAGTAGGCGGGAGTTTCAGGAGGCGTTCGCGGAGATTCTTGACCCATTGACACATGATGTCGTAGGAGAGCAAAAAAAACAATAAGTCGCGGAGGTGGCGCCAGGCGCTGGCAACGATGTAGTCCATGTTCCATACCTGAGAGAGAGAGAAAATTGTCAGCCCGTGTTTACGCCCGCTGAGTCAGGACATACTTCTCTCCGGCCTGGAGATCCCCCACGCCGTTCTTGCAGACGATCTCATGGCGCCCGCAGGTGATCATCCCGCATCCTGTGGCGGCGTAGCCCTGGGCGTACTTGGTGTTGGCATGATCCAGAGCTGCCAACCCGGTGCAGGTACTCATCTGAAAATGCTCAGCTCTTGCGTTGCCTGCTCAAAAGAAAGGCTTACCTCCTTCTGCTCCCCCAGCGTCTTGACGAATTCCTCGTAAGTAAAAGAGCGGACGAAATACGACCACCCGTCTTGGAGACTCGGGTCTTTCAGCCAGCTCGATATTTTCTTCCTCTTGAGCCGAAAACACGCATCGATCGCCAAGAAGATCGTGTACAGATATCTGTGATGAATGAGCGTCGGGTTCTTGGGAGGAAGAGGGCAAGCTGCTCACCTTAATTCCACCGGTGCGTCCTTCCATCCCTCGGGAAGATTAACCCCCGCCTTGGGGCATGCGAGACAGTCGACGGCGAGCTCCCCCTGGTGGGTTTCTGCGGTGCGTCGATCCGGGTCGTTGCCCATGCCCCCGCGTTTGAGAGCGCGCAAGTTGCGCCACTGGCGCACGACCCGAAGTGCGAGCGGGTAACGCCGCTGACATGGCGCATAAGACCGCAGCAGGCAAAACTAAGAACAATTGCATACCTTGAAAGCCTTACTTCCCGTATTGTCCGTTATCTTTGCGAGCGCGTTGAAAAAATGGTAAACCGTGGTTTTGCCCTGAAGGCTGACGGCGTGGAAGAGCTTCAGGGCGGCGATGGTGATGGCACTCTGCGGGTTATCCGGTGTTGCGGGGAACCACCCGTAGGAGAGCAATTGCTCCCAGTGCGGCTGGCCTCCACCAAGTCGGCATTGGCAAAAGTCCACCGAGACGTGGTGAAACCCATTCGGCGCAATCACCACAAACTTGTGACGGCCTGGTTGAGCGTGAGGGCAGCGTCGGCTGTCGGCATGCCCAAGCTGGACCCTCAAACCGAGTTGTCGTAGTTCGCGGCGGTCAAAAAAACTCCCATTCCACGCCTATCAGCAGCAAGCAAGGGAAAAGTGAGCAGCCAAAGGAAAAATAAGATAATGGAAGAGAACCTCGATGCGACACAACGGACGTAGGCGATGTTGCTCTACCATACATTCACGACAGAAAATCTGGGCACCGGAGCACTCGCAGCAGCGGTATATGCCGGGCTGGCCGCAGGGGCAGCAAGGTTTCTCGCCCATGAATCCCTCCCGGGTGACAAGCACCCGCAGGTATTCATCGCGATAATTGGCCACCCAATGGCGAAGAGGGTCATCCTAGTTCGTCTTCAGTAAACATCAGGAAATATGGAAAAAAAAATGCACCGTAGTCGCATACCACTTCCGTTTGCGCTTGCGCTGGTGCCCGGTATCGGGGTCCGTGCCAAAGCTTTCATCCGGCAAATCCAGCCAGTCGGTGTCGTCGGCTGCGTCGGGGATTGGAGGGTTATCACGCTCCCACTGAATTGGCAAGGATCGGACAGCCGCACGTCTTCCGTCGGCCGTGAGATTTCCCGTGCGAGCGCCAGCAGAGGTCGAAGTCGATGAGGATGCATGTAGATTATTGTAGCCAAAGGTCCCCAGAGAGAAAGTGTTTTTGGCCTTCTTTCTTTTTGAGTACGTGCTGTCGGCGAGGCGTTTCATTGTAAGGCAAGAATCATCACGTGAGCTTGTTTACGTTGATAAAACCAGAGTGAACGAAAAAATAGGTTCATCAATTCATGGGGAGAGTCATTATATGGTAGGAGCAGTAAGTGGGTGATTTTTCGCAACACAACGGCGGCCCTACTCCCCATCGGAGAAATCCGAGATATTGTAACATTCGAGCGCGGATTCTTCTGCACGCTCGAACGCATCACGGACCGTCGCAGTGACCTACTTTCCGGAAGGAGCCGTCTGCTAGACCACGGCGCACAGCAGCAGAGGCGTGTTTCCTGCATTGCTGTTAACCAAAATATTAACGTTGATTGCAGGCACACAAAAAACTCACTGGTCCGCAAAAATGGTAGTATCCTGGCCCCGGGAGTAGACATAGAGCGCTTTACGGGGGCGCGTGGGTGTCGAAGGAGCCGAAGTGGAGGTGTGTGGTGTGTGGGTGGGTTTCCTCGTGGGGGTGCTGGTCAGCGGCATACTGACCTCGCTCTTGGGGTGAGAGACCAGGGAGTGCGAGGGTGTCGAATGGTGTGGCATGGAGGCAGCCCCTTCGGACGCGCGTTGACTGATGCGCTGGGACGAATGTCGAGACGGAAGGCGCTGGTTGCGGCGGACCACCCGTCATATTTCTTGTGGGGGCGCTCCTGTTAATTTATTCACCTGCTCAGACGCGTCTTCCCTTTTTAATCTTAAGCCTCAAGCCCGACAACACGTCCAACGGAAACGGAAACGCACCAGTGTGTGTAGATCCCAGGAACAAAGCCGCGGTAACAACGTAGAAGTCCCAGTTTTCAGAGCCGCGAGTGTGCTCGAACCCTTTCCGAGGGTGAAATCCGGAGTCGTCGTCGAGTTTGAGACGCTCAAACGCGTTATCGAACACGTTATCGGCAGTGATATGCATGTGGTTGCGGTGTGTGGGTTAAGAGCGTTGAGCACAGCCCGGTGACACAGGCTTGATGACACACCGACAACCTTCCTCAGAAATGTGAACTGCAGACGCGTCCATCAGCCTGAAGATCCCAAAAGTTGAGATACAAAAAGCAATTAAATATTTCACAGAGGTATAATTAACCCGACCCACGTTTTTTCTGGCGAATCTTTTGAAGAGTTGGCGCAGCTGTTGGCGCAGTTAGCAAAAATAAAGCTGACCTACCGCAGGTGGACCGATTTCTTGTCATTGTAAACTCCGTGGAGTCCCAGCTGTAATATACCAAATAAAAATGTTCGGAGTCTTGAGAGGACGCCTGCACTATAATTATGTACAAGTTGAGTTTCGCCATTTGGGCTTTTGGGGTCACAAGGGAAGCAGCGCCAGGCTTGCAAATTGTTAATAAAACTTGAAACATGCATGGAGATATTGAAAGCACTTGAATTGTGCGAAAGATTTGAAATTTTTGCTCATCTAGTGTTGAAGATTGTCGAACATGGCGAGACAGAGCTAAGTTAGAATCAAGTTGAACAAAGCAGCACCGAGCTTGGAATTTGGAAATAAGACTCAAAGATGCATAGAGATATTGAAAGTACTTGAAATGTTCGAAAAGATTTGAATTTTGAACTCATCTCGTGTTGAAGATTGTCGAATATGGCGAGACAGAGCTAAGTTAGAACCAAGTTGAACAAAGCAAGCACCGAGCTTGGAACTAGGGAACAGGCATAAACCATGCATAGAAACGCGGTACATACTCGAAATGTTCGAAAGATTTGAAATTTGAACTGTTGAAAGTCGTCGAATATAGCGAGAAGAGGGTAAGATGCAATTCAGGAGTTCGCAAGGTGCGAACCAAGCTGGGATCCAAAGGTCAACTAGATTGCTTTCTGTTAGTTAAAAGATATACCCCAGAAAACCTATCTCAGGGGTCTTGCGAGCCTACATGATTTTTCCAGACGGAGGACTTTCTGTTATCTTATAACCCGCTGCACGGCGATGTTTGAGACGAGCGGTATGTACTGATCTGGCTAGTTTTGGCTAGATTGGGCATACGAGGTACAGATACAATGAATAACTGACCTACGGTTGTCCATCGGTTAGTTTTGAGCGTTGAAGCAGTTTAAAGTGGAAAGTAAGAACAAGCGAAGCCACTCCGAAATCGCCGATCCAATAGAATCACCCCATCAACCTGGGCGCTTGCTTAGGTGCCGACGCGTGGAAAGCAAGGAGATGAAAAAACAAAAAATATTGAGGGTAAAGACACAAAAGGCTATCTACGTTTGGCGTTTTTCGCTTGCAGGGGGCGTTCTCCTTCGCTCTCACGTCGGTCAGGTCGCTGAAGTCGGCGGACGTCCCCTGAGTCCCATACTCCACCCTCCCCCTCCCGCTAAAAATTCCGAACCTTCACGTCCTTCCAGAGAGGAAATTTCTTCAAGGCGTCGGCGCATCTCGCCTTGCGCTCCTCTTCCCGCCGCGCGAGATCTTCAGCGCTGCAGAAGCAAGCCACGAGCGGTCGGATTGGAAGCCGTTGGCGACCCAGCGGAAAAGGCCCCCCCGCGGTGTACTGGATGATGGAGAACCTCTCCTCGCCATCCTGAATCGGAGTGTTGGAGTGGGTAACGCGGCCGACGGGATGAGATGCTGCAGCCAGGGGGGGAAAGCGGATTATCAAGTCGTAGTCCCAGCACACGAGGTGCCCGCCCTTGTCGGCGTTCGAAGCTCCCCAGAGCGCCAATGAGACACATCCCGTCCGCCTTGTTTGGCGGCGTCGGTGTGGGGCGGGGAGACAGAGACTGGGGCCAGGTTTACTGTGACAGCAGCAAACGGGCTTACGGAGCGAAAGTGCGCCGCAAGCCGGGATTCTTCCGCACGAGGACTTGCTTGGTGGTATGGTAGTCGGCAAAGATACGGGTAACATAACGCTGGAAGGGCGCTAAGGCAGGAAAGGCTCAGTACGCAAACAGGGAGAGGAACAAAGAAAGGGGACGGACGGATTGGATAGGTGGCCATGCGCACAACGTTCGGGTCCTCCAGCAGTTCTTCCATGGCGGCCGCATTCCGAGCAGCGAGGCCTTGATGTTGCCGAGGTTCTCCCTGCCGCCGCCGAAGGCAAAGCCCTGGGATCCTGTGGGAAGCCGTCGCCAGTAAGACCGGCGATGGTGGTAAGCACCCGGGGAAAGTCATCTTGTCCCGTGCCTCCCGCATGGCTGTCGTTGCTGCTTGACAACAGACTCCCATTCTTCGCCGGGAAGCAGGGGGGCGCGATGAGGACCCCGATGATTCGCCCGCATCGGTCGACGATACCTGAGTTTTTCTGGCAAGCGGGGTGAACAGAGACGCAGGAGCTGGAGGAGAAAAAACATACTTGCCGTCCCAATCGGCGTACTGGAGGTGCGTCTTCAAAAATTCTGGGTCATGGGCGTGGGCGAGCAAGGGATGCGCCATGGGTTGAATCAAGCCGGTCCACCGTGGCTTAGTGGCGCGAAGCCCGTCCGCAGCGAAGTTAATGCGAATGGGTTTCGGCCTGAGCAGGCCTTCTCCAGAACTCGAGGAGTAGGGGCTGGGGGGCGTGGTGCTCGACAGAGAGGCAAGAGTGGCCGTTTGCGTTTATCGCGCTGCTTTGCGTCGGCTGTCTGCCTTTCTTTTTGGTGAGACCTCTCAGGGGCATAGTGGAGGGCGGAGTGGGTTGTTTGTTCATACTGGGCGAGGTGCTGTGCACGGCGGACAACGGGGGGACATCCTCGAGCTCTGGGCCGTCGTCGTCGTCAGAGAGAGCGAGCCAGCGTCTTCGTGGGCCATACGCGCCGCGTTCTCCCGCAAAAGCGCGTCCTCGAGGTCGTAGTGGGCGCAGACGATGGGTGTACCGAGGTCATCCATCGCTAGAGCAATTCAAAGTTAGTCAGAACACGGTGGAAAAGAAGCGCGAAAGAAGAGCCAAAAAAAGAGAACGAAACCGCCATCCCGCTCGAGCTGCCCTGCCTCTACGGTGGGAGTTGGGCAGAAGAGCAGGATGGCGGGAAGGCTCGGGGTCTGCCGAGTTTTGCCACCCTGCTCCAAGGTGGGAGTTGGGTGACAAACCCCAGTAGACCACACGAGGAAGAAGGCAGACAAAAAATCAATAAAGCAAGGGAGCTCACCGTCAAGTTCTTGCGTGTCAGTTGGGCTGCGTAGAGGAGCACTTGTGACTCGACGCGTTTGTCACGGTCACATCACCGTGCTTTGTCTTCGGCGGTAGCTCAAGGCTGAATTTTCATTCTCTTCTCTCTCCCATGGGACGGCGTGGCAACAAGGGGTCCTACTTCGGAGCCCCTCTTGAGCTTTTGCAAAAACACTTGCCGGCGTACTTAGCAGCTCCCGATGGCAACAAGACAAATTTCTGGTCCGACTTCTGGCCTGACTGGGACGGTGCGTATCCGGCACTGGATAGCGATGAGCTGCGCCAAGAGCTCGCAGACCTGGAGATTGAATACAATGAAGAGACGGAGGGCGTCAAAAGCCGGAACAAGGCAGCGATAAAGAAGAAGACTCGTCGCACGGCCAAACTGGAAAAAACTTCCAGCCACAAGCGCTCGTCTTGACGAGCTGCGTGCGCGGGGCTCAAGCCATGAGGTACGTAGTTCCGGCTTATGGTTGACCGTCTCTCTCACCGAAATTCTTGTTTTACAGAAAGTGAAACGCTGGTTCTCGTATGCTAAAACCAAAGATAAGAATCGCAAAACCGAGCCCTTCCGCGCGTGGCTTGGGCGTCTCGCCACTGTCCACCACAAACCTCGTCGCCTCCACCTGCCTGGTTGCTATGGCAGCACGAGAAACACGGGCAGGCCCTGCGGGCTCTTTATCGACAGAAGTACAATGCCGACGCCGACGAGGGAGGGGGTGGATGAGGATGGCGACGGGGAGGACGGGGAGGACGGGGGGGACGAGCAAGATGATGATGAAAAGCAGGTGGGCGCGAAAGGGCGATCCGAGATGCTCAACCGGAGGGTATGCGCTCGGGAAGGCCTTCTTCGACGGCCTAACCCAGGAGGAGCAGGAGGAGATGCAGGAGCTCAGGGAGAACCAGTTCAAGGAGAGGCTGGCGGCGTTTGAGAGGGCAGCGAAGGGCGATGCCACCTCCACCCCCGACGAACTGGCTGAGTAAGTTTTACGCCTTCCTTTTATGTGATGGGATATGGTGCTCAAGTCAAGCCCCTTCAGCCGTCGCGCCAACGCAGAAACAGTCACCCAGAGAGCGCTGGACACTATTTGCGCTTCAATGCAATGCAAAGGCTTGCTGCTGCTCGGCGAAATCGTCGAAGCCGAGGGGGACGACGAGCGCGACGTGTTTATATCTATGTGAATCTGATCTTCTCGCCTGCTGCCGTGAGTTCCTGACCTCTTTCCTCAGGGTGACGCATGGTGAGCTGCCCAAACACGCCGGGCTCGACTTTGCCAAATGGGCACCCGTGCGGTCCAAGGCCTTGTTGCAGGCCTTTGCGGACTTCCTGGTTGCCTGCGAGAAGGATAAAAACGGTGGGCTTGGCTTTCTCACGTCTTTGGGCGCAAGCGCTGATCATCAGTTGTTTTCAGGCGTTCTCGGCAGTACTACCGACCCAGGGCCCCCGCACGCGAGCGGGCCTGCGCTCTGCTCGCAGTGCATGGAGTCACTCATCCCGCTGCCGGGCAACATCTCCTCCGAGCCTTCGGCTCGTCGTAGTGTGGCTGCACCAGAGAACATGCAGAATGGGCCAAGCCGCGCCGAGAAAGAGAAGGAAAGGGGGAAAGGGAAGGGGAAAGGCAAAGCGAGGGGGAAGGGGAAAGGGAACGGGCCAGGGAAGAGAAAAGCGAGGCCAGCGGATGCGGAGGAAGAGGAGGCGGAGGAATCGGGCGCAGATGAGGAGGAGGACGAAGTCGGCGGGGACGGGGGTGGGTCTGACTTCGAGCGCAACGACGACCCACTCGCAACTGAGGACGAGGTCGACGAGCTGGAGAGCAACGAGTCCGAGGACAACAACAGGGACGACGAGCGCAGGGAGCTGCCGTTCAGCGCCAAACCCAGCAAGAAGTACCAGCAGATCTTAGCTCTGGGCCGGGCGGCCATGGCCAGCCGCCCTCAGAGGGGCTCGGGTTCCCTCCGCAAAGCTGCGGCTGACCAGGCTCCAAGACCCCCCCGTCCCAAGCCCAAACCCACGCACCGCGGTAGCACGAGCGCCCGTGGGGAGGAGCTGCCCCCTGACCAGACACTGCGTCACCCGCCAACGAGGACGGCGACAGCGCGCCGCCTGCCGGCCAAGATGCTGCGACAAGGATCCGCCGCGCGCCATGGGCACGCCCATGAATGTGGATGCCCCGTCCGCCGACCAAGACCCCACCACGCCACCCGCTAACAAGGAAGTCGGGAGCGCAACGCCCGCCCACCAAGACGCCGGCGCAACACCCGCCCACCAAGACGCCGGCACGCCGCCCGCCCACCAAGACGCTGTGCCACCCGCCGATAAGGACGGCGACAGCGGGCCGCCCGCCGACCAAGATGCTGCCGACAAGGACCCGCCGCGCGCTATGGGTACGCCCATGGATGTGGATGCCCCGCCCACCGACGACCAAGACCCTACCACGCCACCTGCCAACAAGGATGTCGACGGCGCACTGCCCGCCAACAAAGACGCTGCCGCGCCGCCTGCCGACAAAGACGCCAACGGCGCGCCGCCCATCGTCCCTCTCTCCCCCTCCCCGCTGCGTGCCTTGTGCCCTGCGAAGCACCGAGCCGTGTTGGAGCTGCTTGACACGGAGTGCGAGGGGGCTTTGTGGAAATCGGCCGTGAGTGCCTGGCTCACGCTGGAACATGCTTCTGGGTTCCGGACGTCGGGCGGGGCTCTGTCTGCCACCCAACGTCCAGGAGCAGTTTCGTGGTGGGTGCAGCGCGGACGCAGCACTAGCCGAATCCCTGCGGGCCTCGACAGCGAAGATGAACGTGAAGACTTCTATGAAGGGGTGGTCTTGTGGTGGTGGACGATCAATCCAGCGTGGAGGAAAGAGGGCGTGGACAAGGCGGAGGGTTTCGCAGTTCATGGGCTGAAAACTCTCAGTGGGGGCGATCTCGAAAGCCTCCCCTCGGGACTAAACGGGCTAACGAGTGTCCTCGCCTGCTTGGCGTGGTGGTACCGGGTCGCTGGGGTTGCGGAGGGAACACCGGAGTGGAGGAAATTGGTGGAGGACGTGGTCTGGGTGCTCACGGAGAAACACAGGGTGTTGGCGCACAAGCGGGCGCCCTGCGTCCTTCTGGAAAACCCTATCTCCAAGCGTAGACGTGTAGAATAGACGGTTGTCTTCTATTTTTTTTGCCGAAATTTGATAGCTGCTATCAATGCCATTTCTTGCGTCCCAAAACGGACATTCCCCCGAGGCACGGCCGAGATCAGCCCGTTATGGAATGCCTGATGCGGCTGGGCCGATGCATCCCGGTATCTGGGCTGTAAGAGCCGCTATCTGAGGCCATATATGGTATATGGTGGCTGTACGTTAAGTTGCTTGGGCTTTTACAAAAGCCCGCCCCGTCCACTAACATGGTCTTTTGCAAAGGTCTTACTGCATCAGCTGTCTCGACCACTTATCGAGAGTTCCTTCTCCTTCGCCCCGAGCCTCGCGCGTCGGGTTCTTCGGGGTATCATCGCTCTTCGTCACAATCCTCTAGTGCAGAGCCCGAATCTTCCGAGAATGGAACCCCGGCCCCCAAGAGGCGTCGAACGTCGCGTCCTCGGAATCCTCGACACACGTCTCGCCCCGAAGTTGTCGAAGTGACTGACGAGGACGAAGCACCAGCGGCCGCCGATGACCCTCGGAACTTCGACTACGAGGATGAGGACGTGCGAATGTCGTCCCCGGAGCCACCCATCGCCGCCGACCCCCGGAACTACGATCCTGAGCTGGAACCCGCGCCGGCTACTGTCCCCGTGGAACAGCAAGCGTCATCATCCCGCATGACGTTGGACGATCCAACACCTCAGGATGCCCGCTTCCTCGGGTTCCGTCCGCGTCCTGCGGCGGAGATCGCCTCCGCCTCTCGCGCCTCCCTCGTAGAGGAAATTCTGCAGCAGCAGTCCGCCGAGGACGTCGAGGGTGAGGAGCAACTGGAGAGCGCGCTCCTGACGATGTCCGAGGTTTTTGGTCAGGCGGGTAGACTTCTGGGCAAGAGGCGTCGTGGGGGCAAGGGGAAGGTCGCGCGCCGTAGTACTCCGACCACACATATTTTTTGTATTTTCGATTTATTTCCAAATCCAGCGAAAGCGTAGTGTTGTCCATTTTTGGTGTGCCAAGATTAAGTTTTCATTTAAGGGTTTTCGCCAAGAGATTTCGACAAGTAGGTGAGAGTGAGGGGTATGGGTATGGGTACAACCCGTTCCACGGGTTCTTCGTTGTTCCTCCTCCTCTAGGGTCGACCCCGCACCACCTCTACCCGTGTATTGGTGGTTCGGGTTCCCGAGTTGGAACCCGGCCTTTCTTCGTAAGGTGGGGTAGACCCCGACTCGTCATCTACTATCCGTCCTGGAAGACCCGGAGTACTGGGAGGAGGAGCGGGGCGATTCCTGTTCCTGCGGGGTTGCGCCAACCCGTAAGGAGGATGTCATCCATGTATACGGAGGTATTGGCCCCACTATCCAGGTTGGTTACCGTAGGGTATAGTCGCCCCCTGTCGGTGTAAATCGATACCCCTGGGTTCCGATTCGGATGTCCTGTTCTCTGAGTGTCTCCCCTCCTGGGTCCGTCTCGGCCCCCTGTGGGGCGAGCCCTCCTTCTTCCTTCCTCTCGACTGCGCCCAGTCGAAGGTCCCGTAATCTTCACCAACCAGGCTCCAACACGTTCCGTCAATCGCCGGAGTTTTCTCATCCAAGGGGAGTGTGGTCCGCGCCTTGGAACCCGTCTGTAGCCGCCCGAAGGTAGAGCAACCCGTTCTTCCTGGGTTGCCCATACCAGGGCGACACACAGAGCAGCCATTCCTGCGACCAATCCTCCCCACCAGAGTAGGGTTCCAACCCACTCTTCAACACCCTGTCCAGGCGTGCTTCCCGCAACCATAATATTGGTAGGTGCCATCTTCTCGTTCCAAGCGTGTATCGGTTTGTCGGGGCTGGCAGAAGAGATTCTACCTTCTGTCAGCAACGGCCTCTGGGTCGGCTAAGCAACGAGTAACCCGGTGAGAACCCCAACCAGGAGAAACCCGATAGACGCTAATAGCTCGTGTGTTCCCCGAGCAGTAGGACCAGTCGTACGGCGTCCTCCCTAGGAGGCCGTATGTCGTAGGTCGGGATGCGAGGCGGAACCCGGAACGAGTCGAAGAGGGTGTGATATCCACTCAGGTACAAAACCCGAGGTGTGGATACAACCCGTAGTACGGTGCGAGGGAAGCGGGACAGAGTGGAGACAATGCCTATGTCAAGCCAAGGTAGAAGCCTGAGATTAGACGAGGTAGAATCTACTGTACATGGAGATTCTACCGTGCTTATATAGGCTTCTAATAAATTAAAGTGATCGCGGTCAATCGCGATCAGTTCCTGCAACGTAGCATTAAGGAGCATTAATGCTGATGCTCCTGGACTCCTCTGTGTTGGTTCCCGTGGCGGTCGGTGGACCTAGGAGACCCGATGTTCGGGTTTCCTAGTCCTAAGTGTCATCGTCTCCAGTGGTTCAAACCCCGATCGGGTTTGCAACCACTCCTGTACTCCGTGTACTCTCCTGTGTCAGCCCTTGGTGCGTCCGGGGACTAGAGTCCGTCTATACGGGTTCCTAGTCCCTAACGTCTTCTGTATTCCGTGGCGCAGACTCCCCGAGTCTGCGGCTTTTAGAATCCGAGGCCGGGTTTCAACCGTGAGAAGGTCACATGGTGGCGTCATGAGAGTCCCGTGCCGCTAAGACGCGTCTGTATCCGTACGGACGCGTCGCGCGAAAAGTAGAACCCGGGCGATTCATGACAGGAGACATGGTGTACTCAGAACGGTCGCAGATATTACATCCCACCTAATGTGTGGCCATCGCTCATAATAGGAGCGCTCAATAATTCTTCGCCATCATTCTCCTTCCCAGCTCGCCGGCCTGCTTATACTGCATGTCCAAACACCTCTTATTCCTCCCGCGCCTTTCGCCATTAGAATGGCTCGTGCATTGGGCAGGACCTCCCTGTGCCCCTGTCTCTTCGGGACGTTCAGGGCGACATTCCGCTCTCCTGATTCTACCCGCACCATTGCAAATTTCCCAAATCGCACCGAAAAAATTGGCGAAGGAAGGAAGGAAGGTGTATACCGGCACGGTGACAACCGGATTGAGCTGATACGTTCTCAGACGCTGTCCGACTTTCTCTGTATTCATACCCATGGTCACATGGTCATCTATGCTTTTACTATTGAATCCCTATACACTGTGCTCTTCTTAGTTCAGGCTGCACCCTTCTCTGCTCATGCTTTACTCCCCCATCCCCTCAGTTGATGACCAACCGAGCGAAGTACTCTGCCGTACTGCTGTTGTCCTCAGGGACCGACTCGGGGTGGGCTGGATCTAGCGGCTCAACACTACTCGGTGAAGAGGTCCCGGCAACAGGCGCATCCAACACAGACTCATCCACGTCCTCGGCGGCACCCATGTCCTCGGCTGCGTGTACGAACCCAACACTGCACAGATACGGAACACCCACCACCTCTACGCGGTGCCCAAAAAGGTTGTACTCCTACTGATATTTCAAGTAAACGACGGCTTGGCAATCTATGGGCACTCATGCAGGGTATTCAGCTGTATATGGCTCGAATTGATCCGCATCTCACATTTGGGTGCGAAGTCGCCCTGGACGTCACTCACGCCCACGTGTCAAAGCTGGAGGATGTCCAGAACGAATATCTGTGCCGACTCCTCGGCCTCAACAGACGCTCTGTGATTGCAATCCTATTTTCCGAAACTGGTATTATTCCCCTGCGCTACAGGCGACTATCCTTCGCTATCGGCTATCTATCACACCTGATGTCGCTTCCACCAACCCATCTTGCTGGTGTCGCTTACCGAGACTCCGTTCAGATCACGCGTGACGGCCTGCCGTGCTGGCTCTCGGACTTGTCCTACGTGCTATCTCACCTCCCTGTTCCCGTCCTCCTGTCCATGGACTCCCTCACCCCCGACGGTATTGCAGACCTTAAGCGCCGCCTGAATGCCTCCTGCTCTACCTGGATTGGAGAGCAAATTATCAGCATGTCGGGACGGCTGCCCCTCATACAAGGTTGAGCGGAGCGTACCGCTGACGGGAGATTAAAGCCCGCGGCTATGAAACTTCGCTTATACCTCCGGGTCCCGGTCCCGGCGCACCGCAAGGCCCTAACGTGCATCCTCCTCTCCTCCCACTCCTTGGTGATTGAACTACTCCGCTACCAGGAACAACTGATGCCCCCCATCCCCAGGCATACAAGGCTATGCCGCCTGTGCTTGCTTGATGTGGAGAGCGAGGGCCATGCGCTACTGACGTGCAGCGCGCCCACACTTGTCGAGATGAGGAAGTGCTTTCTCATGGACATATATTTGACCCTGCCCACTATCCCTCGGAGGTGGCCCTCCATGGACGACTTTATACAATATCTTATACAGACGCGGAATCTCGATATTATACAGCGATTAGCCAAGTACACTTACAATGTCCTCGTTCATTATTCTACTACACCGATATTCAGGCCTGCAGGATATACATACAGCGCATTGCATTAATACCAGTAAATCATCCTTCATACTCAATTCTGGACACCAGGCCGCGCTGGGGCTTTGAATGCATCTCTATCCCACCGGTATTTTTTTCACTTTTTATTACCGACCTAGCTGGGGAGGTGTTTGACGGGGTACTCAGGTTGTGAAATGGTGAAAGGATGAGAGTATCCGTAGCATACAATTGACACTTGTATGTAGTACGGGCCCCGGCTGTTTCTTAACGGGACCGCGCCGGTATACCTCCTCCTCCTCCGGCAATTCATGGTAGGTAGGTAGGTAGGTATATTCCGGCGCAGTCCCGTTAAGGAACAACCGGGGCCCGTACTACATACATCGCGTCTTCTAATGTATGCTACAGATACTTGTCATCTTCAGCCACTTGATAACCTGAGCAACCAATTGTCCCCAGGGTCGTATGGCATCCAAAGTTGAGTACGAGAAAGAAAGCAAGTATCATTCCATCGCCTGGTATAAATACTCGGCAGGTTTGAAGATCTCGCAAGTCGCATATACCGCGAACACTTCAAAAGTGTACTTCGCAAGCCGACTTGCCTCAGCACCCCGAACGTCCCAATCTGTCCAGCCGTCGGACAGTTCGCAGTCACTCCGCAGGTCCGCAGAATCGGAAAATGTGGCCTGAATGGGAATGAGTGCACGGCGACGAAGTTTGCGCAGGCTGCTGTGTGAGAAAAGAACGTCGAAAACACTCCGTGCCAGTGCAAATAGGGGAACACACCGTGATTTGTACAATGAGAACGGGGACTACGTGGCCTGCCGCCCGAGGGCAATACAATCATTTTGCGCCTACGCCACGACAGCTGCGAACCGCTGCGCCCTGTCCAGAATAGGCTTCGCCTGGGTCAGCTGTTCAGTGGCACGCAGTTCTCGAGTGTAAATTTAATCCACTCTCGAAGCTTTCCTACTGCTGCCAAGGACGACAGTTGCGGTTGAGACTGCGGGAGGCTGGAAAATGTTTGGTCAGTTGACAGTTATAGGGAAAGCAGGGCCGAATGGGGGTGAGCGAAGCATTCGAGCACGAGAGGAGAGGAAGAACGGAGGATGAAGCCAAATGGAGCAATTGCACCGCCGAACGAGCAAAATCTTAAAGAACGGTTAATCTACTATCTACCTATCTTTGCCGCTTAAAATTCGTCTTTGCCCTTTCCCCACCACTGACAATGCAACTCCGACTCGGAGTCGCGCTCGTTTCGCTAGCGGTCGCGCTCGTCTCCGCCAGCCCCCCCAAATCGGATGTCCTGAACCGCGGGGAGGAGAAGCCCTTCATCCACGTCCCGCTGGCGCCCGCCGACGACTACAAGTCGGGAAAAGTCCACGAGATACTCATGGAGAAGATGATGGCCGCCGTCGACAAGATGCGTGGTGTCAACGGCGCCGGCAGGCTCGACTCGAATGGCAATCCCATATTTGAGCCCAGAGAGGGGATCAAGCCCATTGCGCAGTTCACGCCGTGCGTGGACGGGTATGCGGGGACGGAGGTGAACAACACGTACGCCTGCCGGAACCTGGATCTGTACTCCTTCATGCCGCACGCGGACATGGGGAGCACTGACTGCGTTGGGAACGATGTCTGGGGCTGGGCGCACACTAACGACGATGGAGTCACCCGGGAATTTGGGCTGGTTGCACAGATGGATGGCACTGCGTTTGTGGAGGTTCTGGCTAATGGGCAAATCGCGTATCTCGGCCGACTGGCGACTCAGACCGTCTCGAGCATCTGGCGGGACATCAAGGTTATCGGAAACTATGCGTATATTGGGAGCGAAGCTGAAGGACATGGAATTCAAGTCTTCGATTTGTTGAAGGTCCGTACATACCCTTCTCATCGGAAGGCTTTCAATTCTTATTCGTTCTGAATTTTGCACATCTAGCTCCTCGATGTCTCCTTGGTCAAGAGCCCGAAGACTTTTAGCATTCACACTGACCTGACAGCGCACTACGATGAACTTCCTATCGGAAGGTCTCACAACGTTGTGGCACATGCTGCTAAAAATCTTATCGTCGCCGTCGGCTCTGTTCCTCGCACGGAGTGGGTCACAATGCCCTTCTATATCTATTTCTAACGGTTCTTGCGCAGCATCTGTGCTGCGGGATTGATATTCATTGATGTTACGGATCCTTCGAGCCCAAAGAGCGCTGGATGTGCCGCTGCAGACGGATACGTGCACGAGTACATAATTCTACACTGGCATGAAATGCTGGACTGACGATTCTCTTAGCGCTCAGTGTCTCGTTTACTACGGACCTCATGCGAAGTACAACGGCACCGATGTCTGTTACAGCTTCAACGAGGATTCCTTCACCATCTACAATGTATCAGATCCCGCGGAACCGCTCATAATTTCAACCACATCGTACTACGGTGTGAGCTATTCTCACCAGGGATGGGTAATCGACGAGAAGAACCAGACGCACCTACTTTTGAACGACGAGGATGATGAGGCTCAGTCCCGCGGTTTGTCCTTCATGCTGTTTATCTGTTCGCCGCGCTCACTCTCGGGGTACGCAGGCTGGGCTGAAGACCAGAAAACCGTCACCTATATTTGGGATATCACCGATCTCGAGCACCCGGTTCTCACCGGGCACTACAAGTCCCCCGCCGTCTCGATTGACCACAATCTCTATGTCCTTGCAAGTCCCTCCTTAGCTCCTTCTATCGTTTGTCATTCTCATGATTTCTTAGAACGGCCTTTGCTATGAAAGTAATTATAATAGCGGCCTCCGTGTCGTCAACGTCTCCAGCGTCACAAAGGACCCCACTGGTGCGGGCTTCTTTGAGGCAGCGTTCTTCGATGGCGCGTATTTTCACTCTTTCGCCGCACGTGTTCTGACATTTTGATTCTGCCAGTCCACCCTGAGGACGACGACGTGAATGGCGTCGCAGAATACGGCGGCGCGTGGAGTGTATATCCCTACTTTGAAAGCGGATATCTCATCGTCAATACCATTGAGAGGGGTTTGTTTGTCCTTAAATACGCCGGCTCTACCTGAGTCCCGAGCGTGCCCGTCTTGTATGCTGCCTTATAAATCTGTCGGTGTTCCGAGCGGTGTTCCGTTGAAGTTGAAAATCAGCACTAGAACAATCCCCACGAGGACTTTTCTGATGCAGAATAATATTGGCTGATCCATATGAAGCGCTTCTCAAGGCATAAATCGTACATTTTCCTCTTAACCACAGGACGCGTCTTGACGCGACGTGTTATATTGTATCACGTGCCCCGCTTGGTCAGATTAGCAAATACGTCTGACAGCGTCTATGACCTTACTCACTGCACCCAAGTTGCATGCCATTTAAAGGCGCGCTCTGGGCTGTCTCCCTGTTCGTATTCTCCCTCGCAGCCTACCTCGCCGTCCCATTCCACAACCCAAGCAGAAATATCATGTCTGCAACATCGATATCCCGTGCAGTGACGAAGAAAGTCCTCGCTATCGAGACCCCTGAAGGGCAGGGAGCAATGGGTACACTGTCCCGCACGGATATTGTATGTGATTTACTGACATTCATTCAGTTCGCAGAAGTATCGGATCCGCCGGATGTTCGTGGTGTTGTTATGCTGTGGCTGAGAACTTCGACTGAATCCATCCTCTTGTAGTGCGGAATCTGACACCATTCCTCATGCTGGACCATTTTCATTCGTAGGTCTTGCAAATAGCGCCGGATTTTGCTGATAGAGTCTTTTATGTATAGGAAGACTGGAGGCTTTCCCGATCACCCGCATCGCGGACAATCGACTGTAACCTACGTATGTAGGATTTCAGTATTATTCTGCAAAGAGAGCACTCAACTAAATATTGATCTAGATGCTCCAAGGGTGCGCGCCTCCCTTTTCATTAGATATGTTTCCTCATAATTCCAGCGCAGATCGAGCAGCCATGAAGACTCGATGGGTCATAAAGGAGTTATAGAAACTGGTGGCGTCCAGTGGATGGTAGCGGTTAGCACCCTTCTTCAAACCACCCTCACCCCCCCGTAACCCATGCCTCAGGGACGTGGTATAATCCACTCGGAAATGCCGTTCCACGGCGACGGTCATCCAGACCCGATAGGCCTTCAACTATGGGTCAACCTCCAGAAGAAGTACAAGATGGTCGAGCCGTTGTACCAGGAGCTCGCCCCCAGCGGGATCCCTACCGCGTACCCAGAAGGCCCCGAGGGCCCCGTCCGTGTCAAGGTCATCAGTGGCTTGAGTCACGGCGTCGAGTCGCCTGTGCGACCGCTGGGCGGGTGCTGGTATTTCCACTACATATTTTCCAAGGATCAAGTCAGCGTGTTCCAGGACCTCCGTATGTCGCCATGCATCCTACCTGTAGCGACGTTGACTCTTATCCGTCAGCCTCGGGCTGGACGGCGTTCATCTACATCTTGAAAGGCACCCTCATCGTTGGACACGAGTCCATCCCGCAGGAGCAGTTCCACACACTCGTGCTCTCCGCAAACCAGAACGAAACCGGTGTCCTGCTCAAGTCCGGATCCGAAGACACCGAGTTCATGCTGGTAAGTTGCGTCTGGCTCCGAGTTGAATTATCCGTCTCTTGACCTGCAATTGGCCAGGCCGCCGCCGAGCCCATTGACGAGCCGATAGTGCAGTACGGCCCGTTCGTCATGAACACGAAGGAAGAGATCCAGCAGACGCTGCGGGATTGTAAGCAGACCCATCCATCCATCCATTCATGCGTGAAGCTCACTTTGTCGTCGCAGATCAGGAAGGCCGAAACGGCTTCGAGTCGGCGCACACCTGGCTGAGCAAAAATGGAAATGCCCAGTAATGTGGTGCAGAGGTAATCTATCTGTCGACTGTTGTATTCTATGATTATTTCAAAAGATGTGCCCTTTCATTCATTCATCGGCGTCTAATCGGTGCAGTTCGAGAAGCTTCTTGACGCAGTAGTCATTCGTGGGTTGATGCTGACTGAGAAGAAATTAGTTCCCAGGCCGATGATACCAGGATGCTGCGGTGGGTCCCGCAGTGGTGGGGTTTGGAATCGGATACATCGCCGTGCCCTGTCCCACGTGATTCGGTTCCAAATTCCAGATAAACCCTCCGAAAAATTCTGTCGCGAAGTTTCAAGGCCGAAACAGCAGATTCTCCAATTCCATGAAATTCTTCGACGGGATGGCTCACCGTTGGGGTCATGACACGGCAGCACCGCTGGGTTCTTCTCTTTCTTTGTAAAATTGTGTTTGAAGTTTTTAGAGTTGGAACAGTGTGGCATCGACTTAGCTAAATCAACCAGCGAGTCTGCGCACCGTTCCACTTTTCAATTGAAGTGGTGGGCCCTTTGCGGCCCACCCGCCCACTGGTACACATTCGTGATGCTGCGCGACGCCATGAACCTGACACCTACCGCGATGTTATGTGATCCTGGCGTTGCCGACCAACTATCGCGGGACGCTCAAAAGACGCCAAGCTAGTTTTGTATGTTGCAATGTCCTTCATTCAGGTATATGTAAACCAAGTATTCTCTCGCACCGTCACTACGAACAATGAAGCTACTCTCCAGTGCTCTATTCTTGGGAGGTCTTTCTCTGAGCTCCGCCACTTCTGCGAAATATGGTGTCCGAAGGGGTGACCAAGAGCCCCTCATCTACGTTCCACTCGTGCCTGCGGACGAGTACGCGTCGGGCATGGTGCACATGGCGATGATGGCGACACTGACGTCAGTCGTTGACGAGATGTGCCCAGCCGGCGACTCTATTACAGAGTATACCCCCTGCAGCGGTGGCTACGCCGGCAAAGACAAAATAACACCTACTCACGCCGAAACCTCGATTTGTACTCCTTCACGCCGCATGGTTTGATGGGCAGTACCACCGACCTTGGCAACGATATTTGGGGCTGGGTGCACACCAGCGATGGAGTGTCGCGGGAGTTTGGCCTCATCGGGCAATTTTGGGGCACTACGTTTGTGACTTTCCATGGGACAGCTTGCGTATCTGGGCCGCTTACCCACACAGACTGAGACGAGTATCTGGAGGGACATGAAAGTTATCGGAAAACTATGCCTTGGTAGCGAAGCTCCAGGGCATGGGATTCAGGTTTTCAACTGAACAAAGGTACACCTATATACAATACTGGGATATCACTCAGGGGGGGGTTCGCTTTAGCTGCTCGACACGTCTTTGTTCAAGAGTCCCAAAGAATTCTTCATCAAAGACTTGACATCCCTTTATAGCGGTCTTCCTGCCGGATCGTCTCACAACCTGGTGTCTCACGCAGATAAAAATCTCATCATTGCCGTCGGTGCCTTCCTCGCACAGAGTATGCTCTCAATTGTACTTGATTTATCAGTCTACGTTTAACATGCCCTCCTGTACAGTGCATGCGGTGTAGGTTTGATTTTTGTCAACGTGGCCGATCCGGCAAATCCCAAGACGGTGGGGTGTGCTAACGAGTACGGTTATGTTCACGAGTGTGCATCCTCGACCTTTGAGATTTTTTCGATGAACAACCCCTATTACTACTATTAGCGCACAATGCCTCGCATACTAAGGTTCCGAAATCGCATTCAATGGTTCTGATGTGTGCTATGCATTCAACGCTCATCGAACTGTGTTACATTTCTGCCATTGACACTTCCTTTTCGTCTCTTCATCGCTCATGCCTTCGGTACACCTATACCACTTTTCACACTTCAAGTTATCCTCAATTCATACCGGAGTTGCATTAACTGAAGTCATGTTTATTTTTTATTTCCTACCTAGGAGCTTTGTGTTATGTATGGTGAATGAGACAATATCGCAGATGTTTGCAAGAATGGAACCATCTGCGCTCATGGTCGTAACACAGTGAACGGTACTGACCGACACTGTGGTCGCATTCCCCCCTGACTTTCAGGCAAGTCTTTCACGGTGATTTGGAATTGAATCCATGGCTTTTTGTGTGAGTTTTCAGGGAGGCATCGTGATTTTCACTGTATTGAAAGTACCTGGATATCCCCCCTTGAAACGGCTCTTTCACTACCTTTATTCACTATGTTCTCAGTGATTTTCAACATCAAACTAGGGAGTTTGAGCACTCAGTGGGCGGCAGTTCACAGCATTTTCATCAAATGATAAGGCAAAAAAGTACACTGAACACTTCCTCAAAGCAACCTCAAGGGTACTAATATTAAGCTACTAACTACTAACTAACTATTGACCGTAAGTGATTATCTTATTTACCTAGCTAGGAAGGTTAAGTGTAGGTTAAATCGAAGGTATTGAGCAGTCACAAGATTATGGACTACTAAATGATTGATGTTCACGTATTTACAAGTTGAAAATCAAAGTTACCTGAAGTTTTCATGGTAGAAGGTCGTCACTTGAGTTATGTACCTTGTGCAGGCCACCGGGTCCGCCTCATTTTTCCAAATCTTAGCTCTTTGAGCCCATTATTTTGAACTTTTCAAACTTTTCGGACATACTAGGCTCAAGATTGACCAATTCTGAAGAAGTTCGGATTGGTTGCTTGCTATATCTAGGCTGTGAAATTCATGTACTTCTGTGTTGAAAAAATAATTCTAAATGATCGTGAAATTCATGCACTTGAAAATGTGCTTTCCGAGGGTATGTGAAATTGTAAATGCCTGAAAAATAAATCACTATGAAAGGCAGTGAATGGTGAAATCCAGGCCACTGTACCCTGAAAGTCAGGGGGTTCTGTGACCACAGTGCGATGGACAATAATACGTGACCCTTGCGCGTCTATCCATATGGACGTGAAGGCACCCGCGCTGTACTGACTCCGCTCAGTCTTCCCGAGATCTCCACGCCGAAGGCGTTCACGAAGGTTGTTGTAATTCAAATCCTGAACCCCGTCGGCTCGGCGGCGAGCGCAATGGCGCCTGGAATGGTATTTAAATTCCCGCTTCCAAAAACGAGTAGCTGCCGTACATGTTCTTCTGTGGCAGATGAGGTACCAAATGTCAACCTGTCGGCCTTATATGGTCGTTCCTTACCGAAAATGGCAGCCCACAGTGGGACAAAACAGGAAAAAAGAGAAAATTGATCTGTTAAAACCCAGGACTGCACCGTTCCTTTTATTGAGATTCTCGGACGGAAAGTCGACTAATATACATGAGTCCATCCGGAAAAAAGGCATCAATAATAAAGAGTGGAACAATCCGTTCAAGAGTTATCAATTTTCGTCACGAGCCGGGCGTGGAAGACGTAGCCGTCTGTCTTGAGATTGAAGTGCTTCCCGTCATCTCCGGCGTCCAGGACATTCTGCTGGGCCGCCGCATCGGTCATCATCTGAAAAGAAAAACACTCGTCAGGCAGATCCCAGGAGTTTTGACACTTTAATACCTCCTCCACACTGTCCCAATTCTACGAGCGGTTCAGGATCAGGTGCTGCTGGAATGGAATAGATCGTACCCCAAGTCTGGCGTGATGGATAAATGTAGGCGTAGCTTCCGAGTATCCGAAGGCCCGAATGTGGTCGTCAAGCATGTTATTGGGCTGCCACTGAAATACCAATGAGTTGTTGATGCACTCAAATGTGTTCGGTCGACCAAAACGCACCATTTCGAATCTAATAAAATTCTTCTGGACTGCGGGAACACTGATAAAATTGTTGATAAAGTCTTCGAACTTTTGGTCGTGTTGCAGCGAGGAAATATGGGGCGGGACATTGTACACGCATACGAGGTGCGCAGCGTCCTGAGGGGCGGGATCGTCTATTTTCGCCACGACCTCGGCAGAAAAGCCAGAACTGTAGGTTTGTAGTCCAAACTCCTTCCCCTTTTCGAATGCCTGGCGGAACTCGGGTGCCGCCAACATCTATAATAGGATCTCAAGGCTCTAAATACATCTTGAAAGGATCGGACCCACCGCAAGAAAATGGTCTGCAGTCTGAGTGGAATCATGTAGCAGATCAGATATATTCTGGATACATGATTTTGCACGACGCACCTCACAGTGAATGGCGACGAAAACAACTGGCTCTCGTGGCGGGAACCCAAAAGCTTTGACGTGTTCGTCCACCCCGTCATCCTGGAAGATCTGTCCACCACGCGGAGGTCTAGATTGTGCTGCATTTAGTGACAAGAATACACACCATCTCAACCTTGAGTACATTCTTCTGCACCACCAGAAGTAGGGCCACCTCGTCAAGGAGTGCTTCGAGCTTCCGCTCGAACTCATGCTTCGTAAGGTGCGGGGGGACCTTGTGCACAATCATGACATGGACATTGTCCTTGCGGGCGGACTGCGACATTGGAATGGGGAGCGAACAGCCTGGGAGCCGTCCAATACATTCCCTTGGTTTTATAGGAGTGTGGTGTCCAATCGAATGCTTACGGGATGGATCCAAAGAGCACCCGTGGTCTGGTCTGGAGATCAAGAATTCCGCCGTACTGAACGCATTCAATGAGTCTCGGTTAGGGTAAATGCATCTTGTTATCTTCCCATCTTTGTAAAATTAACTGTGCCGCAACTCGCCCGTCCCGCGCAAACACCGTCCAGTTTTCTTCTGTCGCTTCCTCATAGAAACACGGCGGAGTCATGAGATGGGATTCTTTTCATTCACACCTGGAATACTTCACTTGTATAAGATATGACTTCGCTCCGGTATAGATGGAAACACCAGGAGATTGAGAGGCCACATACAAAAAATTCGTCCCATAAATCCAGCTGCAATGGCGGCACCCATCCTGCACGACACACTGGAACGGATGTGAGCGACTGCCAAATAGATGCATACGTAAAGCCGGAGCACCACGCTTTGAAACAAATGATTTGATCAAATGCCGAACGTTTGGCCGCTGTCTTCCCAAATTGGTTTTGAGATCACACTGGGGGCAAAGACCAAGGCACCTGAAAACCAGGTGCGTTACATGCATGTGGCCGGCGACTGGGATCAGTGAAGAACAAAGGTGTCAATCACCTCTTTGGCACCTTTGTTTTGGGCTTTGAACCTGCCCCAGCAACAAAGTTGCCATAAAGATGATTGAGACCTTTGTTCTATGTGTCGACCACATGTGGAACACATGCGTGTAATGCACTTGGGTTCCACATGCATCGGTCTTTGCCTGCAGTGTCAAACTAGCTCTATTGTGTCCGGTGGAGGCTCTGAGTAGCGCTACGCAGCTCAGAAATTTATTTGATTCGGTGGCTTCTATCCCCTTTCAATAGAAGTGACTAAAACCGCGAAGAGGTAATATTTGTGGAAGCACAGGCACAGAGAGACGGTTGATCCTGTGAGTTTAGGACTTTCCTAAGGTCGCATGACATCTATATCGATATAAAACGTTCAATTACATCGTCTTGCGCCCGATAAGGCATCCTGTAATTTCCTTGAGCGCGGGTTTTGATATCCCCGAGATGCCCGAGGTAAGTCGAACAATACATGCCATGTTTTACATGACTGGAGAACGGGTTATAGTGAGTATTCCTGAGGTTCCTCAACTGTTAGTATGCTCCAGGCTCAAATATGCCGGATTCCCGGCTGGCCTCTTGGCCTGGAATATCATTTTAGCTTGACAACAGCGCTTCAATATATCATCTGGATTGAATAATTCCCTTGGCCAGAACACCCCAATTACAATACTAAAGATCCTCTACTGGTGGAACACCCCTCCCTGTAGGCCTGCAGATCAAATTAGGTAGTACAGCGGGAACATTCACCTTCTACAACTGTGAGCAGTGACTTGATGGTTGAACTGATCTTAAAATTCAAGAATGAGAAATCAATGGAAGGATGAGGCTTCACACTAATGCAAAGATGAGGATCACAAGATAAAGCACCTGATGAGAGCTCAAGGAAGCCCGAAAGTCCATCTAGCACTTCACATTATCCTTTGTGACGTCCATGATGCTGTCAAAATCCGAAAAAGCGGGACTGTGCCTCTCTTTCAGGTTAAATTTGACACAGTTCTTCAGCCCTCCGTCCCTGGTAGTATTTCGCTTGGTTTTATCTACATGAACAACTCTACAACAAAAGCAATCACGCTGGGACGAGTCACGGCACAGCTTCGGCTATCATGCCGGAACTGATAACATCACTCGTTTCAGAGCGTGATGCTCCGGCTTTCCATACATACGAGATTTCACCTTTGCCGATTTTAACCCAGTTCGACTCAACTGGCGGTCGAAATTTTCGCCGTGGCCCAGATTGGGACTGGATCGTGATTTCTGCAAGGTCTAAGTCAGCGGGATGGTGCCCCTGCGGCTAGCTGAGTCTTCTGTTCCTATGTTCTTTACCTTGCCGCCGCAATGCTTGATGCCGCCAAAGACGAGGCGCGATGGAAATCAAAAAATTTCCGGAATTGAGAGTACTGTACCGACTTGTATGGTAGCAACGTAACGCATAACGCAGGGGCAAAAATGTTGCCTAAATTCGAGCGTAACGCCGAAATTTCAACTTTTCCGGGCTGAATTTGGAATTTTTTCGGCCCTGCGGGGCCGTAATTACCATTTTAGGCAGGTACGGTGCCAAATAAGGCAACCCGTTGCTACATCGTAACCTGAATTTTGCGTAACGCTCCTTGGGCGGTTGCTACCATACAAGTCGGTACAGTAGACAAACTCAGCGGCATCCAGGAGTCCGGATCCGCAGTCGCCAGTCGAAGGGAGTCCGAAAATTCGGGGACAGACGCGAGAGCATTTGTGAAGGACGTCGGCGCCTGCGCAAGCCGGTTATGTATGAAATTGAAGGAAAATATTATCAAGACGCAGGTTCCGCCCAAAAAATGCAAAGAATGGTCGTCTCCAGGCAGGTGGAAGGGATTTCAGCGCCGAATTGGTCAGGAAGGCCATGGAAATGAGGAGGGGGAGGATCAGCTTTTGACTTATCAATGTACATGGAGATTTGACTGTCTCAAAGTGGCTAGGAGTCCAGGTAGAACCGGCCTCAAATGCCCGTAACGCATGAAACTGCGGGTACGATCTTCTGGCCGAAATTTCAGGCCGACTGAGCCAATGTAACTCCCATTCAACGCCGGGAGACGAGTGGTAAACATCGTAGAGTCGCTACTAGCGAGTGAACAATTGGATCTCTTTGTCTTAAGCGCAAGAATTATTTGAAGAGATACTTCTGTTCAGCGCCCCTGGTATTGTGGCCCGGAGTCCGCATGTCACTCCGCAGCAGTTGAAACGACGATCATCTTGTTGAAGTTACGTTGGTTCGGGAAACGCCAAGCCAGTTAGTTGATTCCATCACCGGCGGGTTGAGTTCGAGATCGCGAGAATCGGCGTTGTTCGAGTTTTTGCTCAGTGCCAGAGCGTCCCACAGAGTCCAGAAACTCTGCATTTACCTTCATAAAATATAGAGAAGACCAAGTACTAGTCCGCCATTTCCTCACAGGATTGTGATTCGGAAACAAGGTGAAAACGTCTTGAGAACATGGACTCAACTCTGATGGCAGTTGATTTTTGGTCGGGCCCGATACGCACTTCAATACTTGGCACCAGTACTAGCCAATCAGTGCCCAATTAACGCGAAAGGCTTGGCGCGCTAGGTGTGACAAAACCAACCGTCCCCGGCGTAACAGGGCTGAGGTCATAAAGCGGGTGAGACTCCGAGGTAGCGCAGTGGGCCGCGAACCACTTCGGTTGAAGAGCTAGAATTGAATTGAGTCCGGCGCTTGATTTAGTAGGCGCTAGCTTTGAGGATCCTAGCAAATGAGGGCAAGTGGTGCCGACGCGCTGATAGCGGAGTCTGAAGAATCCGGCATGACACGCCGCTTCAAAGCCCAGATTGCCGGGCGGAGTCTGAGGGTTTCGGACATGCTTAATTTTATAAAGACTCGAGAGAAATTCAAATTCTTCAAGACTACAACCCAGGAGGTCGGGATCTGCTAAATCGATTGAGGCAGACAAAATTGCTTCTCCTTTTTCAACCGCACGAGGATGTTGCGGAAGGATGTATAATCACAGAAAAACCAGGGTCGCTGCTTTCCTGGTCCTTTCCTCCAATTTTTTGGCTCACGAACAAACCCATGGCGTCGGATTGGTTTCGAGCCAATTCCACCGATTCTCCTGAGAGATTTTTACAGGCCGGTTCGTCTAAACTCCCCAAATCCCGCCCGTATCACCACCCTCAGAGCATCCAGTACTAAGCACAGGGGCATCAATAATCGAGTTCAAAATGTGAATCCCGACGATTAATCGACATGGTATGCCTTTACCCTACCACCTGTAGTACCTCCTTGATTCGAGTCCTCTTAGGCGTCTGTTTTTGAAGCTGATCGCAGATGTACTGGGAATTCTTTCCGCCAACCAATCATCTCCATTACCCTCGTCTCCAGAGTTCAGTATCAATTCTCCCTCGGCCTATTATGCTCTCTCCCCTTTACGATTGTGACAATTCGAGGGGGAAAAAAAGAAGTTACAGCCGCTAAGAGTTACGCCGCCGAAAGAATTGCCGCCGAGCAAAATCCCGTCGGAACAGCCTCCTCGGTATCCCATTCCTTACTCATGGTTAGGAAGCCTCACTAAGCATTGCATATCCGTCCCGCGTATATAAATGCCCCGACCGATGTATAGTTTTCATCGCCACCTTCTCTGATATCATGTCTTTCCCCACGTTCACCGCCGCCACGACCGCTGAAGAGGTCGCAACTGCCCTCGCCAACCAAATTATGGGCAAAAATGGTGGGGACCACCAACTCAGGTCTAGGGACGGCCATTCTGACGTTTTCTGTAGTGTTGATAACTGGAACCTCCATCAATGGAATTGGGTTCGAAACGGCGCGGGTCCTCGCGAAATACGCAAACCTCGTCATTATCACCGGTTACAATTCCGAGAGGCAAGTATAATTCACCGGTTCCTACCGTCGACTTACTCTCCCTAGGTTGAAGCTCTCCAAAGAGGCGATTAAGAAGGAGGTACCCGGTGCAAATATTCGACAGCTCGTTCTCGACCTTTCTTCTCTGGCGGCCGTTCGCAAGGCTGCAGCGGAAGTTAACGCATATGCAGAGCCGCTCCATGTACAGTATCTTTATACATCTGCTGCTCATCTATTTACGGCGGCGCACCAGGTCTTGATCAACAATGCTGCAGCCCCCGCGGGGAAGTTCAAACTGACCGTCGACAACCTCGAGACCCAAATCGCAACTGACCACATCGGGCCCTTCCTCTTAACTAAACTGCTCGTGCCGAAGCTCCTCGCAGCCCGTACTGAAAGCTACACCCCCCGCGTCGTGATCGTCGCGAGCCTGGCGCACACATTCGGATCCGGGATCGACTTGACTATGGTTGCGAACGCGGATCCAGAGAAGTACAAAGGCTCGCACAACTACTTCCAGGCCAAAAGCGCGAACATTCTCTTCGGCCGCGAGCTATCCAAGCGGGCTGGAGGGAAACTCAACGCGTTCAGTCTCCACCCCGGAAGTGCGTGATATGCGGTTTGCTTTCGTCAGGACATTCAACTCTGTTCCTCAGTCATCCTCACTAACATCAATTCGGACGATGAGACCATGGATAAGTTCGCGGCTGCGGGTGCGGATTTATTTTTTCGGTTAATCTAAGATAAACCTCGTTCCACAGGTATGCTCACCGCTGACCGTCGCCCACAAGGCCCAAACTGGAAGACGATCCCCCAAGGAGCCGCGACGTAAAATAATTCAGCATTATCCGTCACGGTGTGAAGTGATTTTAATTCGTCTGCAGAACCGTAACTGCGGCGTTTGACCCGAGGCTCGACGGTCAGTTGATTTTTTCTCCTTCTTTGCGGATTCTCATTGATGCGGTCGGCCAGCCACGCCCGGTGCATATCTTTCGGATTGTACGGTGGCCACCGAGACAATTGCTCTGCATACTTCCAACCCAGCAAGTTTTGTTCCTATTTTGATGCCATCGTCCTAATACAATAATGTAGGAGACTGCAGCGAAATTATGGGCGATTACGGAGGACGTAATTGGAGAGAAATTCACCCTGTGAAAATTAGTTCAGATTTTGTAACAGATTCGACTTGCTCGCAACATGTGTGCTTAAATTAACATCGTGTCCGATCTGAAAGACGTGTCGGTAAAATAACTCTCATAGGGAGTCCCACGTAAATGCGCTGTGTTGTTTTGCCGCAAAATTCAACCAGGAATTCAACACTTGCTCTCGGTGATGTCCGGTCTCGGATCGTCGTCCGAATCTCCGAATCACGAAGACACGAAGTCGACGATCACCTTCGGCCGAAACTGCCGAAACTCTCTATTGCTGTTACCTCTTTGAGTCTTTCCTCAAACTCCGGCTCGCCTTCATCTTAAGCTCCGGCTCGCCTTCGTCTTGAACTGCAGAGTTGAACGAAGCGACAGAGTCTGACCGACTGCCACTCGACATCGCATCTGGTTCTAGGCTCTGCTGCCTTGACTCTTCAAGATGTGATTGACAATAATCACCGGGTCCGTGGGGGATCGGATAACAAATCCCACCTGACGAGTACTCCTGTTCCTCACTGCTCAGCTTGCCCCAGAATATACTGCGACGATGAACGCCAATGGAAACGAAGCATGGAGCGGCTATATGCTCAACATCTACCGTGGCAGGAAAGGCGTCGAGCCCCTTGGAACCGTCGTCTTCGATGAAATAGAGGCCAAAGCAAAGGAGAAGCTCAAGGACTACCCAGGCGAGAAGTGACGCATTGTATCTATGCGTTCGCGCTGACCCTTCGTCAAGGGGCCTTCATGTATGCTGGGGGCAGCGCCGGCATCAATTCCACGTACCACGCCAACCTGCGGGCATTCGAGAAGTACAGGATTGTCCCCCGCATGCTGGTGGATGCGAGCACCCGAAGTCTCGAGGTATCTCCATCGCATTCCGTTTCCTTGATCGGTGGGTACTTATCTGTGGGATAGACCACGATCTTTGGCGTGAAGCTCCCGTCGCCGATATTAATCGCGCCCATCGGCGTGCAAGGCATCTTCACCGCCGAGGCTGAGCTCGGGGCAGCAGCCGCAGGCAAGAACGTGGGCGTGCCGTTCATCATGAGCACGGCATCGACGCGCTCCATCGAGGACGTCGCCGAGGCGAACGGAGATGGGCACCGCTGGTACCAGCTCTACTGGCCCGCCAGCAAGGAGGTGCTGCTCTCGATCCTCTCGCGCGCCAAGGCGAGCGGCTTCACCGCCCTCGTCGTCACGCTCGACACGATGCTGCTCGGCTGGCGCCCGCACGACCTCGAGACGTCGTACATCCCCTTTGGCCACGGCGTCGGTGTCCAAGTCGGCACGTCCGACCCCGTCTTTATGGGCCGCTTCGGGCGCGAGCCGTTCAAGAGCCCACGGCCCAAGTTCCCGTACGACTCGAAGGCCACGGATAAAGCGTTCCTCGCGGGCGACAAGGAGGTGCAGGACGGCGTGTTTCTTGGGATGGAGTGGCTCAAGGAGTGCAACTCCGGTCTGTTCCGCTCGTGGGAGGACCTGCGCTTCATCCGGGAGAACTGGGAGGGCCCACTCGTGCTCAAGGGCATACAGAGCGTCCCGGACGCGGAGAAGGCCCTCAACTACGGCGTGGACGGCATCATTGTGTCGAATCACGGTATGTCTATGCCTATATCTATCTAGTGGCCTGAGAGGGCTGACACGCTTCTAGGGGGTCGCCAGGTTGACGGCGCTATTCCGTCTCTGTACGCCCTCGCCCAAATTATGCGCTCGCCCGTCGTCAAGGAGGCGCAAGCGTCCGGGAAGCTCACCGTCCTCTTTGATTCCGGAATTCGTACCGGCCCAGATATTATCAAGGCCCTAGCCCTGGGTGCGCAGGCCGTGTTACGTGCGTGTTCCACCCATTCGTTCCGACGGCATTCCCGCTGACTACTTGCCCAGTCGGCCGCCCGTGGCTTTACGGTGGCATCGTCGCGGGCCAGGCCGGCATCGAGCAGGTGCTGAAGCACACGCTCGCAGATCTCGACACGACGCTCGGGCTTTCCGGCTACACTTCTCTGAGCGAGATCCAAGGCAAGGGCGAGGAGGTCGTCGTTAAGGTGGACCTTTAGGTTTAGACCAAGAGCAAGAAAATAAATGCTGTAGAAGTCTGTAAACTGTATAAACTAAACAACGATCTGACACCTCGGCACCTCTCCCTAGTCATGCGCCGCCTTGGTCGGCAATTGAGCGGAGTCCTTTTTCGGATTTACCTCGAGTTTTTCGTTTTATTAGACCGCCAAAAATCCCTCGTTTCTCCACCCTGAGCACTCACAGTACTCATCGATCACGGCGAATAGACCCGGCTTCATTAACGACGCGGAGAAGCAAACGCGCGACCCACTGGTACGGTAATCTCCTTCACCGAGCCCGTTGATGCCCCGGGTGACGTGTGTCTAGGCCATTCCGCCTCAATTCCCACCCTTCCCACTCAGAAGTACAAACCGGCTTGTTCTGCTTTGGTGATGTCACTGGCAGAGAGCGATGGAAGCCAGTCCAGCGCCAGGCTCCAGCGCCACCCCAAACCACAACGGGAGGAAATCCCAGATCACATCGTGCGCGGAGTGTCGCAGACTTAAGCTGAGGTATGTCGTTGCGCTACGCTTGAATCCGTGGAGGGTAATGGTGACCGAGAATTGTAGGTGTGACCGGTGAGTGCTTCCACGCGACACAAATGGTGATACCGACGATAAAAGGATATTCCCCTGCTCGTCCTGTATACGACGCGGATGCGCGAATCTGTGTCCGACGGGGACGCTCGAGAAGGGGAAGCGGGGGTTTTTGAAGCGGCTGGAGCAGTCTCTGCCAGCGTATCCGAAGGCGGGTGGGGAGATGGAGCACTCGGAGGTCGCGATGTTTGTTGCGCGGGACAACGCAATGACGAAGCGGATCCAAGAGCTCGAGGCGACTTTGGTAGCGTGTGTCCTGTCCTTTTTGTGACGGAATCCTCTTACTAAAGGACACGCAGAGCCGGGCTCAGTATTCCTGGTCCGTCTGGCGTCAATGCAGAGCCATCGCAGGAAAACGAGGGGCGGACAAAGCGGCAGCGCACATTGTCGGTACCGGGTTCTGCCTCGCCTCCAACAACGGAGAAAGAGCCCGTGACAATGCCTGTGGATACCACAGATGTTACCCTGGGGTTCGGGACCCTTACCATCGACGTCGAGAACCGGTCTCGATACGTGGGTCCGTCGGGTGGTGCAGCCTATCTGAATGCAGACCTGTGGAAGATGAATACAAATCAGACACATAGCAGAGGAAACTCGCAGGACCATACCTCTGGTCGCGGTCAGGTAAGCATGTGAATTCCGCTTTAACTGCGTCACCGATGAACATTCTGCTCAGGACTCTAGTATCGGTGGGTGGATTATTGCATCCTTTCTTCGGGGCTTATTTGAGTGCAGCCGATCCTTCTGCATCCTCGGGGCGCCCGTCTCAGGCGGAAGCGGAGATAATGGCAAAGATTGTCTGTCTTCCGCCGCACGACGACGCCCTCCGAATCGCCCGTCTGTACTTCAAAAACGCCTCATTTATGCAAGCGCCTCCATCCTCTTTTCTTCTTGCCAGCTCAACGTCGTCATAGGTATGAGATCATACCCGAAAATGTATTTTTCTCCGTCCACCTACCCGCCATCTACCCCGACGCAGTAAACGTCTACCTTCCCGCAAACCTGCACGTACTTGCTCTCTGTTCCGCGGTTCTTTCCCTGGGCATGTTCTTCGACCTCTCTCTTCCCGTCGATAGCGTCCGCAGCCGAGCGTCCGAGTTCTATGACCTTGCGGTTACCGCCCTCAACATATCCATCCCACTGAAGATCGACACAATCCCCGCGGTTCAAACTTTGCACCTGATGGCGCTGTACTGCCTCAGCACCAGGGGCGAAAACGGCGGCGATTCCGCCTGGCAGATGTTGGGGATGGCAATGCGCTCCATTCAAGCACAAGGGTGTCATCGGGATGGCTCCCGCTGGGGCTTACCCCAGCGTGAGCTAGAAGAGCGGAGACGAGTATTTTGGGAGACCCATACTTATGACCGATTGGTATGTGCGGCTCTAGAAATCCCACAGACGAACTAAATCTCGCGCATAGCAATCATTCACCTTCGGGCGCCCGTACGCCCAAAGCGACAACCACCGTAAGCCTTAGGTTCAAATATCCACCTTCAGAAACAACTGAACCATTTTTCCCAGACGACTGCGAGATGCCTCAGTCGTGCGACACGCCACTGCCATCAGACACCGACGTCACCAATTCAACTTGGTCCCACACCCGCTGGCACACGCACAAATTCCGGTTCGCCATTCTCCTCGGGAGGATTGTGGACCTCGTCTTCAGCGTCAAGCACCCTGCCTACTCAGTTATCATGCAGCTCGACCGTGAAATCAACCAGCACTACAACGAGCTGCCTGCGTGGATAATCTGCGACGCGGTCAAGAATCCGGTGAGGGAGCTCCCTGCGCATCCGACGGGTGCCGAGTCGGACATGCGGAGAGACGCTCAAATAGCCTCGCTTGCGAACATGTATTTTTTGACTCTCCTGCATCTGCACCGTGGGCCATTTTGCCGGGCGTTGATGTTGAACGCGAAGAATCTGGCCAACTCCCGGTATGCTGCGAGTATCGCCAGTCTCCACCGTGTACATAAAGCTTCTTTTGTTTCCTCCGTGAAGTAGACTGATGTTGAATTTCTCAGGCTGCTCGGGCTATTATCAATGTGGCACGAGGACTGTTCGCGCTCCACCCAGGTAACTGACTCGGAGAATTACATCGGCAGCGAGCTAAAATACGTGTATCTAGCGATTACAAGTCGCATGTGGTACTGGGTCTTTCACAGTTTCACTGCTTTTGTATGCGAAGCCGTCCTGGTGATAGTCGCGCCGTCGCATCCTCTCTCGCATGCGGCATTCGAAAGCATGCAGGCTGCGGTGGAGCTGTTCGAGCGCGCAGACGGCGAGCGAGCCAAGTCAGCTGCCATCCGCGCCGGATGGCTCGCGGCGAAAGCAAGCCAGACGATGGAGGCCTACAGAAATACCAAAAAGCCGCGACCGCCGGAACCCTCTGCCGGCTCGAAATTGGAGTTTCCGACATCTAACATGCGCGGCAACCCAGAGGATCTGCTCGGGACGTCGACGAAGCTCATCCGGGCACAGCCGGACGAAGCCCTTTCCTCGCCGTCGTCGCTCTCCAGCGTGTCGCCCCCGCATTCTGGCTCTAGGTCCGCCAGCAGTAGCACCGTTGGCTTCCATTTCACTGACGGGAGGCACACCGAGTATTCGCAACCTTCTGCGGAAGAGCATTGGTCTCCGCCGCTTCCACCACCGCATCCAACCGCGGGCGACGGCACCATGAGTTGGGCTCCCGCAGATTACGGGTACAGCAGCGCTCCACTCGGCGGGAATCAGCAGCATCTGGATCATGATCTCCAGCCGCGCTTCAGGCAGGTGGACCCGTCGGTGTATCTGTCTGTGGACGGGTTCGATGTGTCTGGATTCATCCAGAACGGGGCAAACGCGTGGCTGTTCGACCGTGCGGCCGACGTGGAGTCAGAGGTCAGTCTGTTTTTTTAAATTTCTATGTCTTGCACCGCTGAGCAAGGTATGAAGGAATTGCCACCTCAACCACATTGGCACGAGCACAGCAATAAATTTTGATACCTCAAAAAGGGCGTCTTTCGAGGCTAGGTAGGAAATGGACACGAACGCAGACAGGTCAATTCAGGATATTTAGTTTTAATTTTTGTATGTACATGACGCTTGGTTGGCTTCAGGGAATAAAATAACTTACGCTGTGGGCGGCTGGCTGCTCTTCTGTATCTCTACATGCCAAATATATTTAGTGCAAGACGCGAGCATCCAATGGCGTCACACTCTCCACCAATCGTGCCTGTCCTACTGGCAGCTGCTCCGATCTGGGGACGGACTTGGCAATCTATATCAAGGGTCAGGTAATCCTGCGCCATAAATACGCCCTCTCTTGGCCTCCTTTATAGCCGCCTTACCATCCACTCATTCCGACTTTGTTCGTTGAGCTCTGAATGGAAAACCACCACCGCAAGGCAAGGCTGCCCGGGCTGCATTCTCTCCCGGCAGGGACACGCCCCACAAACGCCGTGCGCAACAACGGACCCGACGAGCTGGTACTCGAGCGGTTCAAGTTACGCGAGCTCGCAGAGGGTTGGCCTTGTTACAGGTGGGTCGTATCCTCTACTCATTCCGCAGCCAGGAACTTGGCGTTCCATTGGGCCCCGTCGAATGGATCGTACTCACTCGGTTTCTGTAAGGGATGCTCGGGAATGGGAAAACTTCCGCTCGATATTCCACCCGGGAGCTTTTGTGTACACGACGTGGACCGGGCGAATTTCTATCGAGGACTTTATCGAAACATCCAAGGACGGGATGGACAGTGGCGCTTCTATTATGCATCGGGGTGCACGGATCCTCTGTTGACTTGGCAGGAAACCGTGCGGTGGTCAAGATGAAAGCGACCATAAGCCAGCGGTTCGCGTTACCTCCCGACAGGTTCGTCTTCTCCCTTAATTCGGTAAAATCAAGCCTAACGTCGCGCAGTATCTTGGTGGACGCAGAATCTGACTGCCGGTGTGTCGAATGTGTGGGTGTTTCTGGTCCCGGGTATTAAAAGCAGCCGGTTACAGTTTCTGCTTTTTCTTCGAAAAAGACTCAGCAGGAAGGTGGGGCGCGCGATTCGTGCGGCACTTCTACGAGAAGGACAAGCTCATACCGGTTGACCCGAGGCACGTTCCTGTCATCGACGACGATAAGCTTGGGACGTTCCCAGTGGGATATAGATACTTGGGATACTGCCAGGAGGAGTGCATGCCGGGTATCAAGGTCAAGCGGGACATGCCTGGAATACGTGGCGAGCAACACGATCTGCTGCTTAGACAGGCCAAGGCGTGGCTGGAGGGCCAGAATATTGAGATATGATCATATGCGTACCGCCTCTACCTACCCATGCCAAAATTTGTTATAGTGTCTGACTACTCAGGAAGACTACGCCTCACTGCGTCTTAAAACACCGGACGATCCGTGTGAAGGTGGTTTCACGATCTGCGTGAGAAATTTTCAAACTAACTTGGGGTTCTTTATATGCCATTGGTGGTAGAATTTCTGCGCGACTACACAGGGAGCAAAAACTCGAACAACGCCGATCCTTGTCGATCCCAAACTTGCGCTGCAGCCTGCCGGTGATCACTGGCTTGGCGTTTGCCGATCCTAACGTAAGTTCAACTTGGCTGGGAGTGGCCCGCTGCCTCCCGCGCTGGCGAGTGCTACACAGCGGGAGATTTCGATCAGGAATCGCTGCATGGATGCTGTATAAAGGGCAGTCGGCGCAGAATTTTTTACGTATTCTGTTACATTCAACCATAGTTTGGCGGCCTGGCTTTGAGTTTGCTCTGAGGGCGAGGATGTGGGCGAGATTTTGGAGTGGAGGAGGAGGTGTATTATATGTTTGCCCGCCGATTTCCGACTCTCTCGATAAATATCAATCCACACACACACCCGCGCATCCCGCAGGATGCATCATCCGCGATCTGATCCCTTCCGGGAAGCTAACCCAGTTGGGAAGCATGCCAACGAACATTAGTGGGATTTCCCGGAAACAAATTTGATACTCAGCAGTTGCTCGCGGTGAACGAAAATTTGGTTGAAATTCTAGGAAAGCAACGGCGCGACTCGAAAGGACGGCGCGACTGATCCGGCGCAATTCAGGGCTTCTTAAGACAGCTCCTATCCAATGCGAAAAATCCAACGACCAAGAGTCGTAGACGGTATAAACGTCTCGGAGAAATCTCGTCTAATGGACCCAGCGCTCTAAGTCCACCGAGCCGTAAACTCAACACAGTCCTGAATAAGAGTTGCGACTTGGTGGGCTCAATAATAATTAGCCAACAATAGAGGTTGCGCGAGGTCGCACTGCGGACCGCGCGATCCATGTTCTTCTACCTTGGTCTGTGCTGTCTCTCCTAACACACGGCTTCCGGACGGCGTCACGGTCTACCCTGCGAGACCATTGCGACTCGGAAGAAGGGTAGCCGTCAAACAGCGTCAAACAGTCTCAGAACTCGACGTCCGACATCGTGTGTTCCGTATTCAACCCTGTACGGCGGCCATTCAAGTGATATACCCGCAAAATAATCAATTAAAATAACCGTACTGACGACATGGGGGAGATCAAGGATCAATCAGACGCGCGCAGAAGCCCGAAGCCCGTTCCCACCTATTCTGCCGATAATATGCCGCTGTGGGCTCGTACGCGGAGTCGTATTTGTGAAGTAGATGACAACAGAATATTAATGCATGATGTTCGACGAGAAACATTACAAGCAAGACGAGTTTTCAACTTCAACCGATCGCGAGCTCGACCGATTTAACCCGACTGTCAAAGGTAATTCAAGTCACCGTTACCCAAAATGCTGCAACTGCACCCGTACATAACGTGGTTCTGCGCATCAATACGGATCTGTGGGGTTAGTTGAAACTGAGGCGGGAACTGGCGGTCGACGTGGTCCGCGGATAGTCCGGTTTGGTTGGGTATCTATGACAATTGTCCAGAAAAACTAGTGTCCCTTTAGTCCCTAATGACAATGGTGGGTGCATGTGGGCGGCCTTCTGGCAGAGAAAAGTTAAAACAGTGAGGGTGGTTCAACGTGCGAAGCCCGCCCGCAGCGTGTTGGAAAACATTCCATCTGGCAATGAGGGCATAAATCCTGACATCAAAGATGAAACTAGGTCGCAAGGAGTGCAAGAAGCCTATTAGCTTGGCTCCGTTGGCAGCGGAAGACAACGAGAAAGATAGCCGTTAAAACGCAATCCCGGATTCCCTATAAACGTCGCATCACTAGTAATGCAAGTTGGGGCTGAAGAAGCTGGCTATGGTTGCAACATGATCTAACATGATGCGCACGGGTGCTTTCAATAATCGGTAACCAGAGTATCGTCAGAAAATAGACCCGGCAATCTTCTACATATGTGGTCTTCTGGCGTGGCGTGCTTCTTTGTCAGATTGCCGTTTGATTGTCGTACATGAAGTTGGCTCATTGAGCAGTTCTCCGTCGCGGTTTGACCGGCTATCATGATCCTCCCTCGCAAACAGTCAGGTCTAGTCTGGGTGACTGGTAGCCGTGACAGTAAGAGGATGGGGAAACTGTTGTTCGAACTAAGTAAAACTTTTTTGAAGCGGGACCGACCACAAGTAGTTAAGCTAGCCTAGCCGGATACTGAATAGAGGTCTAGGCGCGAGACTGCGCGAGAGATGAAACATCGACTTGGCAAGTATTTGGCGCGGTCAATGGTTTGACGCGGTCAAAAACGGTCGAGATCAAGCGCCGGTTCCCGAGGCGGACCGACTACGGGTTCTTACCACAAACCTATTCATGGATCGCGGCAATTCATCTCAGATCGAAGTATCCCGTTGACAGAAGCTTAAATACATGAAGCGTTTTTTCTCCAGGGTTTTTTTTTGATGCCCTCCCTTTATTCTAACTCCGCAACTCTTGCGCATGTCTTCCCCACCGGTCTATGAGCGGGGCACATTTTCGGTCTCTGCGTCTCTACCGGCCTATAGTCCCCGAGCTGCAGATGCCATGGCGACACGTGCTTTTAGTGGGTCCAGGGGATCCACAGAGCATATTTTCGCGCTTAAGGACAAGAAAAACAAAACCTGGGCTACATTGACGCTTGCCAGCAGCGCACCCGCTCCAAGCAGTTTACCAACCTACCTGGAGGGAGATAAAATAACCGGCGCGCTCAGTTTGAATATCCCGGCCAACCAGAAAATCGCGGAGGTTTCCATTATTGTGAGGGAGGATTCAACTAGTCTGGGGACGTTGATAACTGACTATTCACCACAGGTACGAGGTGAAATAATTCCGGGGCCACAACAACAGAACACGTTATGTTTCCTGGACATCTCCGTCCCACTCTGGTCGAAAAACCAAAGAGGCGCCGCGTCTCCCTCATTGTCTGGCGAATTTCATTGGCCGTTTTCGATCGATATACCCAGGGACGTGGTACTTGCGGACCCCCGAATACCTGGCGCGGTCCGTACCTACATTTTGCCTCAGAGTTTCATGGAAAAAAGAAGCGCCAAAATCACTGGCAGTGCACATTACTATCTCTTGGCCAAGATTACTCGGAGTGCACTTTTATTCCGGGATGACGCCGAGTAACTCCGGAACTGTTTAAAAGATCCACGCACTGATTTGGCACGCATCTTTAGACTCAGAACTATGTTCGTTTATGTGCCCGCTCTACGACCGGATCCACCGTCGCTACTGCGGCAACTCGCGTATCAGGAAAACACACCCATTCCAGGGCCTGAAATTGACGCAGAAGGTTGGCACACTTGTCCCGCGGTCACCGTGAAGGGAACGGTATTCAAAAATCGAACGGCCGAAGTCCAATGTGTCGTGCGTAGAAATTCCGGTGCTGTTTGGTTGAATCTCGGTTAATGGCTGAACCGATCACCCAGTTCTCATTGTCCAAACCAGTGAGTCATTTGAGTCGGCGCAGGAAAAAACACTGACATATTTAAGCTATCCTATACAAGAGGAAGCGTCATTCCCTGCTCCATCGATTTCTTTTGTCGCGATTTGCAAGCGCTAAATCTGCTATGCACGCCGACATCCATCGACGTTCGCTTATATCGCGAAGTGAAATGTTCGTCGTCGAGCCCATGGCTTAATAGCAACCCCTCCCGCCCCATCGAGGACTTCGAAGAAAATGGTCGGGCCGTGTGGTGGCCAGCGAGCGTGGAAAATCAGCGTCAAGGTAGTCGCAGATTCGAGGGCGAGATTCACCTGGCCAGGACCCTGAAACCCACCTCGTTGATTTCCCATTTCACGCTGACGGTGAGTGAACCACAGCATCAAATTTGAAGTTGTCGCACTCACACATTAGCGGAGCCAGTACTTCGTCCTCGTTATGCCTTTCGAAGTCACTGGGTTTTCATCCACCGATACTCGGCCGTTGATTCGGCAAGAAGTTGATATTGCCACGATTTGTGCAAAGGTCAGGGTTCCATCGCAGTATAGATCTCCTGCGCTGACGAGTCTATAAGGGTCCGAGACCCCGCTGTTATGCTCCCCGGGGCTCTGATTGAGACACATTAGTTGATATGTATAAGACGGACAGATGTAATTGGGGAAGATGTACCTTTTTATTATTGTACCATGTATCCAGTCGCCTTCATCGAGTCGTAATGTAATTGTCCTGTCACACCGCCTGCAATTCACTGACAGGACGGCGAGAGTGCACATTCGGATTATATACGCACCGTGAATATCTTCTTCCCTTCCGTCAAGCTTGCGGTTGATATTGAAGTGAATGGAAGACGTGAGAGGAAGTATAGGAGATTTGTGGTCTGCATTCAATAATGTCACCTACAGCTGATGCCAAAAGGGAAGAAAGTGAAAGTATTTTGACGACCGTAGAACGGCGCTCCGAAACCCATACGGAGAGGTAAAAGATACCGTCCGCCTCAACTTCATCTCCGAGATGTTGGCAAGGTTGGTGAAGACAAGTAACCGGTGACCATTGCGAGACGCAAACTTCTGGACTTGAGCAGCTTATAGAGGAAACCAAAGCTCATTGGTAGAGGGTTTTCTTTCCTCTGAGTCGCTTTGAATAGTCCCAATGCACAGTGGCTTTCCCTGCGGCCCACTGCGCCTCCTTCAGGCTGGCACCCTACGCAAGGCTCAGAAAATCGTTATAAGGAGAACCAAAATGTAAACCTCGACGAAGAAAAAAAGCCGCAGATATTCAATACCGTGTCAGCGATGTACTAGATGACACTCTTGGGATACTGAGTCCGACAGTGTTTGGTTAGTGTCACTGTTTTGCAGGAAATTCCGGAATCGATATCTCAGATTATCACGGCCGTAAACAGTTTGCCAGCGTGCTACGCCAAAGGAAAACTTGAAGCCAATGGAATGAAGCAAGAAGGAGATCCATGAATCTGAAAGTGATGTTGAAGTGATGGCGAAAAAGAAGTTGAAACTGTACATGTTTGGCAATCACATCTTGTACAGCCAAACATGACAACCCAACTGAAGGTGTCGACTCTTCCTGAGCTTCTATCCAAAATTACTGGCCAATCTCGACCTTGATTAGTTCGGTCCCTCGAGCCACGGGTCGTCTCTACCCGTCCAGACATCGGTAATCATCGCGGAAGACAGGATTCAATCTGATTCAATCTGCCGTCAATGGCTCTCCTCAAGTCCACCAGACTAAGAATGGGTATTTTGGCACGGTTCAAAAGCGTAGATACCTCTTTCTACTCTCTCATTCTCCACCTCTGAGTGTCATTTATATTTTCAAGTAGAGTCTTGCTCAAAACCAGACGGCTACTGTCGTATTTTCGCCCTCGACCGTCAGTTTCTACCCGCCCGCATCACCAACAGCTGTGTGGGGCTGATTCAGAACTCTAATGCTGTTTTCGCCCTCGTTTGGGATATGGAACGCCACATTTGTACGCCACCCATGCAGATTGATAACTGAAACCAGCGATTGGCCATCTCGGGCACACCGAGATGCAGAAGATCGTCACGGTAACTTTCGGCGACTTGTACATTTGCCACCCGGAGTCTCCTCGGTGGGATGAGATAGATGCTGTTATGTATGCTTCTCTGCGCCTTTGCTTTGCGGAACTCATTTACTGTTTGCGGATAGCTTACAGCAAAATGTCATCACGGCGCTTGCTACGTTGGCCTGGGGCAGGTGATACTCCTTCGCCCTTTTTGCTCTCCTAAACCGCTTATTTTCTCCTTGTTTTGCGTTGCAGCTAATTTGGGCATGTCACTCATTTGTACCCCAATACTGTACCGAAATCACTCTACATTCCCGGATCTGCTTTCAATCTGCCTCTGGCTACCAATGTCCTACTCGATTGCCGTATATTCTGTGAGTCCAATTGCGTGATATCATTTCATCGAAATTAAAGTCCAACTGCAGGTGTATCCTTTATTCGCCGACGAGAGCCTAAAGCTTCTGCATCCGTTGGTCCGCACAGAGCCACTACATCCACTAGCTCCGTCCGCGCCGATCCTACTGTGACGTTACTGTCAGTCTCCGGACCACCGTTCCTTTATCCCGCCTCCCGCGCCCTTGTTGCCTTTCGTCGGTTGTTCCTGTAGGCGATACATTCCTGCGCTATCTCGTCTGACAATTTATAGACCGGCCGCCCACAGTGAGCACAGCACCCCAGATTCTCCGCATCTGTTATTTTCGTTTTCAATTGCCAATCGACTTGGCGGTAAGATTCGCCTAACGCCACCTGAATTGTTCGCTTCCCGTGACATGTACCTGTGTTCACAGCACAATGTCTGGGCCCTATCCCTGTCATGCAATGATATGACTCTGGATCGTTGCTCGTCTCGTTGTCTGACGATTTATGGACCGTCCCGCCGACGAATCGGCGCAGTGACCCGAATCTCTCTTCATTTGCTGCCCAACGCCACCTGGAATGTTCGCTTACCATGAGATTTCGAGATGTACATGTCAAAGACTTTACAGCAACAAGTTCAGACCTATATCCGGCATACAATCGATGATTCGATCCGTTGCTCGTGTTGCTCGGTCGAAATTGTAAGATGCGGTGTGTCGACCTCCTCCACTTAACCATTCCTGGCTCGAACGTTTCTTTTAGATCTATGTCTTTGCCACCATTTTTCGGACCCAAGTTGACCGCCATCCATTGGTTATTCACACAGGGTTGGCTGCCAGCCAATCAGTATTTTTGCATTTCATAATATCTTTCGGCCCAAGGACGAAAAAAAAAAGATCGAATAAAAGAGAAAAGCGAGCAACGGCGGATCTACCTCCGTCCTCTGTAATTTGTTTTCCCTCAACCCGTGGTCAAGCTTATTCGCCTAAATTCCCCTCAATGCGATGCTTATGTGCTATGGGCTATCTTCCCGCGCTCGCTATTTCAGCCTCGTGCCCTCGTGCTCGCCACTTGTCTGTCTGGCTGTGTACTCCACTGGGCGTTAACGACACCCGTCTTACGACTCCGGCGTGGCCCGCACAGTGGCACCCACGCACAGTGGCACCGTCAAAATTTATCGTCAAGATTTGCGAGATACAGCTGCACGCATGTGCGCCCCCCGGGGCGCGATCCAATCCGTCGGATTCAGCTGTAGCAGAGGGCTGCGGCGGAGCGCCGCCCTTCTCCGGATCCCATGTCGAGCCCCCCGCCCCGCAGCAAAACCATCAGACCAAAGACTCTACAGCCCGCCAACGCGACACAGCCTGCGCCTCCGCGTATATTCCTGGGTAAATTCCACCAGAGCTCGACAGCGTTATTCAATCCGCCGTGGACTGCTCCGATGGACTCGGATTCGTGTCAAATGCAAAATACTTTCTTGGGCCACTACTCGCCAAAAAACCATGTCCTTATTCCAGAAGGGGATACTAATCGATATCCGGTCGCAAGTTCCCCGTTTCTTTGTCCCCAGCTTTCCTGTCAGCGCCCTCCTGACACCAATGGAAGCGCCAGGTCCGCAGTCGCCGCCTCACCCCGTGTTCTGGGTGCGCCCGTACCAGAATTATTCCACATTGATTCCACATTGGGTCGTAACTCGGGCTATTTGCGACTCCCCGCGGCGCTCCTCGCACATCCTCCTCGGTGGTCTCCCCGAATGTCCATTCTTCTAATGGGGACTGCTGGATGGAAGTTCTATCCAGAGTGGCCATACGTCAAATGCGGTGTGATACTGATTTCCTCTGCCGCGGCGACTCTCCTCGGAGCCTTTTTTTCTTTTCCCCACACCCACTCTTGTTTACAACGCGAAAATGGCTCAGGGTCAGTTCCATTGGGATAGACACGATCGCCCGGCCTTTTGAGGATATCCGGTTTCCTTTCTGGGGGTGCATGATGGCTACACTTAAGCGCCTGCCTGCCAACTGAAGCCCTCTCAGTCTTCAATGGTTGTCGAGAATCGGTTGCGATGAGTGGGTCTGTGAACGACTGGGTGTGCCGCTTGGTCTTTCTAACCCGTTTCCGCTGTGTTCATAAACGCCCTCTACAGCTTTATTCAGCAAGCGCTTGTCACGCCTCACTCCAGAAATCCAGAAATCGACCCGTAGGCTGTGCACCTACCCGTCCGTATAAAAACTGTGGCACCTATTCTCTTGGCCTGTCCAACCTAACACCCTACGCCGTACCCTCTGGATGTATCTCTTCCTGCGCTTCGTCCTCCTCGTCGTCTTCGTGGCTTCTGCCACGTCCGCCCCCGCTGGCCTCCCCACAAAGAGTGTCGACGTCAGCAACAGCAGTACAGGCACTTCGGTTCTCCACCCCCAGGCCACCGTCGCCCCCTCCTCCGTCGCCTCTACGGCCATAGACAACAACGGCTCCAAGACCAGCGGGATCATCCTCGTCGCCCACGCCGCCTCTATCGCGCCAACCGCCATTGGTAGCCTGAGCCTCCCTGCAAACAGCGTCGATATCAGCAACAGCAGTACAAGCACTTCGACTGTCCACCCTCAGCCCACCGTCGACTGCTCGACGATCGTGTCTTTGCCGCCCAAGACTAACAGCACGATCCTCCTCTTCGCCCTCGTTGCCTCTGCCACGTCCGCCTCCGCTGGCAGCATCCCCACCCATCGTGTCGATATCAGCAACAACAGCACAGGCACTTCAGCTGACGACACCCAGCCCACCGTCGGGAGTTCCACTGTCGTGTCGTCTGCCACGACCGTGTGCAACAACGGTTCCAAAGTCAACAGCACCAGCGACACGTTCGTCACTCCACAGCTTTCCGGCGTCCTTCCCCGCCCCACCCAAGTTTTGATCCCCCAGCTGGACAACAGCACCACTGTCCAGCAGCCCACCCCCACGGCGCCCTCCGTCCCATCGGTTTCAATTTATTCATGGAGAGCGGAGGCACGCCCTCCCTGCGCGTCATCCTCTGCATCGTTATTGCCATTAGTGCGTCCTCTACCAATGCCCGCCTCGCGAGATCTGACCGCTCGCCCTATCAGTGATATTCTTGGCAGCTTATTTGAGCATGTGTTGTTTCTCTCGTAGATGCAGCTGTAGATCGCAGCCACAACTGGAGCCACAATCGCTCCCCCCTCCACAGAGGATCTCTGTCCTGCGACTCGGAATTTCCTTCCCACTCGCGCTCAGCGTCGTGAGGATTTTGCTAACCTCCACTGCCACGCCGACCTCCAGCCAGCGTCGCTCCTCGTCTTCGGACAGGACCTTGACTCCTGTTGTTATAGACCGCCACCACAACGAGCCCAGCAGCAGCAGATACTCGGCGGCGGACGGGGGCCCAAACAACCCTCGTCTGTCCTCGAACAGCGACACCACTGTGGTGAACGCGAACAACAGCCACGCAGATAACAAGTCTGCCATGGACCTACCGACGAGCGAGCCCCGCCCGAATAGCGCATTTGGGGGAGATTCGGTCGTCGCTGGAGTGGAGATGGTGGTGCTGCCGGTGGTGGTGCGCCCGCCGGCTGTGCGCCATGCGACGAGGCATACGCGACCGAGGGTGCCGCTCATGGAGGGTGCGCGTCCTCACTAGAGCGTTTTCGCTACACGACACCCTCCCTTCCCTCTATCTGTCTCATGAGCATCATCGCACAATCCACAACCACTGGCGCCACATTTTCTTTACTCGACCCTCCGCCCACCCTCATGACTTTCACGACGACAGTCACTTTGTTTGTAATGCGACACCCCCCCCCCCCACGCACACAGGCCGTTGGCGACTTTCCGATACCCCGATGCTGCCATGAACCGTCTACGTTTCCTCTCTCTCTCTCCCCCTTTCCTCGTCATTCCTGCAATTTACTTTCGATCTCCTCGCATCGCATTCACATTCGCATTCGCATTCGCATTCTCCATCTCTGACGTTTGTATCTGCATCCGCTCTCGTATTGCTGTCCTTGCAGATACCTCTGAGGTCGCTTTGCCTCATACCCTTATACCTACTCTAAACGTCCATGAATCCTCGGTCTCCTATGTACGCACTAGACGATACACTATCTATCGCTACTAATAGTGTATTTCTTGTGTACCTGTCTCCCTCTTGCCAATGAATAAATAATGTGTAATTTCTATTTCTCTCGTCGTCACGTGTGACCGTCCATCCCTTCTCTGCTTCTACGGTTTTGCGAAATAATCGGAGTTCTTTTCCTCTGCAAAGCTGGCATCCTGCTAGAAATCCTAGGCTAGGGCCAAATGACCAGTACAAAACGTATCGCAGTGGAGGGTGAGAACCAAACGTCGCTTGAAACCGAAGCTTTCTTGACAATTTCTGACCTTTTTCCGCGTAGTTGCTCTCTTTCTTGCGGGACAAGTACGTGGTCTTATTCTGCGGTCTATCCAAGAGATTTAGTTCGTTTTGCGCAAGGCAGCCTTGTTCTACACCGTAAAGGTGAGCAGAAATTATAGAAAGAATGAATAAATAACAACATCTATTCTCTATCGACAGTGGGCACTCGATGAATTCCTTCCGGAGAAGAACAAGGAAGTCAAGGCGAAGCAGATGGAGGCGCTGAAACGACTGGGGCATGGCGACCTTGACCTTGATGAGCACGAACGTATGTCCGGCCATTTTCAAAAGCATTTGCATGTTGCTGAGGGAGGTAACTACGCAGGGACCGTCGCGAATGAGGTGATACATCCGGACGACATAACCACCAAATTCTCGGGTGTGTGGGCTCTCCCCATGACGTGTTCTTCGGCTCATTAGCTCAGATATTGGCGGTCTCGACGCAATCGTGTCTTCGCTGCGGGAATCCATCATCTATCCGCTGGTGTATCCCAATCTCTTCAGCTCCTCTTCCCTTCTCGGGTCGCCCAAGGGCGTCCTATTATATGGACCCCCGGGATGCGGGAAGACGATGCTCGCGAAGGCACTTGCGAAGGAGAGTGGTGCTACCTTCATCAACATCGCCGCAAGCGTCCTCACGAACAAGTGGTTCGGCGAGTCCAATAAGCTCGTCGCTGCGCTGTTCAAGCTCGCGCGCAAAACCCAGCCGAGCATCATCTTCATTGACGAGATCGACTCCTTTCTGCGGGAGCGGAGCAGCGGGGACCACGAGGTGACTGGGATGATGAAGGCCGAGTTCATGACGTGCGATCTTCTCCTCAGTGTACCTCATATACCCGACTGACTGTGTGCCAGGCAATGGGACGGCCTGCTCTCGAGCACAGACCGGATCCTCGTCCTCGGTGCGACGAATCGCCCGAACGACATCGACGCTGCGATCCTGCGGCGCATGCCCAAGCGCTACGCCGTCCCGCTGCCGAACCTCGAGCAGCGGCTGAATATCCTCTCGCTTGTACGTCTCTCCTCTGTCCTCCCTAACCTCCACTCACATTGCGCTGTGTGCAGATCCTGCAAGAGACTCCCCTCGCGCCGGACTTCTCTATGAATGCCCTCGCCGACTACTCGTCGGGCCAATCAGGCTCCGATCTGCGAGAGATGTGCCGCAACGCGGCCATGGTGCCTGTACGGGAGTTCGTGCGCAAGACGGGGGGCGACAAGGGCCTCCTGGAGCTGGGGCAGCTCGAGGTGCGCTTTAGTTACTCTCGCTCCCTCTTATCTCATCTTGAGCTCACACCTGTGTCTGTAGGGCTTCCACCTCCGGCCTCTCACGCTAGACGACTTCTTCCCGCAGAACCAGAACGATGCGGGAACGACGTTGCTGTCCATGCCCGTACCCGCGCTGCCGCCGCTATCCGCGGAGGACAGGTCACGGCTGGACGAGATGGACTAGTCGCATCGTACAACTTGTCTTGTCTTAGCCGTCTGTTAGATGATACACGCGCGGCGCCTGCAGTATTTAGATTGTATGTACTCTTTCGACTACTACGGAATGTAGCCTCACCCCACCCCACCCACTCAAGAATAATACATAGATATTTCGTAATAATGCGCAATGCAGAGAAACACGGATCTTGTTACGCCTCGCCCTTCCGCTCCTGCAAGTTCGTCAAGACTTGGTGCAGCCTAAACGCCCTGACCTCGCGCCGACGCGCCGCCCCGATAACGCGCTGCGCCCACTCAGTGTTCCTCGCATGCCGGATCTCTGCGCTGTGCGCGAAGTCCCCGTTGTCCAGCTCGTGTAGGGCGAGGTATTCGGCCGACACGGGCTGCTCGACCAGTGACCCGCCCTCAAGCTGCCTGTGCCCGACGAGCTTGTATCGTCTTCCTCGTTTCCATCCTGGAATGCGGGCGACCAGGGCCATGTGCTCCTTCATACGAAGGAAAGGAGCGAGGTCAGGACTGGGCGGTTTTGGGACCGGGGCCGGAGGAGGCGGGGGGCACTTACCTCGTCGTACCTTGAAATCCAAGTCCAATTGAAAGTATGATTAGTGGACTGTCCCACACACGAGACGCCGGAGACCAGCGCCACTCACCACTTGTTGAAATCGTTCTCGTTCTCTGGCGTGATCTCGAAGCTGGCGGAAAGCAGATACTTGCCCGGGAGGTCTTCGGCGCGCGCCTCTGGATCCACGATGGTGCTGAGGAGGGTATACGTTCGGCGGCTCAGGGCGCTCAGGTTCAAATTATTCCCGGTGATGGTCTCGGATCCGGGCGCGCTGCCATTGGCCGTATCGTACTCCTTCGACTCGGAGAGGATGCGGGTCACGACATCATCGTACAGCGCAAGCAATGTCGGCGCCTGCGAATCCGTCGCTTTGTATAGGGCGGTGGCCACCTGACGCGCATTGTCGTAGCACCAATCTACCTTCAATCTTCCAGAGACCGTCCATTTCCGGAATCGCTGATGCATCTCACCGGTCAGATCGTTCTCTCCAAAGTCTGACCCTGGCTCAAAGGACACGCCAATGAGGCCTTGGGCTTTTCGTCGCTCGGCCATGGCTGGGGAAGGGATGAAGCAACTCGCAGTCGTCGTCATGCATGTATGGCTCGCACTTCCTCTCGGGAATTGTGATTGTCCTATTTCGCTCTGGCCTATCAAAGAATTCTGTTTACGGATAGGATTTTCGCAAACTTCATCAGGCTCTTGGAATTTATCAGGCAGGATAAGGTCAAGCCTCCGGAGGAATGAGCGTTGAAGCATGGTGGTGAATGTCCAGTGCTCGCGTTTCTCAGAGGGTTTGGAGTCTTGGACCTCGTTGGGAGGGAGAAGGGGCAGAAAAAGATATATGAACAAAAAAAAAAGATATAAACGGCAAGAGAAATTTGCTTTCTGCTGTCGTAGGAGATAGAGTTGAAGAGTTGCAGGTAACTACTTGATCTACTGTGAGGTACAGCTGAGTGCAGGTCTTGTCAGTGTAGGCTTGGACACTTTACCCGCGGGTATGCCGATCTCAATCCACGCCCGTTCCGCCCATGGACCCGCGGGTTTGTACGGGTTTCAGTAGATATTATTTTTCGCCATTGATTACCTTCGTTTCCCGCGACATCCAGATTCTATACTGAGCGGCCTCAAAAAGGTCAGAATAAATTTCACAACTTGAGACTTGTGAGTTTTTGCCTTAAATATTTGTTTAAAGCTTGGAAGTAACTTTTCAGGGCTACATGGTGGTGTGCACGTCGATAATCACTGTTGGTACTTAAAGCGGTTTTTTTGAGCATGGGTGTGCGCAAGGGGGTTCGGGCCGGTCAAGCCGGGCACCGGGTGCAGGGAGGTAGGGTTAGGCTCGTGTCCAGCCGTTAGGTGCAGGAATGACGAGCAAGCAGGTATTCCTTACCATAAGGTCCATAACGGCTGGTGGCACTTAGCCGTAAGTTGATAGATGGAAATTTCAAAGTCCGATTATACCTTATCAAGACTTACCGCCGACGGTCCGAGTAAGTCCGAGTAAGTACCGCTAAGCGCCATCATCCCTTGCAAGGAGAGCTACGATAGGTGAGAGAATGTTATGCCCTCCTGGAGCCTTAGGGACAGTTCCAGACGGATCCTTGAAGCAGGAAGGGGCGACGCGCAAATCCTTGAAAATTTGGCATAGCCACATTTCCATTTCAAGAACCGGCGGTAGTCTTAATATGGTATAATCGGAGTTTAAAATCACCATCTATCAACTTACGGCTAAGTGCCACCAGCCGTTATAGTTCACAATTCTTGCTTGCTCCTCATTGTGAACGGATAACGGCTGGACGCGAGCCTAAGGTAGGGTCGGCCGTGAGGCCAAAAAAAAAAAAGTGCACCCTCAACTAAGGTGGTCAGAAATGGGCCCAGACAGCTCTAGAGACTTCACAAGGCCCTCTCTTCTCGAATCAACATCTTTCAAGCCCACGCCAATGTGTTTTCAGAGTGTTTTTGTTCGCCAATTAAACTTTACTCACCGCAATCGACCGGTAAGAATGTGGCTGCATCGTGCGGAACTTGCCGTTAGCACCTGCTGATCCCCGTCTCCATCTCCACCTGATCTGCACTATACTGAGTCCTTTTCGATTGTGCTTGTCCCTGACTTGACCCAGAACGGGGTACCCACTCAGCTTCCATGTATGGTAACACCGGCTCTATCCTGGGACATCTATCTTGCCCTCAATTCCCTTGTCACTGGTGGCTTACTCTGGTAGTCTGTAATCACACCTGTTTTTCTCGGTTTTATTAATCAGCAGGCCTTGGAGTATTTATAGCTGTAGATTCACTACCAGACGTGTATTCCACCGAGTTCAAGGCCATTTTCTTGCCAATGCAACCAGTCACGCGGAAAATTACCCGATTTAGACGTCACGTGGTAGGTAGGGTCGGTCATTTTCAAGAAAAGCGGCATCAGTCCATTTTTTGATGGATCCGAACCCCCTTGGGTGTGCGGGTTGAAAACACCGAACCCGCGGGCGCCGCCGAGTGCAACCGACTCGGGTCGTTTTGGACCCCACCTGTACTTTGGTACGGAAATGGCGGGTACAGTGGGTACTGGTTGGGTTTCCCGCGGGTTGACCCGTGTCCCTGACTCAGTGCAGTGGGCAGCTGGATAGACACTACGTTCCGCCGTTGGCTAGACTCAGTTGCCGAGGTCCGTGTAGCCGAGTCAAGATGCGGCCAGCCGATCACACAGGCTGTGCGTGGCCGGCTACACACAGCTGTGTGATCGGCTAGCCGCATCTTGACTCGGCTACACGGACCTCGGCAGACTGAGTCTAGCCGACGGCGGAACGTAGTGAGAGCAAGGCGGAGTTCAAACTCCGCCACTTGCCCTCACCGCTCACCTCAGCACAATGAACACACAGCAGTGGCCAATGCGCATCCCACAGGAGCTGGTTGACCTCATCATGAATAATCTTCACGACGATGTCCCCAGTCTCAAGTCTTGCACTCTCACGGCACGCACATTCGTTTCCTCGGCCCAGACTTGGCTGTTCAACAAAATCGAAATCCTCCCTCCGAGGAGTCTAGAAGGCAGCGACAGCGAGAGTTCATGCCAGAGGTTTTACAAGCTCCTGACATCGAGTCCACATCTTGCACCTCTCGTTCACGAATTACACATCGTGCTGGCAGGCTTCGAGACATCTTTTGCCTATGACGAAGACGAAAACGGAGACGATCTACAGGCCCGTCATGTTCCCTGGATCAGCATGTCTGAGGTACCACTGGCTCTTGTCCTCCCACTCCTCAGTATAAAGTGGATATCACTGCTAGAGAACTCGTCTAGGTGGAATTCGTCGGGCGGCGACTTTAGCATGGACTGGAATAATCACTTGGAACAGAGCCTGAAATCCGCTTTGGCCACTGTATTCTCCTCTCCGACCATCGAGTCTATTCATCTGCGTGGGATCGTCGTCCACTCTCCTGCACAGCTGTTATCACTATTCAGCAAAGCTACTTCCCTAAAGGAATTGTCGCTCTCACGTGTCTACTTCACCCAGCGGGATCCTTGGCCGGAATCCCAGCCATGGTGCCTGCAGCTTCAATCCCTTCTCGTATCCGACATCCCCAGTCACCCTCTATGTCGTTATCTCCTGCATCCCCGGATCGATTTGACACACGTCACTTCGGTCACAATAGCGACAGAGGAGGAAGAATGGAGGGAAAAGATGGCCCAAGTAATCGCTTCCAGTGCGACGCACTTGCATCTCTATTGCCCTAGATTCCGTCAGTTCCTTCCTGCCTGCTTGATAGTATTTGTATGTTTACTGGTTTTAGGAACTGTGACCAATTTTTTCACCCCCACTCTATCCTCGGTCCACTTCTTCACACAAGATATGGCCGCGTTTATGCTTGCCGTGTTCGCTGAATGTCCGCAAAGTTCTCGCCTTGAGAAAATGGTTTTCGAAGGACCGAACACTCTAGTCTTGCCCGTGCGCTTACGCAATACAATCGAGTCGGGTGTGGTACATCTGAGTGCCTTGAAGACGATCGAGCTAAGGGCATACTTGAGGGAATACTCCGACCAGTCGTTCGACCAGTGGGCAGCCGAGGTACAGTCTTTTTTACCTTCACTGGTCGGACGTGGCCTGTTGACTGTGACACAAATTGAACGTCCGTGGATTCCTTGTTCAGGGGGATTCTCTGCTGATTCATGTTCCAGGCGCATTTGACGGCCCTCATCATGGCTGGGAGTAGTGCTTACTTGAAGTTTGGAATACGAGGGCCTGATATGCCTGGTCTTGAGAAATACCAGCCTTTCTTGCTCGGGTTCTCTTTGACCTCAATCGAAAAATAAATAAATCGCCGTACCGGGTCCAAGAGCGTATGCTCAAATTGGACGGATTTGTCGTTGCAGGATCGTCCTACACCTAAGGGAGGTCCGCCCAAATTACGTAAAAGGCCTCTTAGGGGATTTACGTTGTATGAGCGTAAATCCCCTAAGAGGCCTACATCCGCCGGACGGATGTAGTACGTCATATGCGTCATGTCCCCATTTGGGAAACATGTGCATCTACCATCGCCCCGTCCTGCCCCGCCCTCGGATGACCGCTCTTTCTGTACCGCCTCAAGCTCACACGGTTTCTCTTTAGCTCGTCGGCGGAATCTTAATCTTGGCTCCTAGAGCATCCTTCATCATATTTGGTCCTTTTTTTTTCTGCGCGCCCACCACCGACGGATACCTCCGACGCCCACCAAATTTTGCGGGCTGTACCACCCTGCCTCCTGGGACTGTGTTCCCCGATGATCTGTCGCTTCCGTATCCTCTTTGGATGCAACTAAGTAGGATGAACATTTCGCCTTTCTCCAACCAAATACCTGGCCGGCGGATGTTGGGCGGATGTGTCCGACAGGCACCCACACCGAATGTCCTTCGTGTGGTTCTTTTCACCTAAGGAATGCCCCTCAAGGAAAGGAATGCATGGCGGACATTAGTCAAGTATGTGTTGTGTTTCCCTTTTAGAAAGTATACAGCCGGCAGCTGCCGCCACCCGCACAGCGCGTCAGGCACCTCGGGTGTACTCCAACATCGCGAGTACATTTGCACTGTCTCGCCCCCATAGTTTCATCTCTTCTACTATGCTCCCATAAATTCTATTGCAGGCCTGACTCCCGAATTCCGCTGTTTGTAGTTTCCCAGAACATAGCGGCGGAGGTATCCGCCGTTCGACTTTGGGCCTGTCTTGCTTCGGGACCCTCACTTTCGTACCGTACACTGAGCGGCAACTTTTCATCTGGTGTTTTCCTTCCATGTGACTTGAAATTTACTACTTGTAAATTCCCAGGACATGGCGGCGGATGTATCCGCCAGTCAATTTTTACTTACACTTTGCTTCAATTTCTTTGCCTACCTACGGCACTTCAAATGTTATCTTTCATTCATTATTTTCCTTCCATCTAACCTCAATTTAATTGTGTTTGGACTGGCAGAACATGGCGGCGCTGCGGCGGTTACGTCTGCCAGTCCATCGCAGGTGTTCTACCTGCTATTTACTCCAAAATCATCGACCTATAGTTCAATCGGTCATATATCCAAGTTTGTCCTTCTGTCTAAGTAAAGATTGGCTTGCCAAATTACCCCAGAACATAGCGACAGACAGTGGACACATTTGTACCTTTGCCTCAACTCCTTTGCCTGTACTGAACTTCAAGGAGTGATTTTCTGTTTCACATTTCTATTCCATTTAATTTGGCTTGTGTCTGGCCACTGCATAAATTGGCCTCCAACTTTGGGTGGTTGTACCTATGCGTACATACACATGCACCCTGTGTCTGAGGACGGAAATGCACGGAATCCTCAAGTCCTTCGCATTTATTATTCCTGTTCAAAGGCGAGTCGGTGCATTCCGAATCAATGAGCCATGTTAAAACATCTGATCACACAGTTGAATTCCGAGTTGTTGACTTTCGAGGACCTGTAGACTGTCCAGTAAGTGGGGAACTGCCTCAAATACAGATTCAGATACCGAAATTTATAGAGACCAGCGAACGGAAGATGATTTCAATCAGGTTACATTCAGTAATCTGCCCGGCGGACAGGTCTGCCACGGTTTTTGGGGGACTTATTGTGCAGGGAATGCATTAGACAAAACTGTTAAAGGCTTCAGACGATGATTTTGTCTGGTGTTTATTATATTAGAACGACAGACATAGCATTGGGCCACCCACCTTACCTGGACATTGAATGTTCGTGCTTCAAACCTTCGAAGAAGCAGTCCCTAGGTGGCCCAGTACACGCTAGAGATGTATTATAATGCATATGAAGATTTCCAGGGCCCAAAATGTATTCAAAATGTTGATCATAGATGTTCGGTGATTTGCTCAAGATTGAACTGTAGAATTTAGTTCAACTTAGCGCATATTCTTGCAGCGTGAAATGACATTCCAACACATGGACCAGGTCCACAAATTGTTACTCAAATCTGAGGGGGGAGAATACAGCTGTCGTTTGAGGCCAGACCCATGAAAATATGTGCAGGATCGAGTGCATAGGAAATATTTTACAGTAGTACAATGTTTATTCGGCCTCTGATTGGTCGATCAATCTTCGGCCCGGACTCAATCCGAGGTGTTGAAACAACATATTCCGCCTCACTTGGGAGAGTTTATTTTCATTCAATGGTTCAGAATGTGAATCTAGCCACATAAACATCATTTGGAAGACATATACTATTTTTGTAATTTTTCAGCTGGCAGCGGATATGTCCGCCAGCGGCGGATACCTCCGGCAGCGTGGTTGAAGTTGTAGTACCTGAAATCTGCGTCGAGAAGAGATCATTCCGGGCAAAGTTCGAGAGGAAACTGTTTCAGACACATTGCATCACAGTGGAGTTTCAGAGTAATATTCAAGTTTGCGTGAAAGTTCAAGACATCCGCCCACGCCGAAAGAATTGACAAATGGGTCCCTAGCCGGAGTACCTCACCAAAGAGACCTGTGGCACATTTCAGCCCGCAGACTGACCCGAGGCCAACAAATGCCTTTGCTGGGTGATATTGCTCTTTGAGCCGGCGTCCAACTCGTTTCAACCATCCGACATTTCTGTGCACGGAACTCGGATGCTTTTTGGATGAATCAGCGGAAACGGCTCGGAAAGGTAAGCGGCGTAGGACAAGACGGTTACACTCAACCAGCGGACACATCCGCCACCATGTGAAACAGTGTGAAACACGGTCGAATCAAACCTAAATGGAAGTAAGACATTTAACGAAAGATAAAGGCTCACAGTGCAGTGCTGGAACGACAACAATGGCCAGATGAAGCCGATGGCAGATGTGTCTGCCACTATGTGTTGGGAGTCAAAACACGTGATGGAAGGAAGTGGTTTGATGGACAACAGCAGTGTCCAGTACCAAAACAATAATCTGGGAGCAGAGGGCAAGTAAAGAGCAGCGACAGAGCCTCTGTTGAAAGGCCGCTAGAGGACAAAACATTATTCTAGGCATTCCAGGAGTCTGACAGGAGTTTGAGAGCAAGATGGGAAGAATTCATCAAGGCGGGTGAAATTGTCGTGTGGGATGCCGCCAGAAAACATCCATGGCGCACGCCGCGGCAGATATACTTCCCAAAAGGGAAGCATGACAATACTTGACTAACATCCGCCTGGCGGACATGGCCTGTTAGGTGGTTTTTAGCCCGAGAAATAAAACCCCTAAGAGGCCTTGGTGTTCATTCCCTAGGTGAAAAGAACCACACGAAGGACATTCAATATGGATGCCCGTCGGACACATCTGCTGGCCAGGTATTCGGCTAGAGAAAGGCAAGATGTTCATCCTAGTTGCATCCAAGGAGGATACGGAAGTGATAGACCATCAGAGAACACAGTCCCAGGAGGCAGGGTGGTACAGCCCGCAAAATTTGGGGGCGTCGGAGATATCCGTCGGTGGCGGGCGCACAGAAGAAGAAAAAAAGGACCAATATGACTCCAGGAGCCAAGATCAAGATTCCGCCGACGAGCTAAAGAGCGACCGTGCGAGCTTGAGGCGGGGTGGTACAGAAAGAGCGGTCATCCGAGGGCGGGGCAGGGGCGATGATAGGTGCACATGTTTCCCAAATGGGGACATGATGCATATGACGTACTACATCCGTCGGGCGGATGTAGGCCTCTTAGGGGATTTACGCTCATACAACGTAAATCCCCTAAGAGGCCTTTTACGTAATTTGGGCGGACCTCCCTTAGGTGTCGTCCTACGACTCGTAGTACCCAATTCATAGTATTCAATCGGTCAAAGTTTTATTCGGTCTAGCGCAAGTAGAGCCTCGTCGACGTCGCTGAGCGTGCAATCGCCATCGGTATTAATTTACTCCAGGACTTCGTCAAAGGTTGTTTTTTGAGTAGAAAGTCGGGACGGCCAAGTGCCGACATTGCTATGGTCACGCGGGGTTTAAACTCCGCCAGAAGCTCTGCGACCGCCGACCGGCATCATGCATGTCCCACAGGAGCTGGTTGACCTCATTGTGGATGGTCTTCATGACGATACTCCCAGTCTCAAATTGTGCTCTCTCATCGCCCGCACATTCACCTCCCCAGCCCAGACCTTGCTATTCAACAAAATCGAAATCCTCCCTCCTAAACCCGACGCACAAGGAAGCAGATCTAGAGAGAGTCCTTGTCAAAGGTTTCACGACATTTTGACCTTGTCTCCACATCTAGCTCCCCTCGTTCACGAATTACACATCGTGCTGGTCGGCTCCGAGACGTCTTTCGACTATGATGAAAATGGGCGGTATCTGAAGGAGCGCCGTGCTCCCCGGATCATGTCCGATAAGACGCCGCCCCTTGTCCCCCCACTCCTCAATATCAAGCAGATATCTCTCCTCGAGAACTCGCCTGGGGAGTGGAACGGGTCAGGTGACTTTAGCATGAACTCGAATAATTTGGAACAAGACCTGCAATCGGCTTTTGCCGCTGTATCCTCTCCGACGCTCGAATCCGTTCATTTGCGCGGGATCGTCGTCTAGTCTCCCGCACAGCTTTTGTCACTTTTCAGCGGAGCCACTTCACTAACGTCAATGCCGATCTCACGCATCTATTGCACCCAAAAGTTTCACCACCGGGATCCTTGGCCAGAATCACAGCCCTGGTGCATAAACCTTTCATCGAAGCGTCTGGGCGCCCAGGCGCTTCTCGACAAAAGGTTTATCGCGGCACTCGTTTCGGCTCTGGACGCTCTTGCCGGCACCACAACGAGAATTACTCGAACGATCATCAGGCGTGGTTTATCCCTCTTGACGGCGTACTGTACCATTTCATTCAATTCGTCGGCCTTGTGACCTGTGACATCAATGTACGAAATCCATTTTTCGTACATCGGTCGGGGGGAGCGTGACACCGATTTTTTTTCGTAAATTAGGCGGAAAGTAGCTGTTGTCTGGCACAGTCTGGGGGCAGTCTGTGGGTCTATTTGGTCTATAGTGTCTGCCACAAACCGCTACAGCCATTCATGATTTTCCAGATGCAGAATGTCCTAGAATGTCGAGCAAGCGCAGAGTCGGTGGTGAGGTGAAGAGCTGTGGGATCGTGGGATTACCGATCTGCCTCCGTTGGTGTCAAAATTGGCACTCATACGAACGCCGCACGCCGCGGCCTGTTCCCCGCGTGCGGAGGCGAAAAATTCGATTTTTAGCCCTTTTCCAGCGATTTTCGTGACTTTTTCTCAGAATTTGTACATCGCTCGGTGACCTGTGACACGTACGAAAAAATTCGTAAATTTGGGGGCCTGTGACATGTGACATACGAATTGAATAAAATGGTACAGTATCTGGTGTTGCATCCCATGTACCCATGGACTGGGGAGGGGGTGAGAGCGGGTGTTCTGGCATTTATCATATCTTGTGCTGTCAAATATCCTAATGGGCCGCAGGAGAACGACACATCTGGTGACCTGGACTGTATCGTAAGCTCCCTGGTGGCTCAGAGCCTTGGCTCTGATGTGGCGGTCGCCGCTATGCGGGTGCGATTGGGGATGGAGGGATTTTTTTGAATTGGAGGATAGTCGCAACGTTTGTGGAGGAGCGCGTGGAGTTGCTGGACTCATAGGAGTCAATGAGTTGTCCTCGGGCCGCGGCATGCGATAATACGACGGTGCTACAACTCCAGAAATTCAAACGCTGCACGGGATGCGAGAGCGCCATTCTTATTCATCTTCTCCCGGCAGCTCAAATTTGGACCTGCATTCCTTTCTCATTGGGGATCCCCTCTCTTGTCCCCTAATTAATATTCTTCACCGCAAAACCAACTTCAATCAGACACAACAACTGTCTCTACAACTTCATCACAATTGTCCACTATCCTGACCCAGCTGTTATTTCATTCCGAAGCACTTGCTGGTTTCCTCGTCGAATTCTTCACCGCAAAAAACCGATACCAGCAACCACATTCGAACACAGTCGTTCGCTCGGCTGTAAGGGTTGATCAGCAAGTATTTATCGCAGTGGCCAGGAGACGAACGTCGAAGTTGGTCGCTCTTCAAGCACCAACGGCATCCACGCAGAGAACACCCAGCGTAGCGGCTGGAACGGAACAGCACTGAGCGTTTCCGCCCGACTGGGAGCAACTCGCTTTGAAGTCGGAGATGGAGTCGGCTGAGGATGGCGCTCTGCAATCGAGGCTCGCAACATCAAGGACACTAGGGGTGCAGCATTGGGGTACGCTATAAAGAAGACCGGGACAGGGACCGTCTCTCCTCTCTATGTTCCCCATCTTGCCACCGGTCTCTCCCCGTGCGGATCCGGAGTGAGGGGAGAGGCTCCGATGTGCTGCGGGATTGCAGTGAGAGCAAAGAGAACAGCGGCGAGAGCGAAAGACTTCATTTTGATTTTCTCGGCTGCCTTCACCAGGGCTTTTAAAGCTACAGGACTCAGGAGTAGCCCCATTTCTTGACGTTCGGACCCATTAAAGACATCCTTCGAGGTTCAGAACCGACTCCGAACCCGACTCCGAGCCCGAACCCGACTCCGAACCCGAACACGAACACGAACCCGAAGAGATTCGGATCAAGCTCTCGTCCGAATCTCCCTTCGTGGCCGAATTGAATTTACTGCGCGCAAATCGCGATCGAAGCTCAAGTCTCTAAGCCTGAGCATTGGGGTTGTCATCGTTTTTTTCCGGGTGGGGAAAATGCGATGAGTCGGATCGGCACAATAACGTTCGCCTTGATTCCAGTCTAGCTCCATGTTACCGCATTGCAAGACTTCCCTGCAGGGAACGGCAACCTCCTGATACGTACTGCTCCCGTTCGCTTCATCTCTCAATCTTTGTCAAACTCTTGTCTTTTGAAAGCTCAACTCGGTAAGTGCGTGTTGTAAAAACTGCACATGCTACATGTTGAATTTAAACGACAGTCAACCGACGATCATAGAGTCTACTCAGGGGCCAGGAGTACTGCCAAATCTGGTGCATACTCCTCTCTGGGCTTGTCCACTCTCCTCCCGGTTTAAAAAAATGACTGCGGCGTTTTTTTTCTCCAAGCGTGCGCGTTTACTGAGGGCGACGCGACGCGTTATGAGCACGTGTTGAGTGACCATCAGTCTTTTGACAATCTAGTAGTAGTTGTCGTGTAGTGCAACACGTGAAAACGCCAAAAAACGGCTGAAAACACCCGGAAACGCGACAACACTCTGCGCCAACAACATTTTTACAAATCTTGACAACACCATGACAACGCGGGCCCAAAATCCCCACCCACAGCGCCGATGCATCAAAATTTACCAAGGTTGAGATGAAACCACTATCTTACACCAAATACCTGCCCTTTCCATAATTCTTTGACCCCACCAGCATGCTCCAGTGCCTGTGTAAAAATGATGATTTTTGATCACAACACGGAAACACGTGAAATACGACAATCAAAATGTCAATTGGCTGATGATGTCCACTCTTTCTCGATCTTCGATTGATCTTCGAAACTCTCGATTCCCTGCAAAGCCCGCGCGAGTGAAGAACAAGGTCTGTCTCGTGTACGCCACCCAAGAACGAGACCATCCTCGCCAGCCTCAAACACGCGAAAGACTCAGGGGTCTCGTGCGTCACCCCAGTTCTCCTGTCCTTGATACTTTTTCATCTAGATCTCCGACGGCGGCGTTCACTCACACGATACACACCTCTACGCGCTCCTCGAGACTGCAAAAGAGCAAGGCGTACCCGAGACGTACGTCCACTTCTTCGGCGACGGGCGCGACACCGCGCCGCGCTCCGCTGCAGGCTACTGTCAAGACCTCCTCGATTTCATGAAGAAGAAGGAATATGGAGCTGGCGACTATGGTGGGAAGATATTATGCGATGGACCGCGATAAGCGGTGGGAGCACGTCAAGATTGCTGTGGATGGGCTGGTGGGCGGGGAGGGTGAGGTGCCATGGATGAGATCAAGGCGAACTATGAGAAGGACGTGACGGATGAGTTTTTGAAGACGGTTATCGTTAAAGGGGATGCGGGGCGGATTAAGGGTGCGTTTTCTTTTTCCCTCCTGCGACACGCTGTTCCCTCATCTTTACTGCGACTAGACGGTGACACCCTCTTCTTCTTCAACTACCGCTCCGACCGCATGCGTGAACGCGTCACCGTCCTGGGCTTGCCGGAGAAGCCGATGGAGGTTACAGTTCCGAAGGATTTGGTAGGTCTCCTTCATCCTCCCTCCCATTCTATTCCATTCATTCTCCCTTGCTTATTCCCTGCACGATGCTAACGCCCCTCTACCACTTAGCACATAACCACCATGTCGCGCCACAACACCGAGTTCCCCTTCCCCGTCGCCTTCCCGCCGCAGGCCGTGACCAACGTCCTCGCGGAGTGGTTGGGAGGCCAGGGCGTGAAGCAGGCGCATGTTGCCGGTGCGGTTCGTCCTTCTCGCTGGTCCTCTATATCTTCTCCGTCTTCATTTAAGTATTTGTTTTTGTTGACCTGATGCACCGGCGATTTCAGAAACCGAGAAATACGCACACGTCACGTTCTTCTTCAATGGCGGGGTAGAGAAGCAGTTTGAGGGCGAGGAGCGCTTTATGATTCCGTCGCCAAAGGTGCATGCGTCTGTCTCGTCCCGCCTTCTCGTTTCCTTCCTCTCCCTTCCTCTCCTGGTTCTTTCTCTCTTCCTCATTCAATCGCATTGTGAGCAACTCTTCATAATCACTGATGAGCCGTAATATTGCAGGTCGCAACATACGATCTCCAGCCCGAGATGAGCGTCCAAGCCGTCGCGGACGAGGGTAGCGAGCATCGTCAAGAGCAAGGAATATGACTTTGTGATGTTCAATTTTGCGCCGCCGGATATGGTACGTTTTGCATCTCTTTACCTTGGTTTTTTCTTTCCTCGGGCTTTGTTTGCCTTCCTCAACGGCATACCTCGTCGCGCACTTTGTCCTCCTCGACGCGGCAAACAGACAGACTAAAGTAAGAACTATAAGTAAGGTATGAGTGTCGTGGAAGCAAGTAAGGCGAGGTAAGTAAAGCTCGCCTCCGTCGAACCCAGAAGGTGTCATTTGTTTGAATTCATGCACAGATTCTAAAGACGCTGTATTAGTTTCTCGAAGCGCCTTTTGCTGCCACCAACAAATATTCGAAATTATACTGAATCCTTCGCTAGCCATTCTAACGGAGACCATTCAATACTATTGAAACATCAAGTGAATGCAAATCCAACCTTCTCCATATGCAGGCGGTAACGTTTGTGTTCGTGAGAGTAGGATTGGCCCTGTAGTAGAGCAGGCAGGGGTCCCAGTCATCGTCGGACTTCGACTTTTAATAAGTGGTATATGCCCTTGGCCAGGCATGTTAGCTATCGTTATCGCTCGTGGCTCCGAGAAATCGTAGGGGATCTCTGCGCGTTTGGGGTTCTGCGATAACAGATCAATTCTGCATCCCTGTGATGATGCATTCTCACGTCGCAGCGGCTGCTGGCAGTGGGGTTGAAAGAATTGCGCCCCGAGAATAAATCGAGCAGTGGTTAAACGTAGTATGTGAGCAAGGCAAGATGGATCTTTTGGCTGTCTTTGCGTTGCGAGGCTGAAACCAAGAAACGTAACGGTATTCAATGTGTTGCGACTGGAGTGCGCCTCTAGTGCGCAGCCTGCCATCAGGAAACCGGACCTAAGTAGTTTATCCGTTTAATATATAGGCGACGGAACAAGGGAAGTATGCGCCAGCCGATAGACACCCCAGAAAAGACTACGAAAGATGATACAGTGAGGATTCCGTCAAATAGCCGATTATCCAAGGGCCGAGTATACCGAACTAGCACTGAAGGCGAAAGGATTTTTTCCCAAGAGCACACCAGAGTTGGGAGTCAGAACTGTTGCTGAGGTGTCGTTGTCGCCTGGTTGTCGCGGCATTTGCCCGCCATGCAAAAGTTCGAAGCGGCTCATAAGTGCTCAATAAGCGCCAGTGGCCGAGGCTCTGAGCATTGAAGTCAATTTCTGGAAAAGAAGGTCTGAGATTTGAGAGACGAATGAAGAGTTTTGAGGCACTTTGGAAGAAACGAGGTTGTGTAATTGGAAAACTTTATTAAAGTGAACCTGAAGAGATCGGGAGATCAATGATACTATCATTGATGGCTCCTTGGTCATTTTCTTCCTTAGCCGCCTCGATGGATTTCGCCCGCCGTGGAGGCAGAAGCATTACTGAGCTTCGCGCATTGAAAGTCAACTTGGATGGCCTTGCTCGAGTGGATGGCTCCGCTCGGTTTGCCTTTGGTACCGCCGAAAATATTATTTTCGCGTTTCGAAACTCATTACCATTGCAGGAGACACAGTCGCGGTGGCGTCTGTTTCGGGACCCATAGAGGTCAGACTCGCAGCCGAAAATCCATCGCTATCTACGTTCGAGGTTCTGCTTCGGCCTCTGTCCAATGTGCCGGCCACCCAGAGCAAGTCCTTGGCGGCATCCATCCGCGCGGCCCTCATCCCTTCGCTGATCCTCTCCCAAAACCCGCGCACCCTGATACAACTTGTAATTCAGGCTCTGAGCCCGACACGTTCAAGATCTTCCGATACACTGGTGGCGACGATGATAAATGCCAGCACCATTGCGCTTCTCAATGCAGGGTCTATCCCGATGAAAGGCGTCGTATGCGCGGTTGCAATCGGCAGGATAAAGTCGGCCCTGATTGTTGACCCGAGCGAGGATGAAGAAACAGCCCTTGATGCCAGTGGCTGTTTTGCATTTGCATTTGGGAATGGTATCGACGACGCACGGTGTGTGTGGACAAACTGGAAGTCGTCGCGGTCATTCGACGAGGTGGAGCTTGCGCGGTGCACGCTCCTTGCATCTGCTGCGGCCAAGTCTGTATGGCTGCAAACTCAAAAGATTTTCGAAGGCGATGGAAGCGGGGAGGACGATGAGATGGAGATTTCATGATCCTGATGCCGCCGCCGCGCCCATCCACATAACACTCTTTGTATGTGCATTCTCCGCATTTCTACAGCTGTTCACACTTTGATATTAAGCTGTATCTAATACAAGTACTCGGTCAAAGTGCTCGCCGAATGTTCCGTAACCAAATTCACTCTGATACGCAATTCACATCGATCGCCGTCATCCCACTTGTTTCCCAAGCCATTGCTATTTCCGAAGCATCACTGATATCGCGCGCCCCGGGAGAACCCCATTCTTCCTGTGTTTTACCGGGACAGCCGTCAGGTCTCCAGATGAGAGATTGCGCAATTGGAGCCGCCACATTTTAGAGCCTTGCTGAAATGACTCGGGATGAAGATTCTTATTCCTCCGGGCATCAATCCGAGTCTTTTCACGCTTCGACTCATTGAGCGCTCCACGGAGCGACAGTGAGCATGTGCGGTACGGGAGCGGGAATGCCTCCTGGGTGCCGTGCTGGAATACCGTGCGGGCGGACGAGTCCGCGGCTATGGCCCGCTATTTACCCTATGCCGGACAGCGCCCCAGACCCACAGGGGCGCACAGTGCACAGTACGAATGACGGCCCCGGTCTCGTACCCGGCCAATGGCTCACCAGCCTCTGCCCCCACATGACCTGGCGCGAAAAAACTCCCATCACCTTAGACGATACGACTCATTGAGATTGAGCGCTTCCCTACGAGGGTGGGTATGTGCGCCCGGGGAGCGGAGACGCCCGGGTTTTGTGCTGGGATCCCATGCCAGGACCGCGAAAGGTGGCATTTCCAGCAGGTCGACTGCAACGTGCGATGGACATGCAGCCTCTATTGATGCTGGGTAGTGCTCCAGGCGGACGGGGAGATGCTGAACCCAGTACGAACAGCGGTCGTTCGGCGGTCTTGGTCTTGTACCCAGTCAAGGCTCATAACCAGCCTCCGCCCATAACTGGCGCGAAAAAAATTCCCGTCACCTTAGGCGATGACGAGCCGCGAGGAGGTGGTGGACGCAGTGCCGGTGTTTTCTCCCGTTTCATCGGCGGCCGCTATTGTGTACTGACCATGCCCTGGGGTCGGAGCCGAGCATCGATCCGGGTCCTTGGCGCATCGACTCGGCGGGCTCCAGGACCTCCGCTGTTCGGAGGCTGACATAGCTTGGCGCGTGGAAATACACCCAATTATCCCTACCCTGGGCGATGACGAGCACCGCTCTCTCGATTTTGGGCGGTCGCCGGTGTATGGCGCCCATATCCACTGGGTCTATATTCATCCCTCGCATACGCTGCCTCGCGATTTTGGTCCACGACCGGGGAATATGGCGAGTGTGGGCAATTCCTCATCATAGATCTGTGCTGCCAGGAGGGAGCGCTTTTCTCGTGTTATGATTTTCATCTTCTCCGAAATGACTCGTCCAGGAAAGTTTTTATTCAAGATGGACTGATAAACCTCAAAGGCGAGGCCATAACGCGGTAAATTTTGGACACCCAGATCTGAGACTCAGGCACCACAGAAGGATGTATGTCTCTCATTTTTTCCGGTCGCCTATTGTTCTCCTGCAGGACAATGAGAGCGTGACTCGCTAGCGACATGGAATTTCACGCACCATCCCCAAACATTTTCTTCAAGGCTGAGCTCGCGGCCTTCATCATCTTTCTACCCGCGGCTTTCAGGGTGCCCTGCGTTTTCGAGGAACCCTGGGTTTCTGCGGCCGCCGTTGGACCAGCGCCAGCTTGGATGCCGGGTGCATCGTGAGGCGTCGACGTCGGCGTAGGCGTTTTCTTGGACAGTTCGGACCCCGTTTTTGCTTGGGGCTTATTGAAGGCGCTCTCTATGGACGGCCCAGCACCAATTCCAGGGACACCGTATGTCGTCTATAACGCCGCGAATGCAGCTGCGTAGTCTTTGGGAGCCGGCCGATAGCTGTTTCCAAGTGGAGTCGTCGAATCGACAGAGGTGCGGGATGGGTGTGGGGATCCGCTGATCATCGTCGTGCGTGAGTGGAAATAGGGTGTGTCCCAGGTCTACGTGCTGTAGAATATGTTATATGCTTCCAGGAATAAACGAGTGAGAAAACATCATTCGGTTTCATTCCGACACAGCTTCGATGTCGCTGCTACGGTCGAGTAAGCCCGGATATATACCAATCGCCGGGTGCGCGATCTGGACGGCGAATCTCAGCGCTTCTTTCAACGTTCAAAACGAAGATTTTACGTTTTTGCAACGTTGCAAATGCGGCGAGGGTAATTTTGTGCAGGCACACGAAAGCTGTTGCCCAGTCCAGTGCATCGTCGAATCAACAACGGGTGTGGGATGGGCCGTTTGATCCTCACGCACTTGTGTTGTACCTCGGTCGACATGCTAAACTTGACTATATCCTAGCGCGAAAATTATCGGTCAGTTTCGTTCCGACACAAATAGAAAATGAGCAATAAATCTCGGTCACCACTTACCTTCAGGACGGACGTCCGATTCTTACCCGCTGTGCCCTTTGCCCATGCCGTATCTGTTCCAGTTAGATTATCTCGACGGCAGACTCGGAGGTTCAGGTCCCAACAGCAGAAGACGAGTGGGCAAATGGGTCCATCACGAAGGGCGCTCCACATGTGGGAGCAGGTGGGAATCCACTCAAAAAAGGCTGAGCCCGTCATCTCGTTGCTTCCGGCCTGCCAGTACCATAGAGTTGAGTTTTCGATAGTGTTGTACTGCCAGGCAGCCTAGGTGAGTCACCGGCGATATGCTGTTCCGGATAGCTGACTATATATGTTACTGTTCTTGATTGAGTCTTGACAACTTACCCCGGCCAGTACAATGCTGTATGATTGAAGTTGGATCGCACATATCCCGCGGGTTACAGAGATTAGTGCGGCCGTACCTTGATTAAAATAAAGATGTCAATCGTGCCAATCGATTGAATAGCAGCGGAGCATTCAACAGGAAACTTCGAGAGGCTTGGTTCAAGCTTGTTTCGCAAAAGAAGGCCAAGTCCTGGATAATGACGGCATATAATTTAGTGTTAAATATTGAACTAGGCAATGAACGATATCATTTGATTCCTCCACTCCGAGTCGTTCGGCGAGTTGTTACACAATCACGTGGGAATTGTACGTTGAACCCAAGTCGAGTAGCTCGAGCCGAAGCATAGAACCTTCCAGAGTCACGAATACACGGAAAACCATGAGCGGTTAATACGAACAATCGTCTGTAAGTACAACTATCCTTGAGAGGCAGCAAAGAGGCGAAATCCAACCACTTTGATGGCAACTCGGTGATGGCCGAAATTGAACTCTACTTCTGAAGACTTCACAAAGACTTCAACTCGGAGACTTTGCTTGGGTCAGAGGAAAGTTTCTCGGTCAATTCTTGAGGCGAGGTCCGTGAGGACGTCCTCACGAGAGACATTCCGGTAGAAGAGAAAGCAAGTTCGTTCCAGATGCCCGCCAGGGGCCGCAGGCCGCAGTTTCTGATGAGTGCAGCGTAGTCACAGTATGTTGTGCGCCACTTTAACGAGGTCGGAATTTGTGTTTGGGCGATGCATCGCATGATTGATGACCACCTTCAACATCTGTCGAATCCGCATTTCCGACAAAAGCTCCGAGGAGCTCTCAGTGTCACCGGGTGTGTTTCGTATGTAGACCGCATGCGCTTATCGTCAATTCTGCGTCTACACCACAATATACGCGGGAACCCACGATATATTGCAGCTCTCAGCCTTTGCGCAATGCAGGATTTTTTTGGCGACGGACGGAGAAATTCCTACCGCCATCAATCCAGCTGCTTCGAGTCCGGTATACCGCAGGTAAAAAAGATCTCTCGCACAGACCAAAGCGTACAGTTGAGAATACACCCAGAGACAACCGTTGCTGACGTGTCATTGTCGCGGCATTTGCGGCATTGCCCACCACGCCAGAGATCGAAGGGGCTCATAAACGCCAAAAAAATGGCAGTGGCCGATGCTATGAGAATCCGTGTCAGTTTCCGGCAAATAAGACCTGAAATCCGAGAGGCGAATGAGGGCATTTTGCAAAAAACGATGAGAGTCTTGAAGGGATCAGTAGATCAATGATGCTATCATTGATGGCTCCGTGCTCGGCATTTCATTTTCTTCCTTAGCCGCTTCGATGGATTTCGCCCGCCGTGGATACTGAGCTTCGTGCATTGACACTCAACTTGCAAGCCCTTGCGTCTGCTGCGGCCAAGTCAAACTCAGAAGATTTTGGAGGGCGATAATACTAGCGGCGGGAAGGAGGATGATGAGATGGAAACCTTCTGATGCTGTGCGACAGCCTGTGCCGCGTCCATTCATACTTTTTGTATGTGTATTTTCCGCATTCTTACAGCTTTTCACTCTTATATATTCAGCTGCATATGGTAGGAAGTCGGTCAACGAATGTTCCGTAATCGAATTCATCCTGGCGCGATTCAATCTTCACATCGGTTACCATAAGCCTCTGAATTCCCCGAGGCCTCACCCTCGCTGTGCTTTACCTGGACAGACGTCAGGTCGCTAACCACACAAGAGATCGTGCCATCGGAACCAACGCGTTTGAGTGCGCCGCATCTTGTGACTTCACCGCCGAAATGACTCGACCAACGAACACAGGATGAAAAACTTCGCTGGGTACCGATCCAACTCATTGAGATTGAGTGCATCCTTACGACGGCGGGAATATACGCCCGGGGAGACGCCCGGGTGTTGTGCTGGCATGGCATGCGGGCGACGGGACCGCGAAAGGTGACATTTCCAGCAGGACGACTGCAGCGTGCGATGGACCTGCAGCCGCTATTTATGCTGGGTAGTGCTCCAGGCGTACGGGGAGATGCTGGGCCCAGTACGACCGGCGGTCTTGCGGCGGTCTTGGTCTTGTACCCAGTCGAGACTCGCAACCAGCCTCCGCCCCCACCTGGCGCGAAAAAATTCCCGTCACCTTAGGCGATGACGAGCCGAGGAGGAGTGGTGGACGCAGTCCGTGTTCTCTCCCGTTTCATCGGCGACCGCTATTGTGTACTGACCATGCCCTGGTGTCGGAGCCGAGCATCGATCTGAGTCCTTCGCGCATTGACTCAGCGGGCTCCACGACCTCCGCTGTTTGGAGGCTGGCATAGCCTGGCGCGTGGAAACACACTCAACCCCACCCCGGGGGATGACGAGCAATGCTCTCTCGATTTTAGGCGGTCGCTGGTGTATGCCCATATCCACTGGGTCCATATTCATTCCTCGGAGTACGCTGCCTCGCGATTTTGGCGGTGGATACATCGTCTTCAGCCGCGGCCGGGGAATATGGTGAGTGTGGGCAGTTCCTGATCATAGATCTGTGCCGCTAGGATGAAGCGCTTCTCTCGTGTTATGATTTTTATCTTCTCCGAAATAGCTCAGCCTTCCGAAAATTACCATTCAAAATCTGCTGATAAACCTCGGAGTCGAGGCAGTGACGCGGCAAAATCTGGACGCCCAGATCTGAGACTCGGGCACCACAGAAGGTATGCAGGTCTCTTATTTTTTCCGGTCTGCGCCTATTTTTTTCAATGAGAGCGTGACCAGCGAGTGACATGGAATTTCACGTACCACCCCCAAACATTTTCTTCAAGGCTGAGCTCGCGGCCTTCACAATTTTTTTACCCGCGGCTTTCACGATGCCCTGCGTTTTCGAGGGACCCTCGGTTTCTGCGGCAGCCGTTGGATCAGCGCCAGCCTGGATGCCGGGAACACCACGAGGCGTTGTCGACGCAGACGTTTTCTTCACAGATGCCTGGGGCTTTTTGGGCGGCGCTGCAGCAACTCCATGGACCCCATATGTCGTCTGCAACGCCGCGAATGCAGCGGCGTAGTCTTTGGGAGGCGGGCGATAGCTGTTTCCGAGTGGAGTCGTCGAATCGACAGAAGTGCGAGATGGGTGCGGGGACCCGCTGATCATCGTCGTTCGTGGGTGGAAATACGGTGTGTCCCAGCTCTACGTGCTGTAGAATATTTTATATGTTTTCAGGATGAACGAGTGAGAAAATATCATTCAGTTTCATTCCAAAACAGTTGTCGCTGATACGGTCGAGTAATCCCGGATACGATGCGAAATGCCGAGCGCGCGATCTGGACGGCGAGTCTCAGCGCTTCTTTCAAGGGAGACATCTAAACGAAGATTTTTACGTCGCCTGCAACGCTGCAAATGTGGTGAGTTAGTTTTGTGCAGGCGCGCCAAAACTGTTCCCCAGTCCAGTGCGTTATCGAATCCGCAAAGGGTGCGGGACGAGCCGTTTATCTGTGTTCTTGATCATTTCTACGGCAGACTCGGAGGTTCAGGTCCGGATAGTAGAAGGCAAGTGGGCAAATGGATCTATCACGAAGGGCGCTCCACACGTGGGGACAAGTGGGAACCCACTCAAACCCACTCGCGTGTCTGGGCAAGTTTTTCTTCAAAGCTGAGCACCCCATTCCGATGGTTCCGACCTGCCAGCGCCACGGAGTTGAGTTTTCAATGGTGTTTTGTTGCCAGGTAGCCCGGATAAATCACCTACTGAGCGCTGTTCCGGATAGCTTACGATGTTACTGTTCTTGAGTCTTGGCAATCGGCCAGTACAATGCTGTAGGTAACTGTATCTCAAGCCACGAAATATGCTGTATTATTGAAGTTGGATCATATCTCTTTGCTGAGGCTTACAGAGATTAGTGCCGTACCTTGATTCGGATAAGGATGACAGCCGTATCAATGAATATCATCGTGTCAATGAACACTAGGCTGCCAGCGGAGCCATTCAACAGCACAAGCGTTCCGACGAAGCTTTCGGGAGGCTGATTCAGGCTTGCTTCAAATAAAAATGCCTGAAGTACAAAATGATGATGTCGGGAGTTAGGAGCTAAGCTATTGAATGCGGGCCATGAACGATATATTCGTTCGTTGCCTCCGAGAGTCCGAGTAGGCCGGTGAGTTATGGCGCGACCACATAAAGTATAGTATGTTGAGGTCAAACAGAAAGCTCAAGTCAGAATACCATGGAAATGCCAAAGTCACGAATAGACGGAAAAAACATGAGCGGCAGGTACGGATAATCGTCTGTAAGTACAACTATCCTTAAGGAGCATCCAAGAACCGAAATCCAACCACTTTGATGGCAACTCGGTGATGGCCGAATTGAACTCTAACTCTGGAGACTTCAACTCGGAGACTTTGCTTGTGTCAAAGGAGGGTTTCTCGGTCAAGTCTGAGGTGAGGTCCGTGAGGACGTCCTCAGGTGAGACATTCCTGTAGAAGAGAAAGTAAGTTCATTCCAGATACCCGCCGCAGGCCGCAGGCCGCAGTTTCTGATGAGTGCAGCATGGTCACAGTATGTTGTGCGCCACTCGAGCGGGGTCGGAGTTTGTGTTTGGCCGATGCGTCGCATGATTCGTGACCACCTCCAACATCCGTCGAATCCGCATTTCCGAAAAAAGCTCCGAAGAGCTCTCAGTGTCACCGGGTGTGTTTTGCGCATGTGCTTATCGTCGGTGCTGCGTCTATACAGTATGATATACGAGAGTTCACCATATATTACAGCTCTCAGTCTTTGCGTAATGCAGGATTTTTTTGCGACCGATGGAGAAATTCCTACCGCCATTAATCGAGTTGCTCCGAGTCCAGATGTCGGAGCCGAAGGTAAAGTCTCTTGTGTACTCTTTTATAACCGATATTGCAGCCCCTTCATGTGCCAAATCTCTTATAACTGGAATTAAATAATATGGTGCCATACGTTTGTCCAGGTCCGCAGCGAAAAACGTGTTTCTAGGCTCCACGTAGCACCGGGCCACCAGAGAACCCGCAGCGCTTACACAGTCGTCATCCCTGATTTCGCCAATCTTACAGTATCCGGGCAACCAATTCATTTGTTCCAGGAGTTTTTGTAGCACCCGTTCTCCGCGCCAGGCCGAGTGCTTCCCGTCGATGTCGTTATTGGATCGTACATAAGTATGTGTTACATCTCGCGTGTCAGGCGGGCTCGGGAGCCATACGAATTACGGAATATACTCTCTCTGACTCGAGTCCTGGCCCAAAAAAGATCCGTATCTCAAGACCGATCAAACGCCAAAAAATTGTGCTGCGAAGAATATTGGATGGGTTTTACTTGTACAAGCGGCCAATTATTCAAGAGTAGACATAGTGGGTATACCCGGCAAGGGCGGGGAATTACTGAGATATTAAGCGTGTATATCCCAATCGCAGGACGAGATCCAGGGGAGAATAGGGTGGACACCAGGCAAAAGGAGGGTGGTCATATGGAATACAATGGCGCGGGTCCGAGAAACAACTAGTCGAGTCATTAACTGGTCGAGTCATTTGTTCCCTGTCGAAGACGTCAGGAGCGAAGAGGAAGTACGCGCTAGGACCTACGCTGAGGCCGGAGCCGGAGGACTTTCCTCAGCTTCGCCACGCCGAACAACTTCTCTTTGCCTTCTCGGGGCGCCCCTTCCCCGGGCGCGGGTTCATCGCCGGTGGCGGCGTCTGGTTTCGACGAGCTCGAGTCGCCACCGCCGTCTACGCGACCGGACCCTGACGCGGCAGGGGGATTGTCGTGTGCGTCGAGACTGCGTGTCCGATGCAGGGATGTGGGCCCGGTAGACTTCGATGACTTGGGCTGGCCAGAGGACGTGGAGGGGCGACTCGGCGGCGGGGGTTTTACGCTGTTTCTTCTTCGGGGAACACCCTGGGCGACGCGCCCCGGGAAGTCGCCGCTCATACCATAATGTGCCTGGAGGTTCGCGAAGGCGGCGGCATAGTCTTTGGGAGGTGGACGGTAGGCGGCGGTGAGTGGCGCGGTGGAAAGGACGGTGTTTGCAATTGAATGCACGGATGCTGACGACCCAGAACGCGAGCTGGAGAGCGAAGGATGAATGCTGGTCATTGCGGACAACTTTTAAGAGGCAGAGGCGGAAACTAAAAGAGCGAGTGGCCCTTTTAGAATTTAATGCTGTTTATGTTGATCAATTTTGATGAGTAAACATTCAAGTTGCCCTTGCCCTTGTTTGTAAGACAAATGCCACACGGATCAGTCGGATAGCGCCATTTCACACCACACGTGTGGTGACCCGCAGGCCGCAGCTACATATATGTAGGTCAGTTCTACAGACCAAACACGTAATCTTCTCTTTGATAAGCGGAGTGTGGAGAAGATCGTTTATGGTTCAATGCGCACGAAATTTGACGTTATTCGGTGTTCAAAAAGTCTGCCGCATCGCGGCTCAACATCCTCTTTCTCTTGGAAGGCGCCTTTTAAAGTAAAATTGACCAGGAGTGTTTGAACGGGATCGTTGGAAGCCTCGCCTAGACTTAGTTTCTCGTAGACAGAAATGATGGCTCGTACCTCGCTAATTGGAGAGCTCAAGGACGCTCCAAGCCGTATCTCGCTTGTTGAACTGCCGGATGTTCTGCGGGGACGTCGGTGAGAGAAAAGAGGTAAATGTTTCACAAACTTCCCGCTCAATGGAGTGGCTGGGCTCATGAGTCTTCTAGACAAGAAGGCGGCAGCTCCATGAATCTTAACAGATCGAATAGTTGACTAGCATCATGCTAGACGCCTACAAACGAGCGTCAGGGAATTATGCTTGTCGCCGTTATTGCGGGATCGGTCCGTGGCGCGAATGCTGCCGCTGCGGACTACGGCGCGTAAACGGTAACGGACGCTGCGGGTGGGCGCGTCGCGTGATTCCGACTATGCCATTCAATCCGTCCGAGTATTACGGCCGGTTGCAAAAGTAACGACACTAACTAAAAGTAGATTAAGAAAGAGTAAGTTGAACATACCGGATTTCCCACTTCATTTCTCATTCAATTCTGAACCAATTCGGACAATTCCGGATGCGAGCGCTTTCCACCCATACCCTATTCACCGGGTAACACACCGGACTTTCTGATCTCAACATTCCCGCTGCCTGATTTGAACGGGGTTTCTTATCCGATTTGATTGAATTTGGATGATCCGCAATGCTGCAGTCGCGACAATCACGTTTACCAGATCAAAATGTATGGCACACCTGAAGTGTACCGTCCAAAATGGAATTACTCTGTGGGATCAAAAGTTCAGGGGAGCAAATTACCCATACAAGCAAATTTTTCCATTCCCCCTCCCTGTGCCTCAGTATTAGCTTTCAAACGAGTCCGGGATCATGTCAATCGGTTCAAGTTCGGGTTGAAAACATATATTGCAAAATTAACAGATTTGTTTCCTTCAGAGATACCCAAAGTGTTGGGTAGTTTGAAAGCGTCGCTTAACCGCTTTCGAACGCGCCGGTCTCATGCAAATCGGCAGAAATGAGTGAGAAACGCGGCCGGCAATGTGCTGGATCAAACGCGCTCTTCTTTCATCTATTTTTAGCTAGTGTCATTACTTTTGCAAACGGCTGTAAGGTTCTGAGGCGGGCGCCAATGAACATGATGGCCCGCCAGCATCTGGACTGGCGTCAGACTTGCATCAACTGTTCGCTTTGAATTATTAATACTAATAGTGTCCGGGACGGTCGATCGCGTTTCCAGAGAGTCCCGTGACCGAGAATCCCACGTGGCTCATCCCGCGATTGCCGGTGCTGCCAATCTTTTTCTCCATTTCACGATGAGCGTCCGCTTACCTCCCCGTACCACCATCCCTGAAGACGATAGCGGCAGCGAAGAGGGTACTGTGTCGAGTGAAGAAGACGATGAGGAGGAGACCTGGGATGACTGGGTCTCAGATTCGATGCAGCAGCGATCTTGTCGGTCCTTGTTTGAAGACAAAGTGCTTCCATCCGTGGAGGAGGCTCTAGCATACGACAAAGAAACCCACGGATTCGATTTGGATGCACACTGTGCTCGACTATGTAGGTCGATCGGGACTTCTTGAGACCGTTTTTCATGACTTGTCGCAGCGCTCGACACTTATCAGCGCATCCGCCTAATTAATTTCATACGGAAAACAGTGAGTATTCCCTTTGTTCGCGTTGTTTTACCGGTACTCAGATCCTCAGAATCCTACCCCAGCCGTTGTCGCGTCAGTGACCGGATCCGAAGATCTGTTTTCCTCGGACGAATTTCTTCGTCCCGCGTTAGAGGATGACCCCTTGCTCCGTAAATATATCCTATCGCTGATATATAAATTCTGACCATTTGCAGAGATCCAATCAAACGACTGGTCTGACTCGGATGCGGAAGACACTGATCCCGCAAAGCGGATTATCGCCCTAGAAAAGCGTCTATCTGCAGCGAAACAGGATCTGGCAGATTAACCGTGCTCTCGTGAGCAAGCAACTGGATGTTCCTAGCCTGCTTGCCGCTGTTAACGAGCCGGGCCCTGCGGGGGTACAAGCTGCCCCCCGTCCGCGACGACGATTCACATTATTTCCAGAGCTACGAGGCCAATGGTACGTCCCACCCCATCAGCTTTCAAGGAACTCACTTGGCTCCAGATATTCATCAGGTCATGATCCAGGACAAAGTGCGGACATCGACATACGCGCACTTCATCCTGACGAACCCATCGCTATTCCATGATGCGGTCGTCCTAGACGTGGGCTGCGGGACAGGCATCCTGTCCCTTTTTGCCGCCAAATCCGGGGCAAAGCGCGTGATCTCCGTCGATGCAAGCGACATCGCGCAAAAGGCCAAGAAGATAGTCAAGGCCAACGGCCTCGACGATATTATCACGGTCATCCAGGGTAAGGTCGAAGATATTACGCTGCCCGACGGTGTAGAACAGGTGGACGTTATTATCTCCGAGTGGATGGGGTACGCGCTGCTGTACGAGTCCATGCTTGACTCGGTTGCTGCGCGCACGGGATCGCTTCCTGCGCCCCGGAGGTGTGATGACGCCGAGCCAGTGCCAGATGATGTTGGCGCTGTGTGATGCCAGCGAAGTTTCGAAGGATCGTGTTGATTTTTGGGACGATATTTACGGTGCGTAGACCTTGTTGCGCGTGTTGGCTGTGTTGAAACGTCGGCAGGCTTCGACCTGTCCACCATGTCGCAGGATCTATATGACGAAGCTATCGTTGACGTCGTTGGGCCAGAGACGATCCTCAGCACGCCAAGTGTAGTCAAGGTATTATCACCATCCCCGTCGCAAGATCGCAGCATGTATTAAACCGTCGCAGGACTTGCATCTTGGCGTCATAACTCCGAGGCAGCTCGACTTTCGTCTCCTCGTTTAAGCTCGAGTGTACGGTGGAGCGGCGGACGAAAGTCAACTCGTTCATCCTCTACTTCGACACATTCTTCTCTCCCGACGGACGGCCAGTACCCGAGGGCACTGAGGTAAAAGTCATCCGCGAGAGCGATCCTGTCCTCGCGGAAGTGTGGCCCGTCGGCGGGCGCGCCGCGCCCCAGCGCCGTGCCAGCTCTAGCAGCGGGAAGCAGCCCGAGGCGCCGAAAATAACGAGTTTCAGCACGGGCCCGCAGAGCATCCCGACGCACTGGAAGCAGACGCTATTTTTGCTGCGGGAACCGATCGTTGTGGACGAAGGTGATTGGCCGTTGTTTCTTTGTTTCGGAGAGTGAGCTAAATGATGCGCCGCAGGCTCGATTGTGACTGGGCATTTCCATTGCGTCAAAAGCAAGACGAACTCGCGCGAGTTGGATGTTGAGATTCACTATGCGGTGCAGACTGGGGCGGACCAGGTCGCGGGTGTGACGGTGGTTCAAATGTACAAAGTGCGGTGATTAGACGAGATTTATGCACCGTTATGATCTACAGCTAAGTACTGTCAATGTATAGCAAGCTTGCGTCTAGATGTTGAATTAGCGCCGACCATGGGAAAGACGAAAAGATTAGTCCGATGGCTGGATGTAGACTACATTCGTGTTTTTACTTTCGGAACAACGCGGGTAGATACCTTCAGTCTCGATGACGGTGCCAAACACCAACATACTGCATAGGGTTGATCTTTGATGGCGCTTGACTGCACGCCCCTTGGGACGCCGCATTTGGATTTTTTTGACCGTGACTCAGACTTGACTCAGACTTGACTCAGACCCACCATGCCAGAAGCAGCCCCCGCTTCTGCCCCCTCAATCGAACTTGAACGCCGCTCTGCGGGTCCAAGATTGCCCTCTGAACCACAGCTACCTCCCGCCTCTAATATTTCTGCTCATGAGTCACAGGTCCCGGACGGTGGTCATGGATCATGGGCCGTGGTCTTCGGATGTGCAGTTTTAAGTTTGTCCGCCCCTGACGCCCAGGTGATTATATTGCTGAATCTGTTCAGCATGGTGGTTTGTAGGATCGACATACAGCTGGGGCCTGATGCAGGTACGCGGCGCACGTAGCATTCTCCCCGCGAGTTTCCTATTCTTCGCAGGCAGCGCTCGTCAAACAAGGTCTTTCCTCAGCCTCGACTCTGTCGTTCGTCGGATCCTCCACCGCTGCATGTATCTCTGCCTTGGGTCTTATCAACGCCAGAGTCATTCGATTCCTGGGGGCCCGGAGAACGGCGCTTCTCGGAATATCCCTCATTGGATTGGGACAGATTCTGAGTGGATTTGCCACACTGAACATTGGAGCATTATTCGTTACTTTTGGAGCCGTCACTGGAATTGGAACTAGGTCTGTGTGGGTAATAATTATTTTGACGTTGGACTCACGTTGTCCGTTCAGTTTGTGTTTTATGGTAATCACTGCATCTCACCACCTACTGCCTTAATGGATCTGGCCTGTGAATAGGTTGTGTCAGTTACGCCCGCCCAATACTTCAACAAAAGACGAGGCCTTGCCAATGGCATCGTTTATGCAGGCGGCGGGCTAGGCGGGGCAGTCACCAGTTTCGCCATAGACGCTCTCATCAAGTCTGTCGGCCCTGCGTGGACATTTCGCACCATTGGCTTCATCACCCTTGCAACTGGGGTGCCTGCTGCTTGTCTAATCAAGGAACGTACGACAATCCGTACGGCAGGATTTATCGAGTGGTATGGATCTCGGCAGCGATATCATTGATATTATTTCTTTGAATTCTCAATCCTATTTTACTTCTAGGTCCTTGTTCCGCGATCCCCGCTTTATTATCCTCTTTTTCGCAGGTGCCATAGGCACCTTCCCGCTGTTCGTGGCCCCGTTCTTTCTCCCTCTCTACTCCAACTCGGTCGGGCTTTCCTCGGGAGTCGGCGCAGGGCTCGTCGCAGCCTTCAACTTCTCTTCTGCACTTGGACGGTTTGGTTTCGGCTTCGCCAGCGACATCCTCGGTCCCGTGAACGTCCTCTTTTTCGCACTTCTCCTCAGCGCCATCAGCATGCTCGCTATCTGGCCTGTTTCGACATCCCTCGCCCCTCTCGTATTGTTCGTCGTGATCAACGGTGCGGCCAACGGCGGCTTCTTCTCCACGATGCCGACTGTCGTTGGTAATGTTTTTGGCTCCGCGCGCGTCAGCGTGGCGATGGGAATGATTGTCACCGGTTGGGCTGGTGGGTATCTCATGGTACGTTGGGTTCTCAGTCAGTTCTTCCCGACACAGAGGATAACTTGTGCACAGGGCGCCCCGATCGCGGGATACCTCCTCAACGCATACGGCGGCGCAGAAAGTACGCTCTCAGCCTACCACCCTGCCATGTTCTACGCCGGGTCGATGGGGATGGGCGCTACCGGCCTCGTATCGCTCATGCGATTCCGGACCAGCACTCGATTCTTCCAAAAAGTATAGTGTATAAATGGCTCTGTTATGACGGAAACAAAACAAAACATGTTCAATTCTCATAATCTCCCCACCGTCTCGTCGGGGCGGCAGCTCGCGGCCGCTCGTGCGCTCAAGCCCCTCTAGACTTCCCCCTCTGCACACCAGCGTGAGGCGGGCCCGTTGCCCATGTTGGACTACGACTCTTTGATCAGACCCAGAGCCACCGCAAATTCCTAGAGGCTAGGCTCTCGTTTCATTCCGCAGGCCCCAACTTGTGATCGCGCGGAGAATTATGCAAGGAAAGTCGTTTGGATGGCTGCCAAATTTTGTCAGAACCCTTCACCCACTGCGGGGCAGGTTACAGACCTCGACACCCCATCGCTCATACTGTCCTCCGGTACAATTGCACACCCGTTCTCATCGAATGCCGTAGATATCGTGCAGCTCGCCAAGATCGACACGATGGCGATCCACAGGCTCTGGTCCGCGAGATGTTGGCCCGAACAAATTCTGCATCGCGCGCGCTCAGTTGAACTCCCTGGACAGCAGGGGAAGAGACTCGAATGCAACGTACCTCCGCCCGAACCCATACACCGTAGCGAAATGCGGTTCCCCTCTCCCACGTGGCTCCGGGAGAAACCGCTCCGGGAAGAATTGGTTGGGCGCCGAATATGTTCTCTCGTCGAGGGACATTGCGCTATAACACGATCGGTCAATCGGAGACTTTTATCCGCTGGGGATGAGTGGAAGTCTAACCGGATGTTCGCAAACACGGTAGACCCCTTGGGGATGAACATTCCCTGGTAGACGTCGTCTTTCATCAGCGCGTGCGGTACGCCTGGTTGATATTCAATATTCAACCCTTATCAGAAATCGACAAATCCCTGGAGGATGATGGGGTGCACTGACCTAGCTCGGTGGGCGGGTGCCATCTGAAATCCACGACCTCATGAGCTGCTCTCAGACGGCAAAAACTCTGAGCCCGAACCGAAGCGTCTCCTGCATTATGCATTCCACCAAGGGGAGTTCCCCGCGGTCCTCGAAGCCGGGCAGCCGCGCTTCAGCTCCGACTACGGAATCGGTCTCCTGTTGGGCTTTGGCTTGGTATTCCGGGTGCAAAAGCATTGCGAGGACGAAGACGGTGACTGAGCTCCAGATCTACTTGTACGGCGTCGTTACTTGAATGCGAAGAAACATCGAACATAACAGCCTACCGTCGATCCGAACATCGCAGCCGCGGCCCATTTGACATCGTCGTAGTTCCCTGGCTCCAGGCCCTGACTCTCCTTCATGCGTTCCAGGTGGCTCAGTAAGAACGATGGTTTGGCGGTTCCGCTTTCCTATTCCATTCATGTCTGAAAATGGACCAGGTTACGGTTACGAGAGCTTGTCAGTTAACTCACCATCTGAGCACGGACAGCTTGCAAAGGAAGATCATACAATCGTTGAAGCGCCGGTCTACACTCCCTGGCAATTGCCCCGGACTTGAACCCGGGGAACCATTCGGGTAGGTATTTCACTGCACTATTATATCAGGCGGCGTAAACTGCGATGGGTGCTCCGAAGGACATACGATAGGGGAAAAGGTCGAGCGCGGTGACTCCGGGGATGCCCCGCGCGTCCAAGCGATTCTCGCAGAGCTTGAGTGGTCTGCATGTACGGGTCATCATCGGTGCAGATTCTGTGGCCAGCGACAATCTGCGAGATAACCCCCGTGGAGAATCTACGCAATGCGGATGTTCGATTTGGTTCCCATAGACAAACCAAGGAGGCTTACCTGTTGATGAACTTGCTGTATCCCGACGGAGGAGCCGCGAGGAGATTTTTGACCAAGCTGTGCGCCTCCTGGGTCTGCATGTCGCGGAATTCCAAGCAGTTGTGGCGACTCAAGTACGACTGGTGCAACTGCCGATGCAAGGTGAACCGTTTCCCGTATCGCATGAGGCTCAGGGTAGTCGACCATCCGATCCTAGAAGAATAATATGTATTTCAGTACGTTCTTGGGGAGCCAAATGAAGCTGACATCTCGTATAGAATGAACCGTGGTCTTTCGCTGTAGATGGCACTTCGCTTGTTCAGGAGTTCGGCCGCGACTTGTTCGGTGTTGAGGACAATGATTGGGTTCCCGAGGACTTCTAGGTACATGACATCGCCTGCGAGGGAGTGAGAGACGCACGGCGGAGTCAGAAGAGGCAAAGACCGTAAGTTTGAGACCACTTCTTGAATCGGCGTAAATCCCCTGGAAGTACTGTAAACTTTTGTAGAGGGGAAACCGTCACGCTAACGGTCCCCAAGTTTCGTTTCCATTTTACCGTGACGATTTGCGTCACAGCCGGCCGGTTTCCACTCCCAAAGCGTGACGGTCTTTGGAAACCCACTCAAAAATCGAAATAAAAGGCTGATTTTCTCTCAAAAATTTCTTCTGCATTAGTTCAAACTCTTGAATGCTGTTAGAACAGTAAATTTGACCTTGAAATGTGTTATGCAGCCTCTTGAAGCATAAAATTTTCAAGCAGTGGTTTCCAGTTTCCAAGCAGCGTCACGCAGGTTCTGGCCGGGTTTCCGCCCGGGAACATGCGGTGGCTGTGCAAAGGCGTGGGAAAGTTTCCCCTACAAAAGTTTACAGTAGCCGGACCCTCCCGGATCAGAGCGCCTCACCGGCGCGTCGGACAGGATGGTCCGGCTTCTTCGGCAGCTGATTGGGGGCACTGAGTCGTCGTATTTACGGTATTAGGCATTCTGCGGGAACTGATTCAAAGTCAGTGTACTCCAAAAACATGTGCCTGTTTGCAAGGACATCGTTATGGTCTTGGAGTGTTTGTATTTCGAAAATTTCTTTAATAATTTTTATATGTCAATGCACAATGAAGACCTACATAGTGCCACAGATTTTGGCAAGAAAAACACTTTCCGCTGCTCTGACTCGAGGAAAAACGAAAACATCAAAGGTTTTGCCTTGTCTCAAGTCATTTCCGGCTCCGGTCTCCGGTCCGCAGCAGAGCGAGTCGGGAACCGAACAACGCGAAGTAAGATCACGGAAGGGCATTTTAGCTCACAGAATTCTAGAGTTAGAACCCAGATCTGCATCTGAGTTGTAACAATGGACTCAACACTGAAATTTAGTGATGGTGATAAGGGTGGCGAGCAATCAACTGATCAGGGTGATCAACAGACTAGCGAGGTACGAGGTTCAACCGTTTGTAGCGTCTGTCTACGAGACTTTGGGGGAGTAAGAAAAGGTTTCAGACGGACACGCATAATTTTTCAATCAAGGAGTGAAACTCTCAGGCAAAATTTGAAACCGACCACGCCAAGCGGCTTCTGAGTCGACAGATTTGCTGATTTCTCATTCAAAAAGGAATTTTACCACGTTTGGAAATTATCTCGCCTGGGAACGGCGCGGGCACAAATCTCAAGCACCTGCACCGGTCGGGGACATGTGAATCCTTTTCATTTACATCCACAGGTAAAAAACTGATTCACAGCGCGTTTTGAAAGGCTCACAATAGCATCTTTTGGAGAATCCGGCGCTCTGGACCGAGGTTACTGAATTTACGATGTGTGTCAGCTGACAAAAACACTCTTAAAAACGCGGTGAATGCGCTTGCGTGAACCGTTCTCGTTCTCGGGTTCCTTAAAATTTGAGAACAATATATGCCGTAGATGTGGATTGAGACGAATGAAATGTTGAGTGAATTGACACAACATTTCCGAACCGTGGGAACAGGGCCCGGTAACTGGCGCTGCGAAGTCGAACACAGTTAGGCGCGACAGAAAAAGGGTGGCAGTTCAGGAAAACATCCTACACATACACATGGTACTTTCTTCTTAAAAGTACAAGACATGCCTTTGCTCCGCTCCGGCACGGGTACCGGGCGGGAACGAATCAATCTTGTAATTGAGCCTGCAACCGTGTGAATGTGACAGTGAAATGCAAAGAATTACTCGCTAAAAGCAGTTGAAAACAAATGCGCAGGGAATACATGATAGAGGAGCGGAAAGGAAACATCCGCCGCGGTCACATACTCCTTCCGGGGTAGCATTAAGCTCACCCCGGTCCGTCCCTACATAGCTCCAACCTCACGTCAAATGCACTGTTAAAGCTGGTCCTGTTCATCAAGCTCCATAGAAGGTAGGAAAACGTACCCATTCACTACAAATAGCAGGTTGAATTGGGCATGGGAACCAACTATCAGTGTGGCGAGAACCTTGGTGCTTACCGCCGTTGTCCACATTGCCGCTGCTTGCAGCGTCCGTGGGCAAAAGAGAACGATAAGGCGGTACTGTAAATCTTTAGAACGACTCAGAGTTGGTGGTAATCCGGGGAAGAGCTTGCCAATGACAAGTAGCATCTGCTAGAACCGTTGGACCATCAAAAGCAAGGAGAGGTGTGGAGTTCCCAGGCGCAGCGGTGGAGCCGCAACACTAAGTAACAGCACAATTGAAACACAGAGAATATCAGCTTGGGACTGTGTGGGATGCCCTAATTGTGTCGGGGTCACGAATTTCATTGCGCGAGCGCGGCAGGCGGGAGAGATCAGTTGTACGAAGCAAGCTTGAGCCCCAACTGAAGCTCTTGTACATGTGTGTCCAGCTCGCCCTGGTTAATCTTGGTGTTTGCTGTTTGGGTTCTTGAGTTGATATTGGCCTTGACTTTGAAAGTCGCAGAGGGCTTGTCCCAATTTTTGCGGCACATTGAGGAGGGGAGCGGGATGACGAGGGGGAACAAACAGGCCAGATCTTGAGAGCGAAGCTACGACCAGTATTGTGTTTTTTTTCTCTTCAGCTTGGACACATTGATTGATCCTTGACCTCTTGAGAAAGCTTGAGAAAGACAGTAGACTTGCTCCGTGTAGTAACAGCCAGAGACCAGTGGCTTGATGGGAGGACTCAAAGGCTCGATGTAGGGGTGAGATGATGATGGGGAAAGACAGGAAGGAGTGTGGGTGCGGCCTTTCCATTTGAGCAGTAATTGAGCGCAGGTAATGGGCATGTGGTTTATTTAAAATTAGCAAGACACCCACCGGTTGAGAACAAAAGAGCTAATGGGGTATCTTCGGATCGCAGCAAACATGTACATTATGGTTCAAGGGACGAGTAATGCTTAATATACGAGTATTCTGGGCCCGTTCAGAGTATATTTGCAATCTATCCCGCGTTTACAGAATCAGAAAGCGCTGGCAGATATTCTCCTAAAATCAAGTTACCATCTTTATATTTTTAAAGCGAAGCTTCAGGCGACTGATTGGGTGTTCAAGTGAAGGCCGACGGCCATGATACGCGTTCGCAGATCTCGAAGATGTGCAGATCTCGAATTCAGCCCCACAGCAAGTAATTATCCGCAACTCTGATGTTGTCGGCGGATCAACGAAACCTGAGCCTAATCGAGTTCTTTAAAACCTGTATACGAGCGATTGACCGTCCCTCAGTTGGATAGTGCATTAACCATTTAACCAGTCTGGTTAAATGCTTAATGCGCCATCCCTCTTGTTGCTAAATTCGCTCATGATGTTCTTCAAGCTTTCTACGCCACCACCGTGTTCAGATCACACCCTGTCTGAAAAAGATGCTTGTGTTTCATATGGTGTTCTACTTATTTTGCTTCTTTTAGTCGTCTGGGTTCTACAACGTGACGGGGAACTGGGTGCGCGAGCTCGGGTCGGATGATTTCAAGTTGCGAGGGACAAGGATGTATATAAAATTGCCTGTATTACATCGGGATACTCCCTCAAACCGGCGTTCCTGAGTGGGACCATGCCGTGTAATGCTACCTACCTACCTACCTACCGGCGTGAGTTTGGGGGTAAAGTCAAGGTGGAGATGAATAGTCACAAGGCTGAATATGACCTGAGAAGATGTGCCTCGGTGGTGTAAGAAGGGTTCTGGCAAGCTGCTCCAACGGGTGATTGTGGAGTTCAAAATAGCTTAGGAGCCCTATTACTCCTATTACTCGTATTACTCATAATATAAGATGCCTGGATGCAGTAGCTTAGTGCTTGCATTCAATTTGGGCCCCTTCTTATTCCGAAGGGTTGCGCAACGCGTTGGCCGAACTCTGCCGATGTTTGGTGTGTAAACAGACATTTTTCATATTTAGGAGGGTGGGTGGTCGTGGGAACGTTGCCGGCGATCCGAAGATCGAACACCTCTTGCGTTCAACCAAAATATCCATAATGGGGTGAAAAGTCTTATGGTATGCCGTTGTCCCTATAAATGACCATCCACTCGCATGCTACAGCGGAAGTAACGCATCCAGACGTTTGGAATGGATGATCCCGAAACTCTTCCAAAAGATTTCGGGTTGACTACTCAGAATAGCTTGACCAATGAGCGGTGGAATACGGCGGCGCGCACCACACTTTTTCAAAGCGAAGCTTAAGGCGACAGGCTGATTGACTGTTCAGCGTTTGCTTCTGCACCCGCATATCGCTGACTTGGAGTGCCTCCTGTAGATTTCAAGAATATGTTTGATAAGGTTAAGGTGACTGATTGGCTGTTCAAGTCAAGGCCGCCATCTAACACTGGATCCAGGTCCCAGGTGTGGGCGGTGATGGTGACGGAAGTGGTGCGGCCTTTGGCCACCATATAACAAACACTGCTCCTCACCGCCCCAGTCCCTGCCAGCACATCTCATCTCATCCCCTCACTCTGAGACCATCGAACTCAATCCGAAGCGATGTCAGCCAACATTTCAGCGCTGTACGAGTACCCGAACGCAGCTGAGCTCCTCCCCAAGGCCGTCTTGGTCACCCTCCTTCCAAAGTAAGCATCGCAACCCCATCCACCCTTCGACACACACAATCTGAACTTCAACAGCGGCCTATGTCATGGTCTTCCTCGTCGCACTGCGCTACCTCCTCTCCCCTAACCGCGCACGTACAAAAGCAGACGTGCCCATCTACGTCTACCTCTTCGTGACCCACTGCGCATCGTGGATATTCGCCATGGCAAGAATATGGGGCGACGCGGCGCAGATCGAGGGCGCACTCGGACTGGCGTCGGACGAGGCTGCCAATCTACCCGGGTATATCGATTGTAGCTCGTTGTTTTTGATTCTTGCTGCTGCGGATCTTTTGTTGGTCAGTTCCATTCTCGGATCGTGAAAGTGTTGGCTAAGTCGAGTGTTGGTGGGTCGGCAGCTTTATAGAGTGTATTTTGTTTGGAGAAAGTATGCGTGGTACCTCATCCCCCTCCCCTTGTGGATGCTAGCCAACTGGGGTGAGCCTGACCTCCTGACACCCATTTCTGAAATCAAATTTAATCTTCAATTTCTAGGACTATATGTCGTCGACATTCAACGAGCCCTCGACCTCGGCGAAAAATACACAGAGGCCTCCCTCATCTCCTCCGTCGTCTTCGACGTCATCGCCACATGCCTCATCGCCGGCAAACTCTTGTTCTACCGCAACAACGTCGAGATCCTCGGCGCGAACCACCAAAGGGTTTATGGAAGACTTGCAGTGATCTTTGTCGAGTCGTCCTCTATTACGTCGACGTGCAGACTGGTGTGGATGGCGGCGTTTGCGAGTAATAATCAAAATGCGGTGAGTTGGGTGGAGAGTATCGCTGCGTACGGATCTGTAAGTGTTACTATTGTCGCTCTCCACTGTGTCTAAGTGATCTCCATAGCTATTCGGACCCCTCCTCGTCATCTTCCGCATGGTCCACTTCCGAAAAGGGACCGGATCCAGCACTGGGGCTTCGAGCTCCACTGGCACGGCATCTGGAAGCTTCAAGCCCAGTCACAGTTTAGGTTCTCCTCGGGCCAACACAGTCTTTATCCCCCCAAAGTCTATTGACCCGCAGGCCGATTTCTCTCAGAGTCGGTCAGAGGACTCGGACAGTCAACTCGCCCAGACCAACGATGAAAAGGTTTAAGAGCGATGCGACATTTTGACTTGTGATTTGGCTGCTACGTATACTATGTATATATGACATCTGTGGTTGAAAACCAGTATTTATCGTGACGTACTGTGTACTGCGTCACCTCGCCCTCTTTATGAAGTTACGTGTGGCTGTCTGTCCGAAGCCATTTCAAACTCCGCCAACTCCGCACATGCCGGTGCCTACCCTAAACTCATTTGAATAAGTAGTCCTTCTCATTTGAGGACTGTACGAAACTCAGATCAATTCCATTCAATATTCAACAATACCCACAGGCTGACCAGCAAATTTATGTAAAAGCGGAGAGCTGGCGGCAAAGCCGCCTGCGAACTGCTTAAGGTAGATAGTGATGTTGCGGGCCCGGCCTCAAGCCCTAGGCCCGCCAGGCCGAGCCCTGGGCCTAGCAGGCTGGGCCGGGCCCGACACAGGGCCTCAGCGGGCTCAGGGCTTGGGCCTGACCAAGTTGAAGCCCAGGCCGGCCCGCCAAGCCCGGGCTTCGTGGTTGTAATTTAGCGGATCAATGACTGACCATACTCGGTTTCAAGGATTTGCAGTTTGAGCTTGCTCCATGGCCATCCAAAATAATATATTTATTGTCGTAATTAGCGAATCAATAATGACCATACTCGGTTTCAAGGATTTGCATTTTTCCTGCTCCATGGCCATCCAAATAATTTACTTACGGTTGTTATTGGCTCGCTATTAATTCACTTACGTCAAGGTATGTTCATTTGTTTAGTCATGGTGAAGAATGTCCATCTTCTCATTTTATTTATAGGAGCGCTCTTCAGCTAAACGAAAGGAGCTTTTTCGGGGAATACAACTCCGAGATCGCGCCAATCCCGCCGATGCCGCGCGGCAGATGATTCTTGATATGAAAGTCCGCTGGTCATCAACATATGCTATGCTCGATCGTGGTCACGAACTGAAAGAGGTATCTTCATTTTACATTGGCTGCTGTAACAAAATTAACACTTGACTCAGTTTGTGGACACCTTTGTCTTTGAAATAGCCCGTGAGGAGAAGGACCGTGAAAAGCGTGACAAATTGACAGCCCTCCAACTCACGGAGGCTGAATGGGACCGAATTGATCTATTCCTGAATGTACTACAGGTATTAGTTCTTCCTCTGCATCTCTCATCCAACTGACACAATTTCCAGAGCGCTCAGGATGCTCAGCACGCCTTTTCAGCAGATTTAAGGTCCACACTGCACCTTGCCATCCCCGCGCTCGAGAAGCTGCATGCGGAGTGGACAGTAAAATCAACGAAGCCCAAGTATTCCGTATTCCACGATGTCATAGACGAGGCGCTGCAGAAGGTCGACGAATATTATCAGAAGTCGTCGAACTCCAACTCTTACATGTTTGCAACGGGTACGATTCCGTTTTGTTGTCCTGAAAGCCGCAATCTAATCTCGGACAGTTCTTGATCCCCGTGAAAAGTTTTCTTACTTTGAGAAGCACTGGTCTGAGACACTTCAGACTGAAGTGATCAAAAACATGGAGGGAGACAGTAAATTTTTAATGGAAAATGTCCTTGCTATCCACTGAACTTGTTATAGTTCAAAGAGCGCTACCTTGAGATTCACTCTGTCACTGCCCAGACAATCAGGACGACGAAAAAATCTGAGGCAGCCCAGTCGACGAAGCGGAGATGTGCTGTTACACCTCTGGACGAGGACGAAACCATGTCTGATCTTGCGGCCACGCACATCGACCCCTTGCGACCCTGGCTGGACGAATACAAGGGCTATATGGCAGCGCGAGAATCTGTCCCAGAGGGAATGTCCGCGATTGAGTGGTGGGGGGTAAGCATGAATTGCACATCCAACCTATCAATCTAACAGTCATTATTTACAGCTCAATTATGATCGCTATCCTGTCTGGGGATCTCTGGCCCGTGACTACCTTGCAATCATGGTGTCCTCGGTGTCCTCAGAGCGCGCCTTTTCCTCTGCCGGAATCACTATTAGTAAACGTCGTAATCGGTTGAAAGGTGATATTGTTGAGGCCCTACAGTTCCTGAAGTGCCTCATCCGTCGTGACTTGTTGTTCCACGTACCAGAGGCTCTGGTGGATAATGACGAATACCAGGAGGTTGAAACAGAAGTCCACGCCGAGGACGATGGACAGCCGGCCGAGAACGGTGGGAGTTGGGATATTTTTGTCGACGATGATCCTGATAATTATGAGTTACCCATTACCGGTGGATCTTAATGTCATTCTCTTTTATTTTGAAATGTAGCTTTCCTTTGTACTGTCCTCTTGTTTGTCAGAACATTGAAACGAGAACTTCCCTATGTTAAGCCCGGGCCCAAGCCCGAGGCCCCGGGCCTGAAGCCCTGCTCAAGGGCCTGGGCCTGGGCCTGGGGAATCTCAAGCCCGAGCCCGCTCAGGCCGGGCCCAAGCCCGGGGCTTCAGGCCAGGCCGGGCCCGCAACATCACTAAAGGTAGAGGCCGTGTCAGACAGAAATCGTCGAGAATGAGTGCACAAGAGACGTGTTGCGCTATCAGCCTAGGTTTAGAGGGAAGTAGGTCAAGCCGATTGAGGACAGATTTTTATAGCCCAAGGTCAATGTCACCATGAACGCCAGAGGGCAGAGATGAAACAGATTCTGACGATGGTGGCGAGTTTTTCATGCCGTGCTCAGGCTAGCAGGGAACCATGGAACATTATTTTGATCAGGGAAAGATGTCAGCTCCAGAGGATTAAAATACAGTGAGATAGTTGGAGAGGTGGAAGAGATACAGGGTGGAGGTGTGCCACTAAGTAAGAGCACAGTGACAAAGAGCGTGTGTTTCCTTTATATCGGATGCCCTTGACGTTTCACTCAACATGAGAATTCGATCTGCGCAGAGGATTGGGCGGGGAGCGATTCTACTGAACTGCTGGATTTATTACTGACACTCATTATCTTGTGTACAGCACATCCTATATTGATACTTACTTGTTCGTCATCAATATAGGGTATCTGTTACAGAGACTATACAGCACATTGTTTCCTGTCCATTCCGACTCCATTGCTAATTATTTTCATGGAACCCAAAACAGGAGCAAGAAATCCTCGAATCCCGAACACCCCTTGAGAAATCTTTCACAGGCAAGTCAGTAATGGTTGGGCACTTCAGTCTAGATCTTGCAGTGCTATGGATTTTCGATATTTCGCTCCGCAGCAGAAGGTTCCCCAAGTATTCCGGATTCCGTGGATTCAACCTTGAACTAATCCCTTCTGCTGAGACTGAAAGAAAAGGTGCATACTTACCGCAGCCTTTGCAAAGGCACATGGCTGGCCATGCACACTCCTCTCCAACGAATGCAGCTTCGCTTCCAACGACCAATGGAGGTTGATTTCAATCTCCAACAGGTTATATTGAGTAGTTCGTTTTGCTTTCACTCCGTGTCCCATTTGATTCACTTGATGCATACGACTAAAACGAAAATGAAGACTATTCTGCTGGAACTACTAGATCGCCCGCGAGGTACGCATGCTTTGGGGATCGACCAGGATGCACAAATTCTGATTTAAACCGGTACCCCGTCCATCATACTCCAGAAATAAGTACTCGATCATGCGACCTCGTTGAACGGCAGAGTACGGAGCGCTCCGCGGGACTGGTCGCTGGGTTCAAGCATCCAACCGAGACTTGTTCTGGTTCAGACATCCGCATTGAACCCAGCCCCCTCGTCTGAATACCAGCACCCGCATCTGCTGTTACTTCACCCTCATATGTTCGCCAGAACACTCGCCGCGTCACAGCCCAACTCAGACTATATCTAGTTAGTTGCTCCTCCTACCTAGTTCTCGCCCACCGTGCCGTGCCGTACACGAGCTTTCACGCATCACTGGTTTCGTGCTTACCCACCCTTCTAGTAGTACTACGTACCTTACCTCCTACCCTAAGTATATTCCCCGGTTTGCGGCCCCCCCTCTCCCCGCTCCTTTCCTTTCCTTTCCGCTTTTCTTGCACTTCACCGTGCCATTCACTAAACTCGGGGCTCCCTTTAATTCCATCGAAAGGGGTCGGTCGCATTCCAGCTACACTCACTTACCTGAGTTCCCCGTTCGAACGAGGCCTGCGGGGTCACCGTCGGGCGTGCCGCGCAAGCTCTGAGAAAGCCACGCTAAGTTCGGTGTCCACCCAGGCCGATTAGAGTAGGTAGTGGATGCACTGCAGATGGTCTGGCAGTGCTTCCCAGCGGGTTGAAAGAGACAATCAATTTCGTGACAGCTCCGCGGCCGAATTTCGTATACAATGTAAGTAGCAGATGCAACTTAATCGAATGGTCATGAACGGCGCCCTCCCTAGCATCCGAAGTTCAATTGTGGACAGCACCGCGTAGATGCTCTGACCTGCGATGTCTGAAGGCAAGGCAAGTACTTACAAGAACAAGTAAGGATTGACGCCGACGATGACGCCACGGCGCCTATATCCCGATTCCCGACGCCGGCCGGCGGGGGGTCAATTCGTGTGGTGCATAGTGGCAGCAGCGACCGCTTGTCGCGTGCAGCGCGCGCCACATCATCATCATCATCCAGGCATGTAGCGCGCCAGAAAATCTATATGTATAAGGCTTGCAGGCCCGCTCTCCCCGTCCTCGTTCTCCCCGTCCACCCCCTGCGCCGCCCTCTCCCGCTCCCGCACGCGCTCAATCGACCTCGAGCCCCACCGAGCTCGTCCCCGCGCACCTTCTCCCCCGCCCGCTTGCGCGCGGTGTACTCGTTCGTTCGTTCATCGTCAGCACCACGCGCGGCGACGGTGCCAGCGACGGTGACACCAGACAGACCCGCGCGGCAGGCACGGATGCGGATGCACCGGCGCGTCGGGTTGCACAATGCATAGTGCATAGATGCGGCACGCCCAGCAGGCACCCAACCAACCAACACATCGCGCACGGCTCCGTCCTCCCGGCCAACCCGCGCTCCCTCCCACCCTCCATCCATCCATCCTCCACAAGCACCCGCAGCGTCCTCGTCCGACTCGGAGGTAGGTAGGGCCCGGGCCCGGGCCCGCAGACGACGGCCGGTACGGCTCGTCCGCCAGCGCCGCGGCGTCGTGCGGGGTTTACCCGGCCCGTCGGCGCGCGGGAGTGGAAGGCACTGGCGACGGCGGAGGGTGCGCACGGAGTCGTCAAGCACGCGTCGCACGGCCCCGTCGCGCTCGTATGCGCACGAGCGGGTGGTCGACTCACCAACCTAACAGACGCCGGCATGAGAACGAAAGAACGAAAGGACACACAGGACAGGACATACATACACCGACAGCCGGCCAGATAAGCCCCGAGCCGGTACTCTTGCAAGTTGCACCTGCGCAAGTGCCCGCGGATGCAGTAGTACAGCAAGGACCAGGTCCGCCTGGAGCATAATCAGCGGGAGAGCAGCCTCTAGCAGGAAGGGCGCAGCACGCGCGCGATGGGCTGGCTCCCTGGGAGCGGCAGCTGGAGGTCCACAGTCATGGCGCGGCGCGGCGCACGCTGTCGGGCACGACATCAATAAGTACCACATACGGGGGCAAAGACGACGGATGGGGAGACGTACCCCTTCGCAGGCGCGCACATACGCGGTCGCGCTGCGTCTCCTTCCCTCTCGCCCTCCTTCAGCTTCAGCCTTCAGGGCCTTCCCAACGCTCTCGCTTCTTGCTCCCCTTCTCGTACTTGGAGGAGGTAGGCGGCCGAGGTGTGTCTGACCCGTGCTCGAGAGCTACTACGTGCGCGCAGCGCGATAGATATAGACGACGAAGGGAGAGACACACTGTGCTGGATGCTGGATGCTGGATGCAGCACGCAGTACGCGCCCCGCTGGTTCTCTGCGACCTCGCCGAATGCCGAATGCCGCGTGACCCTGCCCGAGAAGCTCCTGCACGATCCCGGCGAAAGCGCGAGGGATGGTGCTGGGCCGGCGAGTGCTGCTGCGGCTACTGTGGCGAGTGGTGGTGCTGCTGATGCGACTCTCAAGAACGTATGCGTGGGCGCGGGGTAGCGGGGCGCTCTGTTTAGAGTGTTGACGTGCCCGTGCTCGCGCACAGCCAAAGAACGTGTCTGCGAGGGCGCGCGGCGAGTGCAGGGCGGAGTGCGGCGAGTCCAGCGGCGTGAGGAGCGCGGAGGAGGGCGAGACGGCGAGAAGTCGGAGCTGGGCGACTCTGGGTACGACGCTGAGCTCAAGGACGAGTCGTATCCCGTCAGGGTGAGGCTAGAGGCGCCGGAGGTCGATGTTGATGTCGATACGTTTGCGGGGTGGGGAGCGGAAGTGGCGATGGGCAGCGGCGGTGGCAGAGCTGAGGTGAAGTGGCGTGCGACGTAGCGTGAGCAAGGGCATCTGCGAAGGAAGAAATGGAACTCGGGGCTCGCGCTGTCGACTTGGGCAGGGAGGTTCGACATTATTAAAACAACTAACCCGCTCTATCGAAGGAGCCTCCATCCTTCAAAACTCGAGAGGAAACGCAAAGAATAAGGTCTTCCTAGTTGTGGCGACAGGAGTTATCGTAAGCCACGGAAGACGCGAGGCTGTAGCTCAAGGACATAATCCAGAAAACGTGTTTCGATTAGTCCTGCGCCTGCCAAAGGTGCGGAGAGCGGAAGAGTTATGGTGTCAATCCGGCATCAGCTATATCAATCAACGCTGATCTCGGCACGCGAGAACAGCAGGGACTCAATGTAGGAAATTAAGACGGTACGGCCGATCCGGTTGACAAGGATGCTGCTGGCGCCTTGTTGGTGTTTCAACGCTCAAAAGCTTCAACAGGCTTCGACTTCAATGAAGTTCAAGCATACGCCGTTGGCGAGATGGAATTACACAGTAAAATTCGGAACTTTCCCCTTGTACACGGAGTGCCAAATGTCGGTGGTTCTAAGAATTCCCACCCTGCCCGCGGTGGACTGTGAGCAGATATAATTCTGGCGAGAGTCTCGTACTTACTCGCGCTCGCCAATGATTCTGGTACGGCGCTGATATATGCTGGTGAGTGCTGATAGGCGCCGTATCAGATCATCAGAGCCACCCGCTCATATAGGGTTTGCGCACATTTGCTGATGTCTGAGTCGTCTCATAGATTGGACTGTATTTCATTGCAGCGAGTTTTTTCCTAGCTTTGAAAAGGCGCCTAATCAATGCTGAATCTTCGCTGTCAGAATGTTTGCTGTCATGCCGAAGCGCCACTGTCAATCCAAGTTTGGCATCTACGTAAGTACGGCACGTCCACGCAACTTCTCTCAAGCCCTCACACTGAGCCCAATGCTACTATCCTCCAACTCATCGACACTGTGCTGGAGACACTAATCTGCATTCCAAGTGATCTACAGCAGTTCTTTCTGGAGCCCGAAAGTGCCGGTCGTCATCGCCGAAGCGCCACATCAATCTAAGTTTGACCTTGCTGTAAGTACTGCACACGAACCATGCGGCAGTCCACTTCCCCGGATCTGCCGTCACAGCCTTCTGACTGCAGCGTGCCCTATGCATGCTTCTCCGATCCCCCTTCTTAACCTCATCGTTGCTCCGATACATTCTTTGTGCTACCCACCAAGTACTGCATCTTCCTCGGTCAATTCTGTCTCTTATGTGAATTTGGACCCAGGCTGATATAGTACTGTCCCTCATACATAAGATACACTCTTGCTCAGAATAGCTATGTCTCACCAACACATTGATTCCTACACAGTCCACATAAAAGGTGCGAGAGAAATTGATTAGCATACTGAAATCAGTATTTATTTTACTCAGGAGGCAAAGGAGGCTCTGGTGGACTGGGCAGTGGACAGGGACAGGGTGGCCGGGGAGGTGATGGACTTGGCCCCACTTTGGAGATCGGAACTGCCACTGTCCATATTCAAGGGGGAGCAGAAATAAATATCCAGGACCAAGACATCATTAGCTGGCTTTCGCCAATCAATTTCTTTCCACGGCAGCAAGAAATTTCACAGATGCGGCAGCCAGGAACTGGTGAATGGCTACTGGAGAATCCACACTTTAAAAAATGGAAATCTGGTTCCATAAGGACACTTTGGTGCCATGGAATTCGTATGTAACTCATCACCCTCATATGCTCCCCAGTCTAATCAAGCTTGATTTCATTTACAGCGGGTGCAGGGAAAACTGTCCTTTCGTGTGTTGATTCTTTACATTGAGTGGGTGCTAATAAATATGACAATCCTAGATCGATGGTTGTAGATCATCTCAGTGCTGATAACAGGGATATTGGTGTAGCTTGCATTTATCTGAACCACAAGGAAGTCGACAGCCAAACACCACCTAAGCTTCTGGCAGCTCTATGGAGACAACTTGTACTTGACAGGGACATCAGCTCTGATGCAAAGGAGTTATACAAGCAGCACAACACGAGGGGCACTTCACCTTCACTGCAGGAAGTTGCTAGCATCCTCACCTCTAGCCTCAAGGAGTTTTCACAGGTCTTTATTGTCATTGATGCCATTGATGAATATCCTGAGGAGCAACGTTTCATCCTACTCAAACATATCACAGAAGAGATGGGTCTCAGTCTCAGTGTGAAGCTGATGGTCACTTCTCGACCCCATGTTCCTGTGGGCCCTACTCTTCCAAATGTTGAAACTCTAGAGATTGGTGCAATGCCAGAGGATATTCAAAATTTTGTCAATGCACAGATTGACTCATTACCACGCCTGTCCAAGCATGTCCAGGGAAAACCCAGCCTACGAGAAGACATTCATTCAAAAATCAGCAGTAAATCTGTGGATGGAATGTAAGCTGTCATGAATCACTGTTAGAAAGCAACTGAAATAACTTCAAACCAGGTTCCTTCTTGCAAAGCTTCACATTGATTCCCTGAGCAAAAGAATACAATCAAGGCAGTTCGAGAAGCTCTGAATGCCCTCCCAAAGGGTCTTTATGACACCTATGAGATTGCAATACAGCGAATTGAGGCCCAGAGTGAGGAAGACAGAAAGACAGCTCGCTCAACCATTACTTGGGTTGCAAATGCAAAGCGGCCATTAACAATTGAAGAATTACAAGTTGCTCTTGCTATTGAACCAGGCACACAACAGCTGAACGAGGAGAATCTTCTGAACATTGATATTATTCTCTCTGTCTGTGCTGGGCTTGTCATTGTGGACAAGGAATCTTCTGTGGTGCGACTCATTCACTTCACCACACAGGAATATCTGGACAGCATTCAGGCTGTGCTATTCCCAGATGCACAAAGAGAGATAACAGAAAGTCTACTCACATTCTTTGCCTTTGATGGATATCCAGATTCATCCTGGGGGTGGGGGGATCTACCCCCTCTGGTGGAGTATTCACAGCATTGCCTTGCACATGCTGCTGGACAGCCTGAAGTTCAGCACAGAGAAATTCTCCTTGGGTTTCTCAGTCGGGCTTTTCAATGGATAAGAGCAATGAATGACAGATTTCCCTGGGAGTATAAGTGGAATTCCCCGCCATGGAATTATGGGCATCGGCCATCACAACCCTCTGCATTGTGGATTGCAGCAGCTGCAAATCTTGTGGAAACTACAAAGTTTCTGCTGGAGGGAACAGCTTTGCTGCAGCATTCAAAGAACCCAGAGATCATTGTGCCATCATACTATGGTCACACAAAGATTGTCAGCATCCTTCTTGAAAGGGGTGCCAATCCCAATGCAGCAGGGGGAGACTATGGGAGCCCATTGCGGGCTGCTGCAGCTGGAGGCCACACCGAGATTGTCGGCATCCTTCTTGAAAAGGGTGCCGATGTTAATGCAGCAGGGGGAAGATACGGGAGCCCATTGCAGGCTGCTGCCGCTGCGGGCCACACAGAGATTGTTTGCATCCTTCTTGAAAAGGGTGCCTATGTCAATGCAGCAGGGGGAAAATGTGGGAGCCTATTGCAGGCTGCTGCTCGAGGCCACACAGAGATTGTCAGCATCCTTCTTGAAAAGGGTGCCAATGTCAATGCAGCAGGGGGAGGATATGGGAGCCTATTGCAGGCTGCTGCTGCTGGAGGCCACACAGAGATTGTCAGCATCCTTCTTGAAAAGGGTGCCGATGTCAATGCAGCAGGGGGAGAAGATGGGAGCCCATTGCAGGCTGCTGCTGCTCGAGGCCACACAGAGATTGTCAGCATCCTTCTTGAAAAGGGTGCCTATGCCAATGCAGCAGGGGGAAAATATGGGAGCCTATTGCAGGCTGCTGCTGCTCGAGGCCACACAGAGATTGTCAGCATCCTTCTTGAAAAGGGTGCCAATGTCAATGCAGCAGGGGGAGTATATGGGAGCCCATTGCAGGCTGCTGCTGCTGGAGGCCACACAGAGATTGTCAGCATCCTTCTTGAAAAGGGTGCCGATGTCAATGCAGCAGGGGGAGTATATGGGAGCCTATTGCAGGCTGCTGCTGCTCGAGGCCACACAGAGATTGTCAGCATCCTTCTTGAAAAGGGTGCCAATGTCAATGCAGCAGGGGGAGTATATGGGAGCCCATTGCAGGCTGCCGCTGCTCGAGGTCACAGAGAGATTGTTGGCATCCTTCTTGAAAAGGGTGCCAATGTCAATGTAGCAGGGGGAGTATATGGGAGCCCATTGCAGGCTGCTGCTGCTGGAGGCCACACAGAGATTGTCAGCATCCTTCTTGAAAAGGGTGCCAATGTCAATGCAGCAGGGGGAGCATATGGGAGCCCATTGCAGGTTGCTGCTGCTGAAGGCCACACAGAGATTGTCGACATCCTTCTTGAAAAGGGTGCTGATGTCAATACAGCAGGAGGATATGGGAGCCCATTGCAGGCTGCTGCTGCTGAAGGCCACACAGAGATTGTCGACATCCTTCTTGAAAAGGGTGCCAATGTCAATGCAGCAGGGGGAGAATATGGGAGCCCATTGCAGGTTGCTGCTGCTGGAGGCCACACAGAGATTGTTGACATCCTTCTTGAAAAGGGTGCCGATGTCAATACAGCAGGAGGATATGGGAGCCCATTGCAGGCTGCTGCTGCTCGAGGCCACACAGAGATTGTTGACATCCTTCTTGAAAAGGGTGCCGATGTCAATACAGCAGGGGGAGCATATGGGAGCCCATTGCAGGCTGCTGCTGCTGGAGGCCACACAGAGATTGTCGACATCCTTCTTGAAAAGGGTGCCGCTGTCAATGCAGCAGGGGGAGTATATGGGAGCCTATTGCAGGCTGCTGCTGCTGGAGGCCACACAGAGATTGTCAGCATCCTTGTTGAAAAGGGTGCCGATGTCAATGCAGCAGGGGGAGAAGATGGGAGCCCATTGCAGGCTGCTGCTGCTGGAGGCCACACAGAGATTGTCAGCATCCTTCTTGAAAAGGGTGCCGATGTCAATGCAGCAGGGGGAGTATATGGGAGCCTATTGCAGGCTGCTGCTGCTCGAGGCCACACAGAGATTGTCAGCATCCTTCTTGAAAAGGGTGCCAATGTCAATGCAGCAGGGGGAGTATATGGGAGCCCATTGCAGGCTGCCGCTGCTCGAGGTCACAGAGAGATTGTTGGCATCCTTCTTGAAAAGGGTGCCAATGTCAATGTAGCAGGGGGAGTATATGGGAGCCCATTGCAGGCTGCTGCTGCTGGAGGCCACACAGAGATTGTCAGCATCCTTCTTGAAAAGGGTGCCAATGTCAATGCAGCAGGGGGAGCATATGGGAGCCCATTGCAGGTTGCTGCTGCTGAAGGCCACACAGAGATTGTCGACATCCTTCTTGAAAAGGGTGCTGATGTCAATACAGCAGGAGGATATGGGAGCCCATTGCTGTGATAGTGTACGGCTATGGATGCGGCTGAGTGCCACTATGAACAACAATAACTAATTACTGTACATGCATACTTAGTCTCACAATAGGTAGATGATCCGCAATCATTACTTACCTAATACTATCTTACTTTGCTGCAACCTCTATGTTGTGAAGCCTGAGATCCACCAAGGCGACCCACCCCAATGTGTTAGACCCCGTGTATAGCTGAGCACCTGTAAGGGCAACCTTAAGCTCGGCGCAGGGCATGGAAACTAGTGGGGGAATCCAAAGAATAAATATAGGCACTAGAATACAGGAGTGGAAATACTACGCACCTAGTGGGGGAATCTGAAGAGAAGAAAGGATAGGGATTCCCATGCTAGGCGAAAACCTTATATACTAATCTGTAACTACCCAGTAGCACATGTCCGTAGGTATCTGCAGTGATCTCGGGCCTGATTGCACAGCACGTGCCAGCATGAATGGACAGATGTTCTGGACAGACAGATAGACGGACACAGGGACAGGCGCTGAGGTCGAAGCGATAGATGGGGGGCTGTCTGGAGAGTCATCCAGGTCGGAAGCTGGGAAGGCCGGAGACGCCGGAGAAGCGGCTGAAGCGAGGGCTCCCCTGACATCACCCCCCCCCCTTGGAATACGGTGCCCCGACGTATGAAGCGGACGGACCTGTTGTGCCTCCGGAAGGACAGTGAGTCGAAGGCAGCAGAGGCTATCCGGTGGGGAGTGTTGGGGGTAGCGGTGGTAGTAGCCATCAATGGCGTCCTTGGCAAAGATGTCAGAGTGCTTCACCCACTTATTGTGTTCCGGACCATAACCCTTCCAGTGCACCATGTACCAGAGGCTGCCATATGAGCCATAACCCTAATATATAGACTAAAGCACAAGGCTGTAGCCATGGAAAATACAACCTAAAACCACAGACCTAGCCAGCAGCAGCCATGCACTCTCACCTTTCCTATTTGGGCAGCTCCCAGGGGGTGGTTTTGCTCTATTTGCACTGGTATGTTAGCCCCATACATATAGATACCCAGTTCTAATTAATTGATCGCTCCCCACTTATTTTTTTGCTCGTTACCCCCCCGTTCCCAATCTGGTTGAAAATTGCTGTCCAGTAGCTGCTGCTTCCTACTCCCATGGTCCCAGTTGTGCCTCCCTGCCGCCATCAGCACCTGTCAGCACAACCACTGCCCGCCATTAGTACGCGCACCATCAGCACTGCACGCCATCAGTACCTGCGATCAGCACCCCGCCCACCCCGCTCACTATTAGCACCCATGTCATCCCTCCTGGCCTTTGCGGCATCATACAAATTTGTTCCCACGCTGTTACCCAGTCCCGCCCCTCCGCTCCTCCTCCTCCAGGTCCTACTACATACTTAATATTCTTCTTCTGTCCTCAATCTCGCCAGCTCCAACTAAAATTTCCCCCAGGCACAGCCAGACAAATTATCTACAAGCTCCAGCCCTGAGCTTACGAGCTGCCCGAGTGGAAGGCAAGAGAGGATGACTTAGCGTAGTCCTCACATCGCACCTCAATTAGATTGTAGTAGCACAGCAATCTAATCTAGATGCGGCACGAGGGTCAACCAGGCTTTCTCCGAGCACTCAACATCAAGACCTCCCAAGATCTCTTCCTGCTCATCCCACATCAATGCGTTTGTTGACCTCTGCCCTCCTTTCTTTTTTGGCTGTAATCAGGCATATATAAAACTTTTGCAGTAATTTGCTTTGAATGTTTACTTGTTCTCAACCTGGTGGCCATTGCCCTGCCCAACATGGACGACTGCGTTGGTCTAGAGGAAACTGCTACCCTCGCAGAGTTTTGGTGCTGCACTTGGGAGTCTGTGGGTTCGAATCCCGCTGCGGTCCTTGGAGAAGGGTACCACCGCTCCAAACAGTGGTACTCTTTTTTATTGCAGTAGTTGCGCTCAGTCTTTTCAGATTTTTCCAAGTCCATTTCCGCCTCCGCTCACAAACTTGAAGAAACACCCAGGCAAAAGAAGACCACAATATATTCAAAACCTCTCGTTAAATTTTTCGTAGTAGGTCGCCATACCCTCCAACATCCAACCCACATCTCCTACTGTAGCCTCCCAGCTGGCTTCCAAAACCGGGTCACCGCTGCGGACGGTGCATCCCCAGAAATAAAGGGATGCGATGACACTCAGTACTCCGTTAACGCCCCAGTGGTAAAGCAAGCCCCACTCCCCGCCCTCCCTCTCTGTATCCTTCCATCCCCCTCTTTCCGTCTCCACTCTGGCTGTAACGAGTCCCACCACCCCTGCCACTCCACCGTGTATGTCGCTGGATCTGGCACCACTGGTGTAGTTTCGCGCTTGCCGCGCACATTAGTGATCCAAGCCCCGACCTGTTTCGGGCACCCTTTACTGGGTAAATTTGTGGGACCTTGCTTGAATCGCGAGGCCTGCTCCATCCGAGTCCACACCCGCGATGACCACATTATAGTGGGGACCCAGGCCTTCCCTCGTGATATCACCACGCACATCCACAAACCACGTGGGTGCCGATGCTGGGCACGCCAGCAAATCCGCAGTGCCTAGCGCCTCCCCAGCTTGTCTCGCACGCTCCATGGCAGGGTCTTGACCGATGGGGAGCAGCTGGCCCTCCTGCGGAGCATGCAGACTGCTGCGCCCCTCAGGGATCTGGTTAGGGGACTCGCTGTCCATGACAGGTGGTGTTGCCGAGGCTGTGGTTGGGGGGTCAGGTGTCGCAGTGGTACGCATCTGCTCAGGAAGGGGCTCGTTGTCGGATGTCGTCGTAGGTGTAGGCACCGTATACCCGGGATTCAAGTGTCGTGACCTCTGCGGGGCTGGCGCGTCATCTGGCGTCTGGTCGAGGGGCTCATTGTTGGGTGTCGTGGTGGTAGGTGCTGTATTGGTGGGGTTGGAGCGTTGTGATCTCCGCGGTGCTGGCATATCGGCCGGCGGTGCATCTGGCTTCCTTTTCTGTGCCTTCTTGGCCGACTTTTTTACTGTCAGCGGATCCAGCAGTGCCTCCATGTCGCCGACCACCAGCTCATATGGTCAGATTAACCAGTTAAACATTGGATTGATACCAAGGGGTCTAATGAGTTATTCCTGGGGTACCAAAACACGTAACGACATAGGTATCACTAGTTATCTGGGAGCCAGCTACGTATGGTAAGAAGTCATGTGGGTAGCCGGGCCCAGAGGCCAACAGGTCAGGTGATCTCCGAGCATGCCGAAAAAGATAACTGGTTATCAGTAATGCCTACAAAAGAAAGGCATTTGTGAGGTTTGAACCAAAAGGCCTTGCATGACACTGCAGGCAAGTGCCATGGCCGTGGGTTCATGGCATTTGATTGGCAGAGCACCGACACTTGCCATGGCGTTGGCCAGGCATTGCACAAATCCCTTTGTTCCTTTGTTAGCATGGGAAAGTCCGATGTTCAAGTTCGAACACAATGAGAAATTCTCCCCTTGGCTCACTTATTACTCACTGGCTGTCATCTTACTCCGAACTGGATTAGGGAAACTTGGAGAGCCTAAGGCAGAACTTACTAGTATATTTTGTGGCTTTTATCTGTACTAACTTCTGTACTGCAATGAATTTGTTTTGCGTGCGGCTTGAAACCCGGTGCCCATACAACATTGGCTACATGTTGAGACGTCTTCGGGAAAGCGACAAACAAGAAAAAGCTTTTGTAGAACTAACTTATGGGAAGAACAATATATTTTCTGGACTCAGGAGTGGTCGAGAAAATCAGAAAGCCTCAAGGTTACAAGGTGGAAGTGATTGCCGAATGATTGCTGATCGCAAGCCGCGGAAGGCAGACTGACTTCCCACGCCGACAAAGGAACAAAGGGATTTGTGTGATGCCTGGCCAACGCCATGGCAAGTGTCGGTGCTCTGCCAATCAAATGCCATGAACCCACAGTCATGGCACTTGCAGGCAGTGTGATAGAGTATAATATCATGCACAAGTGTCTACCTCTACACCAAACTGGTTATATGGTAGACAGGTTTTGATGCTAATATATCTGATGCTTCATCTTATGATCTCATGATTATAATGCTTCTTACCTTAATCTATTGCTTTTTCCAAAATCTAATGCTTTCCAACATTTTTCGACTGATTTTCAATGTTATTTATCATTCACTTTCTGAAAAGTGCCGTGTTTGGGAAAGTATTTTGCATTTTGCGGCCTAACGAAGCCTCTACATCAAAAACCACCCTTAATAACTCTTATAGAGCTTGTTGAGCTCTACAACTTTAGTTTTTCAGTCTATTTTTAGCCCAGAAATCAATAGATTGCAAAAAAAAATGTTAGAAAAAAATTAAAAGGCATCAGAGTGCTGTAGAGGCAATAGAAAAGCTTCAGTAAGTGATAGATTAAGGTAAGAAGCATTATAATCATGAGATCATGAGATGAAGCATCAGATATATTAGCATCAAAACCTTTCTGCTATATAACCAGTTTGGTGTAGAGGTAGATACTTGTGCATGATATTACACTTCATCATGCAAGGCCTTTTGGTTCAAACCTCACAAATGCCTTTCTTTTGTAGACATTACTGATAACCAGTTATCTTTTTCGGCATGCTCGGAGATCACCTGACCTGTTGGCCTCCGGGCCCAGCCACCCACATGACTTCTTACCATATGTAGCTGCCTTCCAGATAACTAGTTATACCTATGTTGTTACATGTTTTGGTACCCCAGGAATAACTCATTAGACCCCGTGGTATCAATCCAAGGTTTAACTGGTTGATCTGACCATATGAGCTGTGCATGCACGGAAGACGAGATGGTGCAAGGAGGTGATGCTTTTGCGGGAGGAGATGCGCCGGGTTCTGAGGTATCTGGATTGGGAAGCGGGGTGGTAGCGAGAGCAGGCGGCACTGAGGATAGATGTTTCGCAGGAGATGGCAGCAGGGGTCAGGGCTTACACCCTGAAGTGGGCGGGGTAGAATGGGTGGCTGGCCGGGTACTTCTGGACGCTATGGAATGTGTCTGCCGATGTCGCGGCACAGCAAGAGCAGGCACCTGAGGGATTAGCCAATTTGTTTGAGTAATGTAGTGCCTCAATATGGAAAGGACTGTTAAAGTGATTGGTACCAAATGCTGGATTAGTGGAGCGCAATTGGGCAAGATTTCGTGCAGACATCATGAATAAATAGGAGTCAATATAGGTGATGGATGGGGAAGCAGGTGAACCCCCCTACAGGATACTATACATAGGGTGGCACAGGCCTGCATTTAGTGCGAACGGCATGGCTGTAGCTGGCTATGGCTGGAGTCGTGATTTTTGCTTCTATTTTTTATGGCTGCATCCATAATGTTAGGCTAAACCCTAGTACCAGGGGTGGCCGTATTGGACCCATGCTTCGAGGATCTCACTGACCTCCCACCTCTCGTCTCCATCCATCTGGAGGACAGGGGGGGGCTCGTCGTTCTGAGGGCGTCCAGGAAACGGGTCCGGCTTCGCAAGCTTGAGCTTCACAACCGGAAAGACCGGGTGGAGCTGGGAGTAGCGCAGCGGGAGCTCAAGCTTGTACGCACCCTTTCCCACAACCTGCACAACCTTGAAGGGTCTGAGCTGCTTGTCCGAGAACTTGGGTGATGAACACGTTGTTTTGATGTTGGATGCATCCACCCAGACTCGGTCACCTACCTTGATCTCTGGCACAGGCATGCGTTGGCGATCGTAGTACAGCTTGAACTCGTCTTTGGCTTTGACGAGGGCGGCTTTGGCCTCGGACACTCCAGCAGCGATCCAGTCGCGGAATTCGTTGACAGACTCGTTGGCGGAGCGCATGCCATTCAGCTCGAAACCCATCCGAGGGAGCCAGCCGGTGTCCATCATAAACGGCACCTGCTGCGTTGAGGAGTGGACGTGGTTGTTGTAGGCGAATTCGGCTGCCGGCAGGAGCTCATCCCAGTCGTCCTGTTTGTAGCTCATGAAGATATGGATAAACTGTTCGAGCTCCTGGTTGACGTGTTCAGTCTGGCCATCGGTCTGCGGATGGTAGGTGGTGGACATAGCAGGTTCGATACCAATGAGGTGCCACAGTTCGCGAGTGAACTCAGTGATGAACTGTGGACCACGGTCGGAAATGTACTTCCAGGGGGTCCCGTGGTGCCTCCAAACATTTCAGTAATACAACTAGGCGGCTCTGACAGCACTGAGGCCGGTGTGGCACTCGTTGAAATGGGCCCGTTTACCAAGGACATCAACCACGACCATGACCGCATCGAACCCATGTGCTTCCGGAAGCTCGACGATGAAGTCCACCGAGACGGTGTCCCAGCGCTCGTCCAGAGCCTCGGTCGGATGAAGCTCACCGTGGGGAAGTCTCCAGAGCACCTTCGTCCGGTTGCACACATTGCAGGTTCCGACGTACTGGCCAACATGTCGGGACAACTGGGGCCACCAGTAGTTCCAGGAGATGAGCTCCAACGTCTTGAAACGGCCAGCATGTCCGGCAACCCGCATGTCGTGGTGCTGCTCCATAATCCGGCGACGGAGATCCCTGTTCCGCAGCACGACGATCTTGCCACGAAACAGGAGAAGTCCGTCCGAGATCTGCCATTCGGCCGAGTGGGGGGACAGGGCCTTCCGGTTCTTGAGGAGCTCCCGGGCGACAAGCGCAACGGGGTCCTCAAGCTCCAGCTCGGTCGCAAACACCTTCCAGACATCGTGCAGGAGGGGGATCTCGGGTCTGTCAACCGCGATCCCCTCCATCACCCAAATCTGGAAGAGCTCCGGCCGAAGGAGTGTAACGTCCGAGTTCTCGGATCCGGCACTGTGGTCCATGTGACGGGAGAGCGCGTCCGGACGACCCATGAGACAACCTAGACCAGTGACCGGTCTGGCTATGAATTCTGTCAATAGACAGACCAGTCGATCTGAGTTTGAAATCCCATGACGCGCGACTTACTATATTGGGTGATTGTGTAATACAGTCGCGGGCCGCTTGTAACACCCGTAAACAACGTGTCGCTTCTTTTACCATCGTCATTAGCTTGCCCATGGACGCCCAAGGCAGCCTAAAAAGCCTTCGAGAGCAAGCCGATGCTCTAAAGACCCGACCCAAAAAGCAATACTCTCACAATAAACCCAATACAATCCCTGGCACGGCTGTTTTCGCCGCCTCTAGTGAAAGCCTGCTACTGTCCAATATTTCTTTTTCAGCGGGCCCTACACTTTCCATCGATACACCGAGTACATCATACACCTCAGATCTTCGGTTCAGGCCACCTATAACCCCTCTGATTATTCCTCGTGGTTCTGCTCGACCCGGGCCCTCAGGTAGCGCACCGATACCATCCCTCGTACTTCCCCACTGGATGATGCCTTCACCGGAGTCCAAATCGATCCATTCGCTTCGCTTGAGTCACTTGATCAGGAATCCGTCTCAGAATTACCATCGGCCCGCCGCCCGAGAACCACCAACACATTTACAAAAATTGACGCTATCCTTTCTGACATGCAAACGGACCGTATCTCTCCGGTCGACATTCTGATACAAGTTCTCGACACCCAGAACACTTTGTATGATCGCTATCGCAGCAATCTTTACCGCAACGACAGCACAAAACTCTCTGAGTTACTTCATGTCAGTCATCATGGATGATTATTCCGGGAAAGCGAAGCTTCGCGAGTGTCTGCGATCCCACATTCTCGACTTCATATGCGAGATCGTTGCAGAGGAGATGAAAACAAGGAGAAAGGGATCCGCCGTCGATCCAGCATTCATCGAGGATTGGAACCTCGATGAACAAATTGATACCACACCTTTTCTCACCCAAATCCTCCATACTGCGGCTCAAACGGCGAATGCGAAAGCTAACAACAAGTTGAAACGGCCGGAAAAGGTAAGAAATGTCAACGAAACTCAGATCAATTCCATTCAATATTCAACAATACCTACAGGCTATAACAACCGAGGTACGAGGTTAAAAGTTATAGCGTCTGTTTATAAGAGACTAAGGCTGACCAGCGAATTTATGTAAAAGCGGGGAGCAGGCAGCTTTGCCGCCTGCGAACTGCTTAAGGTAGAGGCCGTGTCAGAGACAGAAATCCTCGAGAACGAGTGCACAAGAGACGTGTTGCGCTATCAGCCTAGGTTTAGAGGGAAGTAGGTCAGGCCGATTGAGGCCAGATTTGTAGCCCAAGGTCAATGTCACCATGAACACCAGAGGGCAGAGACGAAAGAGACTCTGACGATGGTGGCGAGTTTTCCATGCCGTGCTCAGGCTAGTGGGGAACCATGGAATATTATTTTGGTCAGGGAGAGATGTCAGCTCCAGAGGATTAAAATACAGCGAGACAGCTGGAGAGGTGGAAGAGATACAGGGTGGAGGTGTGCCACTAAGTAAGAGCACAGTGACAAAGAGCGTGTGTTTCCTTCATATCGGATGCGCTTGATGTTTCACCCAACATGGGAATTCGATCCGCGCAGAGGATTGGGCGGGGAGCAATTCTACTGAACTGCTGGATTTATGACTAACACTTGTTATCTTGTGTACAGTACATTTTTTTCCTGTCCAATCCGACTCCGTTGCTAATTCTTTTCATGGAACCCAAAACAGGAGCAAAAAATCCTCGAATCCCGAACATCCCTTGAGAAAATTATTTATAGGCAAGTCAGTAATTGTTGGGCATGTCGGTCTAGATCTTGCAGTGCTATGGATTTTCGATATTTCGCTCCGCAGCAGAAGGGTCCCCAAGTATTCCGGTTTCGGATTCAACCTTGAACTAATCCCTGCAGCTGAGACTAAAAGAAAAGGCGCATACTTACTGCAGCCTGGCCATGCACACTCTCCAACGAATTCCGCTTCGCTTCCAACGATCAATGGAGGTTGATTTCGATCTCCAACAGGTTATATTGTATAGTTCATTTTGCCTCCACTCCGTGTCCCATTTGATTCACTTGATGCATACAACTAAAACGGTTCGATGTCCACTCAGGCCGATTAGAGTAAGTAGTGGATGCACTGCAGATGGTCTGGCAGTGCTTCCCTGAGGGTTGGAAGAGACAATCAGTTTCGTGACAGCTCCTCCGTGGCCGAATCTGCAAGTAGCAGATGCAAAATCAAATGGGTATGAATGGTGCCCTCCCTCGCATCCGAAGTTCAGTTGTGGACAGCACCGCGTAGATGCTCCGACATGCAGTGTCCGAAGGCAAGGCAAGTACCTACAAGAAAAAGTAAGGATTGACGCCGACGATGACGCCACGACGCCTATATCCCGACGCCGGCGGGGATCAATTCGTGTGGCGCATAGTGAGCGTGCGTGGTGGCAGCAGCGACCGCTCGTCGCTTGCAGCACGCGCCACATCATCCAGGCATGTAGCGCGCCAGAAAATCTATACGTATAAAGCTTCCGGGCCCGCTCTCCCCGTCCTCGTTCTCCTACCCACCCCCTGCGCCGCCTTCTCCTTCTTCTGCTCCCGCACGCGCTCGAGCCCAGCCGAGCTCGTCCCCGCGCACCTCTTCCGCCCGCTTGCGCGCAGTGCACTCGTTCGTTCGTTCATCGTCAGCACCACGCGCGGCGGCGGCGCATCCTCCACCAGCGACCAGCGACGGCGGCGCCACAGACAGACCCGCGTGGCAGGCACGGATGCGCCCTCGCGTGGGGTTGCACAGTGCATAGATGCGGCCCCGGGACGCTCAGCAGGCACCAACCAACACATCGCGACCGTCTCCGTCCTCCCGGCCAACCCGCGCTCCCTCCCACCCTCCATCCATCCGTCCATCCTCCACAAGCGCCCGCAGCGTCCTCTTCCTCGTCCGACTCCGGCTCGGGGGGTAGGTAGGGCCCGGGCCCGGGCCCGCAGACGACGCCTGGTACGGCTCGTACGCCGCGCCGCGGCGTCGTGCGCTACCCGGCCCGTCGTCGCACGGGAGTGGAAGGCGATGGCACTGGCGATGGTGGGAGGGCGCGCGCGTCGTCGTCAAGCACGCGTCGCACGGCCCCGTCGTGCCCGTATGCGAGCGGGTGGTCGACTCGCTAGCCGGCATCATGAGAGAAAGAACGGAAGGACACACAGGACATACATACACCGACAGCCAGCCAGATACAGTAATCCCCGAGCCGGTGCTCTTGCTTGCACCTGCACAAGTGCCCGCAGATGCAGTCGTACAACAAGGACCAGCGCGCGCGGGCCGTGTCCGCCTGGCGCATAATCAGCGGGAGAGCAGCCTCCAGCAGGGAGGGAGCAGCACGTTCGCGATGGGCTGGCTCCCTGGAGCGGCTGCTCGGGGTCCACAGTCATGGCGCGGCGCGGCGCACGCTGTCGGCCACGGCATCAACAAGTACTATATGCGGGGGCAAAGACGACGGATGAGGAGACATACCCCTTCGCAGGCGCGCACATACGCGGTCGCGCGTCCGCGTCTCCTTCCTTCTCGCCCTCCTTTAGCTTCAGGGCCTTCCCAGCGCTCGTGCTTCCCGCTCCCCCTCTCGCTCGTCGCGTGCTCGGAGGAGGTATTAGGCGGCCGAGGTGCATGTCTGGCCCGTGCTTGAGAATTACTACGTGCGTGTCGGCGTCAGCCAGCGCGATAGATATAAGTAGACGACGAGGGGAGAAACAGACTGTGCTGGATGCTGGATGCTGGGTGCAGTACGCAGTACGTGCCCCACTGGTTCTCTGCGACCGCGCCGAATGCCGAATGCCGGGTGACCCTGCCCGAGAAGCCCCTGCACGATCCCGGCGAAAGCGCGAGGGATGGTGCTGGACCGGCGAGTGGTGCTGCTGGAGGGGCGAGTGGTGCTGCAGCTGCTGTGGCGAGTGGTGCTGCCGCTGATGCGACTCTCGAGGACGAGAACGTACGCGTGGGCGCGGGGTAGCGCGGTGCTCTTTGCAGAGTGGTGATGACGTGCCCGTGCCCGCGCGCGGCCAAAGAACGTGTCTGTGGGGGCGCGTGGCGAGTGCAGGGCGGAGTGCAGCGAGTCGAGCGGCGTGAGGGGCACGGAGGACGGCGAGACAGCGAGAAAGTCGGAGCTAGGCGACTCTGGGTACGACACTGAGCCCAAGGACGAGTCGTATCCCATCAGGGTGGGGCGAGAGGCGCCGGAGGTCGATGTCGCCAGACGATACGTTTGCGGGGTGGGGAGCGGAAGTGGCGATGGGCAGCGGCGGTGGCGGAGCTGAGGTCAAGTGGCGTGCGACGTAGCGTGAGCAAGGGCATAGTCTGCGAAGGAAGAAATGGAACTCGGGGCTCGGGCTGTCGACTTGGGCAGGGAGGTTCGACATTATTAAAATAACTAACCCGCTCTATCGAAGGGAGCCTCTATCCTTCAAACTCGGGAGGAAACGCAAAGAATAAGGTCTTCCTAGTTGTGGCGACAGCGAGTTGTCGTAAGCCACCGAAGACGCGAAGCTGTAGCTCAAGGACTCAAGGACATAATCCAGAAAAACGTGTTTCGACTAGTCCTACGCCTGCCAAAGGTGCGGAGAGCGGAAGAGTTACATGTATCGTGATCGGTGTTGATCCGGCATCAGCTATATCAATCAACGCTGATCTCGGCACGCGAGAACAGCCTGTTGCGCGCAGGGACTCAGTAGGAAATTAAGACGGTACGGCCGCCGATCCGGTTGACAAGGATGCTGCTGGCGCCTTGTTAGTGTTTCAACGCTCAAAAACTTCAACAGGCTTCAACTTCAATGAAGTTCAAGCATACGCCGTTGGCGAGATGGAATTACACAGTAAAATTCGGAACTTGCCCCTTGTACTCGGTGTGCCAAATGTCGTTGGTTCTAAGAATGCCCGGCCTGCCCGCGGTGGACTGTGAGTAGATATAATTCTGGCGAGAGCCTCGTACTCACTCGCGCTCGCCAATGATTGTGGTACGGCGCTGACATACGCTGGTGAGTGCTGATAGGCGCCGTATCAGATTAGGCGAGATCATCGCTCATATTTATGGGGTTTGCGCACATTTGCTGATGTCTGAGTCATCTCACAGAATCTGTGACAGATTGGACTGCATTTCCAACACGAGTACTCCAGTTCATTGCAGAGTTTTTTCCCCGCTTTGAAACGGCGCCTAATCTGAATCTTTCGCTGTCAGAATGCTTGCTGTCATGCCGAAGCGCTACCAAAGCGCTACTGTCAATCCAAGTTTGACATCTACGTAAGTACGGCACGTCCACGCAACCTCTATCAAGCCCTCACACTGAGCCCCATGCTACTATCCTCCAACTCATCGACACTGTGCTGGAGACACTAATCTGCATTCCAAGTGATCTACAGCAGTTCTTTCTGGAGCTCGAAAGTGCTGGCCGTCATCGCCGAAGCGCCACATCAATCTAAGTTTGACATTCCCGTAAGTACTGCACACGAACCATGCGGCAGTCCACTTCCTCGGATCTGCCGTCACAGCCTTCTGACCGCAGCGTGCCCTATGCATGCTTCTCCGATCCCCTTCTTAACCTCGTCGTTGCTCCGATACATTCTTTGTGCTACCCACCAAGTACTGCATCTTCCTCAGTCAGTTCTGTCTCTTATGTGAATTTGGACCCAGGCTGATACAGTACTGTCCCTCATACATAGGATACACTCTTGCTCAGAATAGCTATGTCTCACCAACACACTGATTCCTACACAGTCCACATGAAAGGTGCGAGAGAAATCAATTAGCATACCGAAATCAGTATTTATTTTACTCAGGAGGCGAAGGAGGCTCTGGTGGACTGGGCATTGGACAGGGACAGGGTGGCCGGGGAGGTGATGGACTTGGCCCCACTCTGGAGATTGGAACTGCCACTGTCCATATTCAAGGGGGAGCAGAAATAAATATCCGGGACCAAGACATCATCATTGGCTGGCTTTCGCCAATCAATTTCTTTCCACGGCAGCAAGAAATTTCACAGATGCGGCAGCCAGGAACTGGTGAATGGCTACTGGAGAATCCACACTTTAAAAAATGGAAATCTGGTTCCATAAGGACACTTTGGTGCCATGGAATTCGTATGTAACTCATCACCCTCATATGCTCCCCAGTCTAATCAAGCTTGATTTCATTTACAGCGGGTGCAGGGAAAACTGTCCTTTCGTGTGTTGATTCTTTACATTGAGTGGGTGCTAATAAATATGACAATCCTAGATCGATGGTTGTAGATCATCTCAGTGCTGATAACAGGGATATCGGTGTAGCTTGCATTTATCTGAACCACAAGGAAGTGGACAGCCAGACACCACCTAAGCTTCTGGCAGCTCTATGGAGACAACTTGTCCTTGACCGGGACATTGGCTCTGATGCAAAGGAGTTATACAAGCAGCACTACAAGAGGGGCACTTCACCTTCACTGCAGGAAGTTGCTAGCATCCTCACCTCTAGCCTCAAGGAGTTTTCACAGGTCTTTATTGTCATTGATGCCATTGATGAATATCCTGAGGAGCAACGTTTCATCCTACTCAAACATATCACAGAACAGATGGGTCTCAGTCTCAGTGTGAAGCTGATGGTCACTTCTCGACCCCATGTTGCTGTGGGCCCTACTCTTCCAAATGTTGAAACTCTAGAGATTGGTGCAATGCCAGAGGATATTCAAAATTTTGTCAATGCACAGATTGACTCATTACCACGCCTGTCCAAGCATGTCCAGGGAAAACCCAGTCTACGAGAAGACATTCATTCAAAAATCAGCAGTAAATCTGTGGATGGAATGTAAGCTGTCATGAATCACTGTTAGAAAGCAACTGATATAACTTCAAACCAGGTTCCTTCTTGCAAAGCTTCATATTGATTCCCTGAGCAAAAAGAATACAATCAAGGCGGTTCGAGAAGCTCTGAATGCCCTCCCAAAGGGTCTTTATGACACCTATGAAATTGCAATACAGCGAATTGAGGCCCAGAGTGAGGAAGACAGAAAGACAGCACGCTCAACCATTACTTGGGTTGCAAATGCAAAGCGGCCATTAACAATTGAAGAATTACAAGTTGCTCTTGCTATTGAACCAGGCATGCGACAGCTGAACGAGGAGAATCTTATGAACATTGATATTATTCTCTCTGTCTGTGCTGGGCTCATCATTGTGGACAAGGAATCTTCTGTGGTGCGACTCATTCACTTCACTACACAGGAATATCTGGACAGCATTCAGGCTGTGCTATTCCCAGATGCACAAAGAGAGATAACAGAAAGTCTGCTCACATTCTTTGCCTTTGATGGATATCCAGATTTATCCTGGGAGTGGGGGAATCTACCCCCTCTGGTAGAGTATTCACAGCATTGCCTTGCACATGCTGCTGGACAGCCTGAGGTTCAACACAGAGAAATCCTCCTCAGGTTTCTCAGTCAGGCTTTTAAATGGATAAGAGCAATGAATCACGGATTGCCCTGGGATTATAAGTGGACTTCCCCGCCATGGAATTGTGGGCATCAGCTATTACGACCGAATTATGGGCATCAGCTATTACAACCCTCTGCATTGTGGATTGCAGCAGCTGCAAACCTTGTGGAAACTACAAAGTTTCTGCTGGAGGGAACACCTTTGCTACAGCATTCAAAGAACCCAGAGATCATTGTGGCATCATACTATGGCCACATAAAGATTGTCAGCATCCTTCTTGAAAAGGGTGCCAATGCCAATGCAGCAGGGGGAGAATATGGGAGCCCATTGCAGGCTGCTGCTGCTCAAGGCCACACAGAGATTGCCGACGTCCTTCTTGAGAAGGGTGCCAATGTCAATGCAGCAGGGGGAGCATATGGGAGCCCATTGCATGCTGCTGCTGCTCGAGGCCACACAGAGATTGTCAGCATCCTTCTTGAAAAGGGTGCCAATGTCAATGCAGCAGGGGGAGCATATGGGAGCCCATTGCAGGCTGCTGCTGCTGAAGGCCACACAGAGATTGTTGGCATCCTTCTTGAAAAGGGTGCCAATGTCAATGCAGCAGGGGGAGCATATGGAAGCCCATTGCAGGCTGCTGCTGCTGGAGGCCACACAGAGATTGTCGGCATTCTTCTTGAAAAGGGTGCTGACATCAATGCAGCGGGGGAGGAATATGGGAGCCCATTGCAGGCTGCTGCTACTGAAGGCCACACAGAGATTGTTGGCATCCTTCTTGAAAAGGGTGCTGATGTCAATGCAGCAGGGGGAGCATATGGGAGCCCATTGCAGGCTGCTGCTGCTCGAGGCCACACAGAGATTGCTGACATCCTTCTTGAAAAGGGTGCCAATGTCAATGCAGCAGGGGGAGTATATGGGAGCCCATTGCATGCTGCTGCTGCTCGAGGCCACACAGAGATTGTCAGCATCCTTCTTGAAAAGGGTGCCAATGTCAATGCAGCAGGGGGAGCATATGGGAGCCCATTGCAGGCTGCTGCTGCTCGAGGCCATAAAGAGATTGTTGACATCCTCCTTGAGAAGGGTGCCAATATCAATACAGCAGGGGGAGAATATGGGAGCCCATTGCATGCTGCTCGAGGCTACACAGAGATAGTCGGCATTCTTCTTGAAAAGGGTGCTGACATCAATGCAGCAGGGGAAGACTATGGGAGCCCATTGTAGGCTGCTGCTGCTGGAGGCCACACAGAGATTGTTGGCATCCTTCTTGAAAAGGGTGCCGATGTCAATGCAGCAAGAGGAAGATATGGGAGCCCATTGCAGGCTGTTGCTGCTGGAGGCCACACAGACATTATTGGCATCCTTCCTGAAAAGGGTGCCGATGTCAATGCAGCAGGAGAAGCATATGTGTGATGGGGTCTTCTATGGCATTTCCAAGGCAGACACTGCCAGACCTATAGATAGATTACCATGTTTTAGATCACATGTTCCTATATAGTTACATCACATATATCACATAATATAATCTTTTACTTGCCATCTACCATGATATAGTGAGTACAAGGTCCCCCTCGCAAACCACCATTATGTGTTAGACCCCCTGCTTCGCTGAGCATCCGTACAACTGCTCCATGGCCCCGGTGTTGCAGGGGCTCTTGTCCAGGGTAACATGGTCCCTTGTCAAAGGGTTACAACGACATTCCTCTGTGAGCTGGCACCTTCGTGGCTGCCTCCCTCACTTCTACTATGGCTACTACCCACAGTGAAGCCTCTGAACTACAATGCGCGTCTCCCAACCTGTGCTGCATCACAGTGGAGCCCACCGCAAGGGCTTCACATTGGGTTCCAGCCTCACGGATTAATATCGACAATGAGCTCAAGAGGCGGCTTGCCTGGGCTCCTCTGAAACATTGCTGGTACGCACCTGGAGAGGCGAAATCACCCCACACTGCCTGAGGTGTGCAGGGCCTTGCTGGTGTTATGGCTTAGTTGCCACATCATCACTCTCCCACCTCTCTCTCTTCCCTCAGTCAAGAGAGCCCGGTCTCCCACTGGTGTACCGCTGGAATACACCGCTGAACATCCCATGCTGCCAGCAGCACACAGGATCTTGTTTGTACCTGCCTGCGCTTCTCGCTCGATGACTGCACTTGACGCATCGCCGGTACACACTTGGTCCAACGAGTTATGGAACACGTCTGCATTGTTGAGGTGGGAAGTCACACTATGGTGACCCGCTCTCTGCGGCAGGTCAATAGAGCGGCACCAAGCACATGTGGTGCTTGGTGTTGACGATGGCCTCCTGTTATATCCAGTCTGAGGAGAAGGAGAAGGAGAAGGAGAAGGAGGTAGTGGAGAAGACGACAGACGATGGCAAGAGGAAGCGCAAGAGGAAGGCGGCACTCAACAATGACGATGAGGAGTCTGAGGACTCCAAGTCGAAGAAGGTCAAGTGCACACCATTCCAACACCTTACCTCCTCCACCCCTCCCCCATCCCCAGTCGAAGCCTGCCTTCAAGAATGTTGGGCAGGACAAAACCATCGTCCCCGTTGATGTCATAGACCCTGCCCCACCCACCCACAAGTGCACCCCGACCCCTGACCTCGCCGACCCTGCACTGTCTTACCAGAACAAGCAGTGGTATCTCCAACACCGGAAAACAGAACACATGCTCGTGAAGAGAGAGTGAGGTTGGGGTCTGTGGAGTATGAGGCCAGGCAGGCTAGGAAGGCAGCCAAATGGATGGCTGCTGCCAACACAGGCACCGCTGGCTCCTCGAAGCCCCCCAAGCCGTCCAAGACCCTTACTGAGGTGGAGGACGAGGACAGTGACAAGTTTGACGGGGGTTCGGGGTTGGGGTTGGACTCTGAATCTGAGTAGTCTCTCCCGCTCCCTTCGCCTACCCTGCTGCATCCATTGGCTTGCCCCGGGGATCCTCATACACTCTGCTGCTGCTGCCGCCTGTTTTGAAAAAAAAAAAAATTACTCACAACTACATACGCTGTAACTGCCGATATTTGTACAATGGGATTGGATTTCTTGGTCTGATGGATGTGATGAAGTTTTGTGGATGTGGTGGAAACAGGTTCAGTGGTGGATGTCATGGAAGGGCCAGATGGTGGATGCGGTGGAAGTCACATCAGAATAAGGTAGCAGACAGACAAGCATTACCAAACTGTTCTGTCAGTGGATTTGAAGAATGTTCTCAAATATTTTGAAGCATTTAGGTTGAAAAATGGAGCACAACTTCCAAAATTGATGAAGCCCAACAATACCAGCAAAGTTCAATTATTTCAAAACTAGTCTTGCAGTTTGCTGCTGTATCTATACAAACTTTAACCATGGGTTGGTGGGCCTGAAAATTTCGGACAATATTGTTGAGCCAGAATTTTGATTTTGATTTAAGGAAAGGTCAGTTTGAGGCTATCTGATCAATAAGGCTAAATCACGCCTGTCTGTCGGCTAGCTTGGCTGGTGGAAGTGTCATGTGCATGGATAGACCAAAATACATTGAGGGAGAGATACATGTCATGTGCATGTGCTAATGCACATCACAGCAGGTGGTGGAAGAGGTGGAAGTGTCACGTGCATGAATATCCTGGTGTTGTTGGCAAGCAGATAGATGCGGTGGAAGGATCTACAGAAGTCACGTGCATAGATATACCGGAACCCAGCGCAGCCGGCAGGTGGTGGATGGGGTGGAAGTGACACGTGCACAAATGTACTGGAATAGATCGCAGGTGAGCAGATGGATGCGGTGGAAGGATCAACAAAAGTCACGTGCAGGGGTATGCCGCAATACTCCCAGCAGCAGGTGGTGGATGGGGTGGAAGTGTCACGTGCATGAATATACCAGAATAGGTTGCAGGCGAGCAGATGGATGTGGTGGAAGGATGGACAGAAGTCACGTGCATAGGTACCCTCAGCAACAGGTGGTGGATGGGATGGAGATATCACGTGTTAGAGATACCATGTGGATGTGTGACTCGGCTATGGTGATCCCCTGCTTGATGGATGTGGTGGAATTTATATGGGTCACACAATTTACTGACCCTCTTTGGTGGATGCACTGCTAGTGGAATTTACAGGGGTCACAAAATTTACTGACCCGTTTTGGTGGATATGGTGGAAGCATTCCAGGTCACAAAATTGCACTGACCCTGTTTTGGTGGATGTGGTAGAAGGGTTCCCAGTCAAAAAATATGTTTGGTGGATGTGGTGGAATTTTTTATGAGGGTAACAATTTTACTGACCTACTAATAGAGGGTCGATAAGGGTGGTGGAAGCAGTGGAAAGCTGCTTTTCTGCCAAAATTTGGTGCAGATGGATGCCGTAGATAGGTTTCCATGGAACTTGATTTTCCCTGAAATACCAGGGACTTGTCTGCAACCAATAGCGTGGTATATCAGGCCGTGGATGGAGTCTACAGGTGGTAATGGGTTCTGTTCCCAAGCTCTTCACACAAAACCCAAACAACCAAGTGCAGGCTCAGCACAATCCCAACAGTTCCAGTCACTTTCAGACTCTTCCAGATGAGCAGCAAGTCGGTTTCCAAAGATTCCAAACACACAAATAAAGATTCCAAGCCAAGATGAATTCTAAGAGACAAATTGTTTGAACTCCCCGGTTTCTGCCCAATTTGCAAGTTTTTCCGCCTACTAGCCATGGGGTGATTCTGTGAAGTCACCCAAGATGCCCCTGCTACTAAATACAAAGACCTGAAACACATGGAAACGTCCAAGAATAAGTAGATATGAGTGAAATAGTCTGTTTATCTGTCTGACTGCTGTGTATCCGTTGTAGAATTGGGTATCTGAGTCCGTCTATTGGTTGCCCGAGTCGAGCACACCATTCTGGTGTGATCTGGTGCACATGTACAATCAGTCAGACTGTCCCCGAGCCATCACAACCAGTACCCTATGTTGATCCAGACTAGATAGTCCATTCCTTCCAATGCCAGTGCCTTCCCGTCTACTGGAACATCTGGAACAGAAGCTCCCAGTCCGTAGCTCTTCAGGGATATCACATTCAAAGTACTTCCCAGTATGGGTACTTGCTCCAAGAGCTGACAAGTATAGGTCCAAGTGATCAGACCTTCGCTTAGTGACCATCCCATATCCGGAATGCTCGGGGCGGCGTGAGACCATCAAGATGCGATGATTCCAGCCCCTTCCAGTGATCATCTGATCAGAATGCGGTACGTGTCCGATGCCTAACACGTTACAACAGGATTCCAGTCTGTCCCCATCCAGTTCCATGAGTAGAAATAGAGTAGACTTCTTGTTCCACTTGTTCTGTGGTGTTACAACCATGCACTTTCCGATCTGTTTCCGGCCCCATCCCGACTCTGGCCTGGTTTACGGCCGTTACGTCCAAACTACTTTCCAGACACGACTCACACTTTCGGCTCGTGTCTGATCCAACTTGCTGTTGCATCCGGCTAGTTCCATTGACGTACACCCTTTAGGGTTTTTGCTGAAATGGTGCACTTGATATACAACTAGAAATAGCTTAGATTCGGGCTTGCACAAAACAACCACAAAACCACCACTATAACAATCTATTCCTCCAAAGATGTAAGTGCTTCTCTTTGTGAGTTCGGGTCCAGGCCGTAGTATGCGACCAGCGGATTTGGAACAAACACAATTCAACTGCTAGACTTCAACAAAGCTGTTCAACAACACGCTAGCACTATGCAGCTGCCAACAACAATACTGCTAGCACCAGGGATGGGCAGGGGTTTATGGGTTGGGTACAAGGTGGCTGGATCGTTAGATCGAGGGCATCAGGGCAGAGTATGTAGGTTTGTGAAAATCCTCGCAATGGGGTACCCAAAGACTATTGAGGCTAACAACAAGGGGACTTCAATCCTCAAGTGACAAGGCAGTCCTTAAGCTGCTGACCTATTCCTTAACCAAGAACAGGAACATTTCCACTTTGTATTGGCAATAGACACTATAAGCATCCAGCTAGCGACCCAACACAATACGACAGCGCTTCCGTCAATATCGGGGTGAAGGCGAAGTAACTGACAAGTTACAGTCGGTCTAGAGGTGGGGGCACCTAGTCTGTCTTCTTCTTAGTGGGCTCGAGTCAATACACAATCACCTAGCAGGCAATCCAACATACTACGACAATATCGGGGTGAAGGCAAAGCTGCTAGCGCAACTGCTAGCTGGTTCTCAAAGAGAACACCCTTTGTTTTATATGTGAAGACTCCTCGAGTCAACAACAGGAACCTCAACTTAAGATCTCGATGGGTCCAGAGTCAACAGTATTGATTCCAATAGAGCTACTACTTGTGAAGTGTGTTACAATCTCCACTAGCAACCTGAGACCACCTGCACCAACTTTGTACAAAGTTGGGGTGTAATAATCTGAGGTTCTAGCCTGCTCTGTGCTCCCTTTATACTACTGAGGTCCATGGTACATGTGATAAACAGAATGAATAATATAAATGAGTGAAGATGATGTGATGGTTACAACAGCCAATGAAACGACTGCCGTTTAGTTTTATGATGGGTCTATGCCAAGCAGAACAGCCACACTGATCCGCTAGCATCCATTTATGGGTATCATGAGTGATTCCTCAGCCTGCTGTCTGCTGCCGGAACCTCTATCCTGACGAAACAGAGTTGAATCTGCTGCCTGGAGTCATCTAGCACAGGTCAGAGCACTGGCTAGCAGTCCGTTTAACTGTTACTGCATTTGTGGTGACCCGCGCATCCGCACCAATAGCCTGCTAGCTATTCCTCTGCTGTCTACTTGTCTCTGTTTGTGACTTGCAATTGCGTCGCAACAATCACGTGCTCGCATCTGTGTTTCAGGCCTCGGTTCGATCACTAGTCTAGTAGTGGGTTACCGCATACTAGCGCCCTTGCTAGAAGGCTGCTAGTGCATAGTTTACTACCCTTCAGATTCCAGACTCACAGCTCGCACCTCCTGATAGCGTACTCGCAGTTCCACTCTCTTGTGTCTCGCTTCCTAGGTGCTAGCACCTTGACTGTGTAGGCTTATGGTTATTTCCCCGTGATTTGTGCCTCCAGATTGTACTAGTGCATCACCCTAGTTGTATCTGATGCTACAACCGGCAGCTTGGGCTCACTCCAGTTCTCCTTTATATCACCTAGTCAGAGTCCTGAGTGCTTTCCCGTTGTATAAATACTGGTCCTAGGAAATTGCAAAGTAGCACTAGATGCTGTGCGCTCTTGTTACGGTGTTTTCATCGCAATGAAGGTCTTCTGAGTGTTCCCCAAATCAAACATATGACTTATGCAACTATGCTTCTCTCTTATTGTTCTTATTGTCTTTTGTTTCACTTATTGTCTTTAAAATACTTCTTTCTGCATTCAAACTATCTCCGTATTTAGTATAAATACATATTATATTCCCTTGTATCTTCAAATTAATGTGCTTTGCCTCTGTATTGCTCCGTGGTCTGACTTCTTCTTCCTTCGTCATAAAGCCAAGTTGGTGTACCCACTCACCCTTGTGGTATAGTCTCTGTTCCAGAGCCGATATACTGATGTCGAACAAGTAAGGATCAGTATATGGTCTGTTAGCAATCACGATCATGTTGTCGACTGACTGTCTGATTTTGAACACTGCAGTACAGTGCGTGATGGTAGCCAACAATTCTGAGGATATTTGAGCATGTAGAGAATTCGAAAAGAGTATAGGCTCTCACTTTCAGCGAAGTGGTTCAGCCAGAACTCAGGATGCTATAGGATCAGTTTGTAGACAAAAAATCAAACCATGTTACAAGCTGATCTCATATCAGGACAACGGCTGGATGAAACACTTAGCGTCTGTGGTACACATCCATCTAGGCATTGATTTAGATCCATATCAATATCCTCAGATTCATTGCAGGCTGATTTGTTGCAATACGAAGGAAAAGAGAACTGCTGGCACAGCCACCTTATTGCATAATCAGTCGGTCAGTCAACAAGGCGATTGTGATTACTACAAGACTATTTGTGGTATCACTTCCAGCCTTATCCGTCTTCCGGCCCTTTTCCGTATCCAGCCCCATTCCATCTTCCAGCCTTTCTCTGACATGGATATAACATGTGGGCTACACATCTCCTATGTGTTTCGTAGCAAGCACATGCCAATGGTTATGGAGAGTTCCTCCCCATTCCCATCTGTTACTCAGTGGTTCCTGCCCTGCCAGCTACTTGGGAACCTCAGTAATGATGCTTCTGGAGCATAACCAGGAACATTTCCTACCATAAAAACTCGAAAATCCGAAGATTTCATAGGTGGAAAAATCCCATGCTTATCAACACTCTTCCGGCCGGAGCTCTTCCGCATCCATATGATGGAGGGAATCACGGTTGATGGACCCAAGGTTCCCCTCCTGTGCGATGTCCAGAAGGTGTTCGCAACCAAGCCGGAGCTGAAGGACCCCATCGCACTTGTTGCCCGAGAGCTCCTCAAGAACTGGAAGGTGTCATGAATCACCCGGGTTCTACTTTTTCATGTGACGTGTCTGTATGGATACAGACACATCTCAGTGGCACGGGACTCTCATGGTGCCACCACGTGACCTTCTCATGGTTGAAACCCAGCCGCAGCGCCATGGGATACAGAAGACATTAGGGACTAGGAACCCGTACAGACGGATCCTAGTCCCCAGACACACTACGGCTGACACAAAAGCGTATACAAAGTACATGACTGGTTGCAAACCGATCGGGGTTTGAGCCACTGGATACAATGACATTCAGGATTAGGAAACCCGAACATCGGGTCTCCTAAGTCCTCCGACACCACGGAAACAGACACAGAGGAGTCCAGGAGTATCAGCATTAACACTCCTTAATGCTGCAGTACAGGAACTGATCGCGATTGACTGTGATCACTTTAATTTATTAGAAGCCTATATAAGCTTGGTAGAATCTCCATGTACAGTAGATTCTACCTCGTCTAATCTCAGGCTTCTACCTTGGAATGACATAGGCATTGTCTCCACCCTGCCCCGCTTCCTCTATATTGTACTACAGGTTGTATCCACACCCCGGGTTGCATACCTGAGTGGATATCACACCCTCCTCGACTTGTTCTGGGTTCCGCCTTGCATCCTGACCTATGACATACGGCCTCCTAAAGAGGACACTGTATGATTGGTCCTACTGCTTGGAGAACACACGAGCTACTAGCATCTATCAGGTTTATCCTGATTGGGGTTCTTGCCTGGTTACTTGCTGTTTAGCCGACCCAGAGGCCGTTGCTGACAGAAGGCCCCGTCCCCTCGCTCAGCCGAATGGCAGATCTTGGATGGACTCTTCCTGTTTCATGGCAAGATCATTGTGCCATGGAATAAGGACCTTCGTTGCCGGATTCTGGAGCAGCACCATGACACGCAGGTCGCTGGACATGCTGGCCACTTCAAGACATTGGAGCTTATCTCCCAGAACTACTGGTGGCCCCAGTTGTCCCGACACGTCGGCCAGTACATTTCTGGCAGCTTCCCAACGGTGAGCTTCATCCGACTGAGATTCCAGACAAGCACTGGGACACCATCTCGGTGGACTTCATCGTTGAGCTCCTGGAAGCGCACGGGTTCAACATGGTCATGGTTGTGGTTGATGTCCTCGGTAAGCAGGCCCACTTCCCCAAGTGCCACACCAGCCTCGGCGCTGTCGGAGCCACCCAGTTGTACTACTGGAACATGTGGAGGCACCATGGAACCCCCCAGAAGTAATACATCTCCAACTGCAGCCCACAATTTGTTGCTGAGTTCACTCGGGAGCTGTAGCGCCTCATCGGTATTGAACCTGCTACATCGACTGCTTACCACCCACAGACTGATGGCCAGACTGAACACGTCAACCAGGAACTCAAACAGTATCTTCACAAGCCACAAACAGGATGACTGGGATGAGCTCCTGCCGGCAGCTAAGTTTGCCTACAACAACCACGTCTACTCCTCAATGCAGCAGGTTCCATTCATTATGGACACTGGCTGCCTCCCTCGGATGGGTTTTGAGCCAACGTGTCATGAATCACCCTGACTCAGCATCGCAGATATCCTTTTTCGGGTTCTACCACATTCCTTTTTGGGAATAACCCGTCCTTGATCGGGTTATTCCCTGGCCCACAACACTCACTCGACCCTCAGGGACATGAACATCCCTTGGACCTTTATTCGGAATCCATGCAGACATGGATTCCTCACCACTTTATCACCCGGGTTCTTATTGCAGTAACCCGGGACTCTATACGACGATGGCATGACACCATACACATGCAACCCGGGTTCTGTGCGCTAGCAACCCGGACTCCTTTGTGCCGATGACCATATCCAATGGGTCATGACTACACTCCTTTATGTTGGTGGATATTCACTCCTGATATCCCTGCCAAGACGACTACACTCCTGAATGGCGACAGGTGTCCCCTGGGTGCCACCTGTTGACTCCTTTATGCTCATGACTCCTTGGTGACCCCTAGATGCTGTGGTGATAACATATAGGGACTAGGAGCATCAGCATTAATGTTCCTTAATGCTGGATACAGTAACCGATCGCGATCGTATTTAATTTATGTAGAAAGGTATATAAACTCGGTAGAATCTCCCCTGTACAGTAGATTCTACCTCGTCTATTCACAGGCCTTACTTTGGCTGGAGTGCTTGGTTCTTGGACTTGAGCCTGGAGTGCTCTTGTCCTCATCTCGTTGTTCTGGTCTTGCCTTCGCTCCCCTTTCGCTCGACAACACCAGAACTCCTACTCTCTGTCTCTTGCCTTGGGATCTCGACCTAGCAGTTTTTGGATCTGGCCCGTTAGGTAGCGGCAAGGAGAGACGCTACCTAACAAGGGGAAGAGATCATCACACTAGTTCCCTGGCAGGGTTGTACAGAGACTGGTTCGCCTGAGTTCCCCTCAGGCACCTCTCAGTCTTGGATCCAGTTGGAACCCCTGTTTGGAGTACCCCTGAGTCGAGTTCCTCCTCTCGGGTTCTTGGGACGCAACCCCAAACCCCTATCCAGAACCCGAAGCCCCTATTCGAGACACCCGGAGCGGGTTCCTCTCACTAGGGTCTGGTGCATAGTTGCAGTACTCTCACTGCAATATCTTCGGGTTCTTCTGCATGGGTTGCTCACCACCTATGGATGCTGGCCTGGTGGACCACATCCTCCTCTTGGATCCTCGATGCACGGTCATGCGCTATTCGAGCGGTGACAGATTCTCTCTTAACACCTAGGGATGGCTGCTATTGTGTCTGGTGTGGACGTGGTCCAGCTGACCTAAGGGCCGTTGCTGACACAACGGTATGCACTCCACTGACAAGTCTGTCAACAAGTTCCGTGACCAGATTGCCGCTGGGGTTTCCGAGGCCAAAGCCGTGCTTGTCAAAGCCAAGGACAAGTTCAAGCTCTACTACAATCACCGATGTGTGCCCATGCCAGAGATCAAGGTAGGCGACTGAGTCTGGGTGGATGTGTCCGACATTAAAACAATGCATCCATCACCCAAGTTCTTGGACAAATGGCTCGGACCCTTCAAGGTTTGTGAAGGTTGTGGGCAAGGGTGCATACAAGCTCAAGCTCCCACCACACTACTCCCAGCTCCACCTGGTCTTCCCAGTGGTGAAGCTTGAGCTTGCAAAGCCAGACCTGTTCCCTGGCTGCCCTCAGAACAATGAGCCCCCACCCGTCCTCCAGCAGACTGAGACAAGAGGTGGGAGGTCGCCAAGATCCTCGAAGCACGGGGCTGCTACGGCAGCCTCTGGTACATGGTGTGATGGAAGGGTTACGGACCAGAGCACGATAAGTGGGTAAAACACTCTGATGTCTTCGCCAAGGATGTCATTGATGCCTACTACTGCCGTTACCCCAATGCTCCCCACCGGATTGTCTCAGCCACCTTCAACTCGCTCTCCTTCTGGAGGCGTGACAGGAACATCCGCTTCATACATTGGGACACCATATTCCAAGGGGGGGTGATGTCAGGGGAACCCCCGTTCTGGCCGCTTTCACTCTTCTGGATGGTTCCGCTCCGGCCGCTTTTCCATCCAATGCTCCAGACAGTTTTCGATCCACCACTCCGGATGCTTCTGTACCCGTCCATCTGTCTGTCCAACCGTCTGGGACATCCGTCCGCTCTCATTGGCACATGCTATGGGATCAGGCTCGGGATCATTGTAGATACCTACAGACATGTGCTACTGGGTAGTTACTAGTTAGTATATAAGGTTTCGCCTAGCATGGGAATCCCCATCCTGTGAAGCGACCTGGCTTTGACTGGGTGAGCTTCTCGCTGGAGGAGACCTTCAAAGACAGCGCTGCGAGCACTGACCCAGGACCCAAAGGTGGATCCCCACCGTCGATGAGAGTTGGCAGCCTCTTGTCTGGACTTCGTGTAACCCTGCAATTGGACCCTTGTCACCCGAGGGAGGAAGGTAGTAAAATGGATGCCTAGCTGAGTTGCTGGTCTACTCAGGTGTACCGTGCCTCTTCGCTTATGAGCGACTAGGCAGATATGGTGGTTGTACAGTAGAAATAGATTGCTTATCTAATACATAAAGCTGTGCATTCCGTGGTATGCTGACTAAGCTAAGTACGATAGAGCAGCATAGTGGCATAGAGTGCATAGATTGGTAACTTTCCTTCACAGGGCCTCTGGGCATGCTCATAGTGTACGACTCTATAACCAGTCATCACACATCCTTTCTTCTCTTTGAATTCCCCCACTAGGTGTGTAGTATTTCCACCCCTGTATTCTAGTGCCTATATTTATACTTCAGATTCCACCGCTAGTTTCTGTGCCCTGTGCCGAGCTTAAGGTTGCCCTTACACTTATGGTAAATCAAACTGAACTTCAAGTTATCTTGCTCAATGTTCATTCGACTCCTCATTCAGGTTAGCAAGGATGCCAAGGCTGCTGTGCCAGCCAAGCCGAGGCAGCCATGAGCCAAGCACAGACAACTTGTTGGCTTGGGTGTGTGATGGGCCATGGGAGAAAGTATATTGAGTTTTTATGATATACATGTAAGTGTCTTGTGTGGCTGTATAATGTTGCTCTCTGAGCAGTCCTGCCAATATCAACTTCTTCTCCTGATCACATGTTCATCATGCACAAATTACGCCATTGTCAAGGCTAACAGTGAGCATATAATACCCCCTGCTGTGGGGACAGGGTAATGAGACCAAATGAGCCTGAATAGCCTTAATGACAATCAGAAATCTTGAATTTCCGTCCAGAGAAGGATCAGATTGCCAGGATTGTTCACTAAAATCAAACCCTCACACATTGAGCAACAACTCAGTGCCAGTGATCTTGTCATGCCAAATGAGGCTTTCAGCCCTACGCCATCAAAATTTGGAAAGCTATTTGGGCTCTTATCCATAAAGGACTTGTCCTTCGCTGGTTGTGTACTCACTGCTTTTTGCGGCATTGTCAACAACTAGTTCAGTTGACTCCGAGGATTTCGGCAGCTATATACAATGTAATGACATTGATTGGGCCTCTCCGAGGCGGGTGCTGAACCTTTAGATTCCGCAATGACCAATTGTGCATGATAAACTGATCAAAAACTGATGGACAAAATTGATCTTCTGGGTAGCCAACCTAAAGGTTTAGCAATCAAAGATTACATGCAGTTGAGGCCAATATGAATACAGTTAGAGGTGTTTTAAAGGGATTATCGGAAAAAAGTACTTGGATGACCCACACCCGTTAGTTTCGAGCCCGTGGGAAACTTCAGTTAACTTACGGGACACGTGCCGAAAGGGGCAAGTTCTCGTAGATTTTTGGGCTTGTGACCTGTGACCATACAAATGAAGGAAATCAAACAGTACCCACAGGCTGACCAGCAAATTTATGTAAAAGCGAGAAGCAGGCGGCAAAGCCACCTGTGAACTGCTTAAGGTAGAGACAGAAGCGGGAGAAATCCTCGAGAATGAAGGCACAATGAGACGTGTTGTGCTATCGGCCAAGATTTGGAGGGAGGCTGATTGAGGACAGATTTATAGCCCTAAGTCAATGTCACCATGAATGCCAGAGGGCAGAGACGAAACAGACTCTGACGATGGTGGCGAGTTTTTCATGGCATGCTCAGGCTAGCAGGGAACCATGGAATATTATTTTGATCAGGGAGAGATGTCAGCTCCAGAGGATTAAAGTACAGTGAGACAGCTGGAGAGGTGGAAGAGATACAGGGTGGAGGTGTGCCATTAAGTAAGAGCGCAGTGACAAAGAGCATGTGTTTCCTTTATATCGGATGCGCTTGACGTTTCACCCAGGGAATTCGATCCGCGCAGGGAGCGATTCTACTGAACTGCTGGATTTATCACTGACACTAGTTATTTTGTGTATACAGTACATTGTTTCTTGTCCATTCCGACTCCTTTGCTAATTCTTTTCATGGAACCCAAAACAGGATCAAGAAATCCTCGAATGAACATCCCTTGAGACAATCATTCACAGGCAAGTCAGTAATTGTTGGGCGCGTTGGTCTAGATCTTGCAGTGCTATGGATTTTCGATATTTCACTCCACAGCAGAAGGTTCCCCAAGTATTCCGGATTCCGTGGATTCAACCTTGAACTAATCCCTTCTGCTGAGACTGAAAGAAAAGGTGCATACTTACCGCAGCCTTTGCAAAGGCACACATGGCTGGCCATGCACACTCCTCTCCAACAAATTCAGCTTCGCTTCCAACGACCAATGGAGGTTGATTTCAATCTCCAACAGGTTATATTGTGATTGTGTAGTTCATTTCGCCTCCACTCCGTGTCCCATTTGATTCACTTGACGCATATTACTAAAACGAAAATGAAGACTATTCTGTTGGAACTACTAGATCGCCCTGTTGGAGTAACAACCAAAACACCAATGCACTGCCTATTCGCCATATGGTCACAATGTGACATTACATCAGTGGCTTCTTTCTGACTCCTTCTGACTCATCTTCTGACTTGACTCATACGGACTCATACTGACTCTCCCTGACTCAGACAGAGTCATATTACATTTCTCCTTATATCCGTATGACTCCCTCGTTTTGTATTTAAGCCGTAGCTTTTGAATCGAGACCTCTGCGCGTTTACAGAGGGTCACTGTGCATCGGGCCGATTTCCAACACAAACGCGCTAACACTCATACCCTCGATCTTGCTGCCATTATCTGGACTTCATTGACGTACAAGTTCGGATTCTTATAAAGCCCTCCAACGACCGGAGGCAACCGAGACCCCTCATTGACGACGAGGGAGAAAGCCCTTGCGACAACAAGGCACCAACACCCCTCATTGACGACGAGGGAGAAAGCCCTTGCGACAACAAGGCACCAACACCCCTCATTGACGACGAGGGAGAAAGCCCTTGCGACAACAAGGCACCAACACCCCTCATTGACGACGAGGGAGAAAGCCCTTGCAACAACAAGGCACCGACACCCTTCATTGACGACGAAGGAGAAAGCCCTCATGACGCCGAGGCAACGGAACCCTTCATCAACGACGAAGGAGACCTCGCACAGATTTTGATCCGTTATTTTTGATTCACTCGTTCATCACCACCATCACTTGACTCGATTTCTATGATGGCCAACGACCGCTACATTTTTGCGCGACTCGGAAGCATCAACTATGCCAACGACTGGAATGTTCGCATGGAGGCAGTGCTCATACAGAAGCAGCTGTGGGGCATGATTCAGATTTTGGTGGACCAAACCAAATCTGATGGGACGGCGAAGACCGAGACAGAGATGGAGACAGAACGGAGAGCCTTGATCGCCACACGAGACCCGGTGAAGATGGCCAAAGCTTGTGCCGAGCTTGTGTGCATTGAGCCCAGCCAGCTCGCACATATGACTTCTCGTGATCCCATGATCATTTGGGATGATCTCGATTGGATTGCCCTGAGCGCCTGCGCTGGGAAGAGTCAAAGAAGAAGAGCACTGATACCGCTGCTGTTGCAGAATACGACTCCGATGGATATGACGGAGTCTGGTAAAACACCCTGTCAAGTTTCTGGGGGTGTGCCTTGGTGCTATCGCTTGTGGGGGTGTGTTGGAGTAACAACCGAAACACCAATGCACTGCCTATTCGCCATATGGTCACAATGTGACATTACATCAGTGGCTTCTTTCTGACTCCTTCTGACTCATCTTCTGACTTGACTCATACGGACTCATACTGACTCTCCCTGACTCAGACAGAGTCATATTACATTTCTCCTTATATCCGTATGACTCCCTCGTTTTGTATTTAAGCCGTAGCTTTTGAATCGAGACCTCTGCACGTTTACAGAGGGTCACTGTGCATCGGGCCGATTTCCAACACGCCCGCGAGGTACGCATTTTTTGGGGATCGGCCAGGATGCACAAATTCAGATTTAAACCGGTACCCCGTCCAGCACACTCCAGAAATAAGTACTCGATCATGCAACCTCGTTGAACGACAGCGGTATGAAGCGCTCCGCGGGACTGGTCGCTCGGTTCAAACATCTAACCGAGACTTGTTCTGGTTCAGACATCCGCGTTGAACCCAGCCCCCTCGTTGGAATACCAGCACCCAACTCAAACTATATCTAGTTGGTTGACACGACCGTATCACCGTAATGACCGTAATTTTACGGTCACCGTACCGTCTGATACTCCAAGTCATTGGTTCCGGGTCGTAATCCCACGGCCGTGTTCTTGCACGGCCGTATCCAGCACGGCCGTGACCGTATACGGTACGGTTGCCAGCCCTAGCTCCTCCTACCTAGTGCTCGCTCACCGTGTCGCGCGTCACTAGTTTCGTGCTTACCCACCCTTCTAGTAGTACTACATACTTTACCTCAGGCTCCTCGCCTATATTCCCCGGTTCGCAGCTCCCCCTCTCCCCGCTCCTTTCCTTTCCTTTCCGCTCCCCACTCCGCTTTTCCTGCACTTCACCATGCCATTCACTAAACTCGGGGCTCCCTTCCGTCGAAGGGGGTCGGTCGCATTCCAGCTACACCCACTTACCCTGAGTTCCCCGTTCGAACGAGGCTTGCAGGGCCGCCGTCGGGCGTGCCGCGCAAGCTCTGAGAAAGCCGCGCTAAGTTCGGTGTCCGATTAGAGTAAGTAGTGGATGCACTGCAGAGGGTCTGGCAGTGCTTCCCAGAGGGTTGGAAGAGACAATCAATTTCGTGACAGCTCCTCCGCGGCCGAATTTCGTATATGTAAGTAGGATGCAAAACCAAACGGTTATGAACGGTGCCCTCCCTCGCATCCGAAGGCGTAGATGCGGTGTCTGAAGGCAAGTACTTACAAGAAAAAGTAAGGATTGACGCCGACGATGACGCCACGACGCCTATATCCCGACGCCGGCGGGGGATCAATTCGTGTGGCGCATAGTGAGCGTGCGTGGTGGCAGCAGCGACCGCTCGTCGCTTGCGGCACGCGCCACATCATCCAGGCATGTAGCGCGCCAGAAAATCTATACGTATAAAGCTTCCGGGCCCGCTCTCCCCGTCCTCGTTCTCCTACCCACCCCCTGCGCCGCCTTCTCCTTCTCCCGCTCCCGCACGCGCTCGAGCCCAGCTGAGCTCGTCCCCGCGCACCTCTTCCGCCCGCTTGCGCGCAGTGCACTCGTTCGTTCGTTCATCGTTAGCACCACGCGCGGCGCCGGCGCATCCTCACCAGCGACGGTGGCACCAGACAGACCTGCGTGGCAGGCGCGTCGGGTTGCACAATGCATGGTGCGTGGATGCGGGACGCTCGGCAGGCACCCAACCAATTGCAACACATCGCGAACGGCTCCGTCCTCCCGGCCAGCCTGCGCTCCCATCCATCCTCCACAAGTGCCCGCAGCGTCCCCGTCCTCGTCCCCGTCCTCGTCCCCGTCCTCGTCCGACTCGGGGGGTAGGTAGGGCCCGGGCCCGGGCCCGCAGACGACGCCTGGTACGGGCTTCGGCTCGTCCGCCGCGCCGCGGCGTCGTGCGGGGGTGTACCCGGCCCGGCGTCGCGCGGGAGTGGAAGGCACTGGCGACGGCGGAGGGCGCGCAGGTCGTCGTCAAGCACGCGTCGCACGGCCCCGTCGCGCTCGTATGCGCACGAGCGGGTGGTCGACTCACTAACCTAACAGACGCCGGCATGAGAGAGAAAGAACGAAGAACGAAAGGACACGCAGCGGAAGAGGGAAAGGACATACTGCACATACACCGACAGCCAGCCAGATAAGCCCCGAGCCGGCACTCTTGCAAGTTGTACCTGCGCAAGTGCCCCGGATGCAGTCGTACGTACGAGCAAGGACCAGCGCGCGCGGGGCCGTGTCCGCCTGGAGCATAATCACCGGGGGAGCAGCCGCTAGCATGGAGGGAGTAGCACGCGCGCCATGGGCTGGCGCCCTGGGAGCGGGGGCTCGAGGTCCACAGTCATGGCCATGGCGCGGCGCGGCGCACGCTGTCGGCCACGACGTCAATACCACATACGGGGGCAAAGACGACGGAGGAGGAGACGTACCCCTTCGCAGGCCGCAAATACGCGGTCGCGCGTCCGCGTCTCCTTCCTTCTTGCCCTCCTCCAGCTTCAGCCTTCAGGGCCTTCCCCACGCTCTTGCTTCTTGCTCCTCTTCTCGTTCGTCGCGTGCTCGGAGGTGTTAGGCGGCCGAGGTGCGTGTCTGACCCGTGCCCGAGAGCTATGTACTACGTGCGCGTCGGCGTCAGCCAGCGCGATAGATATAGACGACGACGGGAGAAACGCACTGTGCTGGATACTGGGTGCTGGATGCTGGATGCAGTACGCGCCCCGCCCGAGAAGCTCCTGCACGATCCCGGCGAAAGCGCGAGGGATGGTGCTGGGCCGGCGAGTGGTGCTGCAGCTGCTGTGGCGAGTGGTACTTCTGCTGATGCGACTCTCGAGAACGAGAACCGTGGTGCTCTTTGTAGAGTGGTGACGTGCCCGCGCGCAAAGAACGTGTCTGCGGGGGGCGCGTGGCGAGTGCGGGGCGGAGTGCGGTGAGTCGAGCGGCGTGAGGAGCGCAGAGGACAGCGAGACGGCGAGAAGTCGGAGCCTGGCGACTCTGGGTACGACGCTAAGCTCAAGGACGAGTCGTATCCCGTCAGAGAACGAGTCTGAGGCTGCCGAGGCAAGAGGCGCCGGAGGTCGATGTCGATGTTGATGTCGCTAGACGATACGTTTGCGGGGTGGGGAGCGGAAGTGGCGATAGGCAGCGGCGGTGGCAGAGCTGCCAGAGTGCGACGTCGTAGCGCGAGCAAGGGCATACTTAGTCTGCGAAGGAAGAAATGGAACTCGGGGCTCGCGCTGTCGACTTGGGCAGCATGCGCCCATCGCCAACGCTCCCAATGCTAGTATTCAAGTCCTGCGTGGCGCTGCCGAAGACGTCTTTGCGCGTTGTCGGCGGAAAACGTCACCGTCGCACGGTGATGGCCGTGATGGCAACTGCTGAGGACTTGCGCGTGATCGGAGCAGCGGGCGCCAAGTCCACCTCTGAGTCTGTAGGTATATGTTCACGATAACCGCATAGGTGGTGGTGAAAGTGGTACCTAGACATCTATGAACACTTGTTATGTGTATCCACCTCAAAACTATACATAAAATTACAATATCTCGAAATTACACGTCTTGTCACATCAGGTGAGTCAGTGACCGTCGTTGCCCTCTCACCATCAGGCTTCGACGAATGGCAATGGTAGACTTGCCATGGGCGAACGAAGCATCTGCCTCTCCTGGAAACCGATAAAATGGTTCACCGAGATGGCCGGGCGACATCTTGGCTGTCCGGGTCAAAACCTTTGGCACGATGGAACTGACGGAGCCCAGCATAAACACTGGCATCCCAGAACTTAACAGATATCTCAGTTCTGAACTGAATAGACGTAAATTCAGGGCGCGCTGCTTCGTCCATGGTGAGCCGTTCGGCACCTGAGGGATATAGAGACCAATAGGCTGGGCAGTCGGGCCCGAACGACGATGGACCTGTTTTGAAGGTTCTTCCTGGGACAGAGAAATAGGAAGCCTTTGGGTGAATCAGCTGCAGCTGAAACTACTAAGTGGAAAATAATGCAATCTATTACAACTGTTTGGATAAGTGAGTCGAGGAAAGGATACTGTGCGGAAAGCGCACAACAAAATCGTCAAAATTAGACGTGATTTGGAGGCGGTTGAAAATATGATTGGCTTAACTGGGCTGGAGGGCTCGCAGGGGGTATCACATAGGAGTATATAAGCACAAGTGGAGGTGTCCAATACGGCATCGGAGTTGTAACTTGAAGAAGAAGATTTAACAAAGATCAAAATGCAAGAAGCAAGTAATAGTATACCAAATCCAATCATCCTCCATCAAATTTCCTGCCGTCCCAAGGTCCCAGTCCCCCCAGTGCAAGCCTCTGCATCCGGTAAAAGTACAATTTCAACCGTGTCTTCGAACCGATCGTGCGAAGAGCATAGAATGAGTGCTCCGAGACTCACTGTTGCAAATTTGAAGGCGGAACAGTGACAGTCATTTCGAAATCGCCATAGGTGCCGCCAGATTATCTCTGCTAGTGGTCGAGTGTGCGGAATCAGCGGCTATCGCAATGGTCGCTTGGATCGAGGCGGTGAGGGATTTGAGTGCTCGTGGGCTGGGCAGCCCCGGAATGGGCGACAAGAGATGGTGGTCGTCGGGAATGAGCTCTGCGCAGAGGCGGCCAGTTGAGCGGCGCATCTAAAATGTGCATTCATCCTCCCTCTTTCAGGCATTAAAAAGTATAAGGTTGGTTGTTCCTAGCCAATGTTTGAAAAGCGTGAAGGAAATAATCTCGCATCGCCTGGGACAGATTTAGCAAACAGGTTGACAAAGTTGAGTGTTCATACTCCGATCTCTGCTTCCTTCAGAAGAAACGATAATTGATATCTGCCATGCTGAAAGTGACGGATGCACGTACAGCGTAGGCATAGACATATGCAGTCAAGATAGGTGAATGCCAATAAGGTTCCAGGAAACGTAGAAACGGCACCAGATCTAGATATCTTCACCGTGGAGATCAAAGCCAATCGCGAGAAATCAGAGCCGCACCACCTTGGAAGACTGCAAAATGTACATCGTTGGAACTCACGGCTCTATAAATTTGAAGGATATTCGGATGGCTGGATTTATCATTCAAGGATTTGCTCCCCGACGAAGTGCCGCGAAGCACTCACCGAATCGACATATATTTCTCATTGTCCAGCCTCCATCCCTGCCCAACGTCGTCAGAACACATATCGGACAGCGGGATACCTCTTCTGCGCCTTTGCCCCGATATATGGCCACCGTCATGTCAGAGATTCGCCCATCGACTTTGGCAGAATATACCCTCCGAACACGAGCCCGCCCAGGATGCAACGACGCTTGAATGATTAGCCGAGTCTGTCCGGGTTTCATCTCGCAGATCTATGTCGCCGAGCGGTATCACTCGGAAGTCTTTGAAATATATTTCAGCGGAGGAGGATGCCATGGCGAAAAAGCTACTAGCCGGAATGAACGGTTGGAGCTGTGGTGTAGTAATTAGTGGTGTTCGTAAACGTCTCCCCAGTCACAATAAAGTGCTGCGACCCAGAGAAAATGCCGCCATACTGTAGTATTAGGGGCGGTCAGAGTAGACGGTTTTGGGCGATTCTGGTAGTCGGTTTTGAAAACGGTTCTGATTTAATTAATCGTGGGAGAACCGTTTTAAATCGAAAACCGCCTGTAAAACCTTCTCTGGAGGAGGTTTTACACGGTTTTGAAGACGGTTCTGAGTATTATCATGCTCTATGCTCGTCTAAATGCATGCAAAATACCTCTTCTGACCCTCTAGCTGCTGAAATAATACAGGCATTGATCAAAACCGTTTTCAAAACCTTCTTCAGAACCGACCCTAGACTCGCAACCAGTACGTTTTAAGCAACCGAACTTTTTGATCACGAGACAAGCTGAGGGATCAAAAAAGGTTCCTAAAACGACTGGGATCACTGGTCGACATTTTGGCAGGACCCGCGAAAGATGATTTGATACTTAGAAAAATTCTACCGCAAACATACAAAAAAAGTGTAAAAAGTTGCCTAGTCAAATTTGAATAACTTTTGATTTCGCATCGATTGAGACTAACTTGTTTTTTGACCTTTTTCAAGGATTTTGGCCTGCACGGTACAGCGCCGAGAGATACAGGAGTAAAGATGAATTTAAAACACATTAAATTCACATCCCTAGTAGCTATCAACATAGTCCATATCATCTGCGTCATCTGCGATGAAACCCGCGAGGTCCAATTCCGTGTCCATATCCAACTGTGAGTTAAATATGAAACCAGTATCACCGCCATCCATATCAAGAGCCACGTCGTCGGCATTGTCTCGCGTCAACGTCGGTTCATCCACTTCATCCATTGTATGCTCGAACGCAGAGAGAAGTTCCTCGTCGGGATCGACACTGCCGTGACTTCCATTTTCGGAAGTCTCGTCGTCCACATCGCTCATCTCCACGTCGGCGGGTGGGAGAACAAACGGCATAGAGCTACCAGGAGGATCTGAGGGCAGTGGAGGGGGAACACTGGAAGTAGCTTCTGGTGTTGATTCCGGCACATCCGACCAAGTAGATACAAGGGGCAGGAGACGGCGGCGGGCTTGTAGCTTCAAAAGAGCGGCATTGTACTCGGTCAAGGGGTTGGAAGTATTGTCTGTAATTTGCTGAATACCATCTGTGATGACATCCGGGGTAGGGGAGCCATCACCGTCCGCAAAAACACGCCCCTTGATCTCGTAGACTTCGTGCTCAGCCAAACTACCCATAAGGAGCTCGATATCAGTGGAGAGGTCAGTGGGAGCATGTTTTGTGCCTTGGTCCGAGCCAAGCATGTTGATGATGGAGGTGGAAAGATGGCGGAGGGCGGGTGACACACGGTGCGACCATACCAAGCCACTCCCAGGACGCGGCACTGCCGTGAGCCTGGTAAATAGTCTGCGAGCCGTTAGTACAATAGTTTTTCTTCTGTGCGCACCCACCTTGATCCAGAAGTTCATGTGCTCTTGCATAAGGTCTACCTCCACCCACGAGAACAGTTTGCCGGTCGGATTAACAAGCCAGTTGTTTAAGACAATATTTCTATACGTAGGTTAATATCTGTGAGTATTAAAATAGGGGTGAGCGTACCGAATTGGTTTCGGCCATACATGGGTCAAGTTATGGATGAGATGCATCATCTCATATGCATATTTGGACCGGCCGTTCCCCCGGAAGCTGAGAGCAAGTACCTTCAGCACAAGCACGACACGTCCTGAGTCGCCCGCTTTGATTGAATCCGTGAACTCGCGAGAAATAAGAGCATCGCGGAAGAGCAGAGACGCATTCTCAAAGATCTGATCCCCGGGTGGTACGCCTTCGGCTCCCTCTGCCATTTTTCGCTCCCAACGGAGCTTTGAGACGAGGCTCGCATTGGCATATTTCTTTTGAATCAAGGCCGCATACCCGTCCAATTGAGCAAAAAGAAGTTATTGAGTCTGCGCATTCGGCCAACAATGTTTTGCCGGATACAAGCAGCAGACAGTGAAGTACGCGCGCATAAAGAGAAACAAATACGAGGTCGTGGCAGACGCGAAACGGGGGAAGGGAGGTCAAGAGAATCGGGGAGTGGTGAAGCACGGTGTTGTGGAAGAAAAGAGAGCCTGGGTTTCGCGTCCCCCGGTGCGGGACACCCCAGTGCGTAACAAAGAAGCCGTGCATATCCACTATCTTGCCATGGAGCAGGCCCGGCATCCACATGCCCCACCCAAACCCGGAGTACCCGCCCTCATGTCCAGCGCGGATATCCAGGAGAGACCGGAGTCGGGCAATGGAGAGCTGGTCACCACACAATATCTTGACAATCCAATTCCAATGGGACAGACCCTTGACCTGGAGCTCCGTGTATATCGCATCAGCGACCTCGGCATTCCCGATGATTGTGGACTCGTCGATGTTCCAGGCGGGCAGCGGGTGCAGCTGAGTACGATGCAATTCGATTTTCTCGGCCGTAACGGGCTGAGCATTCTGCACATCATCGCAGAACCTCTTAAAGTGTTCCCCGCCGTGCTCCACTATGATGCGGAGGATGCAGTGTCGCAGACACTTATCCATTAATTCCGACTCCGTGGCAGTCAGAAGGATGTCGTCAATGGAGAGTGGTGGGGGCTGCGTGGAAAGCGGCATCCAGGTCTGCGATCCGCATTTGTTCTACGGCGGCTTTCCACAATGGAAATATAGTGGTGCAGGTACCGTTCTCCTGTGAATCTAGGGTAATCGGGTCAAGACAGCATCTACTGATGAGTAAGAGATAAATACCTGTTCGTCCCATTATTTGCTCTGCCGCACGAAAAACTAGATTGATGTTGTCGTAAGATGCCGCAAACAGCCCAGTTTGAAGCGGCAACCCTCGCGAAGCCTCGCATTGAGAGGCAGAGCTCTTGGAGCATGCCGGGCTTGACAATTCTCTTCAGATTTTCGATTTTTTGCTGCCAAGACTTCGGGTTCTGGAGGTAAGTATGGCTGATCAACATTGCTGCTATTCGGGGTGCCAGGTGGAATCCTGGGAGGGTTGTCCTCCGGATTAACAACGCGCCGACACCGGTTTATCATGACGCACGAGCTGTGGATCAGATTCTGGTAGCTTTCCGAAATGCCCAGATGGGACATGACTGAGATCGTCTGGCGCTGGGCTCCTGTCGCGTACAGATAGAGGCCCATAATACGGCGGGAGAAATTATTTTTGTGACTGAATTCACCAAGCAGGGACAGCGCCGCTGCAGTTATAATCTGAACGCGACAATTGAAGTAAGTGCTCGCCCTTCAAAAGAATAATGACATAACAACATACGGTAAAATGTTTCCCTGCGCGCTGCACGAGTCCAGACTTGAGATTCCGTGGGGAGGTCGCAAATGCCGCGAGAACCTTCATAGAAATGCGGGCCGCTGTCTGGAAGTATGTGCCCATCGACAGCATGCTGAAGTTGGTCACATAATCGTTGTCGATTGCAGTATCTGCTGTCTGCAATTTTTTGGACTCCGTGATTCCCTGGGCCTCGTCGCGCATCGCCTCTGCCACATAGTCCTCTGCCCATGTCCCCACCTCTTGTCGCGCCGAAGGGCTGTTTTGATTTGACACCCAAAGATTGAGAACTTGGGTCGCTAGTCCCTGGTGCTTGAAGAACTCGTTCCATCGCACTACTCCTTGCTTATAGACGGGGTCGAAGACATAGAGCATTAGCTGGCTGAATGACAAGCCATTCGAGGACAGTGTCTCCAAAACTTCTTCGAAAACGGCGGCTTTACGTTCCTCGGCGGACGCCGCTGAAGCAGACTGCTTATTGGCCATAGTTTCTTTTCGCTTTTTCGCCCCCTTCTCTCCCGTTTCTTGGCCTTTTTCTGCTCCTTGGTACCGACGACAGGGCTGGTGTAGATTAGACCATCGCTTGACAGTGGTGGTAGCACTGGTAAAGCAGAATTCTTGGGGGTCTCATCCTCGTTCCCGGAGCCCTCAGACCCAGAATCCTCGGACCGCGAGTCCTCAGAATGGGATGGATGGGCAGGAGAGGTGGGAATGGGGGATGATCCAGGTAAAGAATCCGCTCGCCGGACTGCCAGAGGGGTGAAAAGAGAATGCGGGGTGGACACGACACCCAAACCGACCCCGCCGCGCATGTAGGTCTCAAGCGACGGAAGTGGAGTGCGTCTGCCAGACTCCTCGTCGTCAGACAGGGCTCTCGTCGGTGTTTCCGGGCCCGGGGCTGCATCCCGCTCATCGTCGGACAGAGCTCTCGGTGGCGATCCCCCGTCCGAGGATAAAATTCTTCTTCCCTTGAGTTTGGGCATAATCGGCAGAGATAGGAGAATTTGAATTTGAATGATCGAAAATTTGTTTCTCCCCAACGCCCATGCCGCCACGCAAAATAGTGGTCTCGCGAGTCGCGTCAAGGTCCCAATTCGCGGCAGCCGCTCACAAGAATTAATGTTTCTTACCTACATCTAGGTTGAGACCTTCGCGATGAGTTTGGATTAAAAGCCATTGCTGTCAACAGCAGTAATGGCGGGTGCAAGCCCGAAGTCCTCCAAGTAATGTTCCCGTCCAAAGTGTGTGCGATATACTAACAAGTCGGGCTCAGCAAATCGTCCACGGAGAGCACCAAATCGTTTTACTCTCACCAGAAGTGGCACTCTCCCGCCGGTTCATCCGCGAGGTCTCAAAAAATGCCGAGTTTGGGCGGCGGATTCTTTCCGTGGTTGTGGACGAAGCCCATGTCGTCTCACACTGGGGCGCATCCTTTCGAAAAAAGTATGGCACATTGGGCACGATCCGAGCATTCTTGCCGCGAGGGACCCCAATGATCGCGTTATTTGCAACGCTCCCCGCGCGAGTGCGAAATGATGTCTTGAGCAAGCTCCAGTTCAGTAAAGACTATGTCAATATTGACATTGGCAACGACAGACCAAATGTCTCGATAATCATCCGCGGGATTCATCACCCTCTCAATACATATGCGGATCTCGACTTCATTGTGGCCGGTATCAAAAGTCGTGCGGACCTAAAGAGACCTGGATCTATGCCGACAACATTGCAACCGGTGTCGAAATCATCGACCATCTAACAAGCTTGCTTCCACCCGAGCTGCAGGACGCTGTGCAGGGATACGACATCCCAATTCGACCGTACAATGCGGCGCTGTCGAAGGAGTACCGGAAGAAGGCCATGGAAAAATTCAAGGAGGGGACGTGCGAATCCTGGTCTGTACAGATGCCGCTGGAATGGTGAGTCTAATCCTCCTTTGTTTGAGTATCTGGACGCACCTAATCGATGCAGGGGTGTAATATTCCAGATATCGATGTCGTCGTGCAATGGAAGCTGCCGTCGTCTGTGTCCGTATTTGTTCAGAGGGCCGGACGAGCTGCGCGGGGCACATGGGGCGGACCGGTATCGCAATTCTGCTTGTCGAGCCTAGTGCATATGCGATTGATCTGTTTGCCGAGCTTGCAAAGGAGCAGGGTGCTAAGGGGAAGAAAAAAGGGCCAGCTAAAGAGAAGGAGAGCGAGGCTGAGAAGCGAAAAAAAGGCGCAGGAAAGAAAGGCGTACGCAAAATCTCGAGGAATCGATCGTGGCGCTGCTGGTGGGGAAGCACGATGCGATTCCGGTTGCAGACACTCCTCCACTCGACCCCGAGGCAGCGAACGAATGACTGTATGTTCTAGTGCAGTCAGGAACATGCCGACGAGCGATCCTGACCACCATTTACCGTAACAAGTCTGCCAGTAAGTCGAGTTTGAATGCCAACGAGATCGAAAAGTGTGCTTACGGAGTCTAGATCCTACTGTATCCTGTTGCGACATCTGTTCCCCAGAGCTCCTCGACCTTGTTCGCGCTGGAAAGCCGCCAAAAGTGGCGCGTCAGTCTGCGATCAAACGCGGCGAGGTCAACAAGGACCTACAAGTCGTGCTGGACAAGTGGCGAACGACAATCAAGGAGCGCGATTACATATCGCCCTTGTTTGCTGCATCGGCAATCCTCCGAGACGGAAACCATCGCGCTTCTATCTTCTGTCGGTCCGATAAATTCCAAAGAGCATCTGCAGAAAGTGCTGGCGGGACAATGGACTTGGTGGACGAAGTACGGCACGGAGTTGTATGAATGTCTTGCAGCTCAAGAAATCCCCGCGATGGTTCCGCTCCCACCGAAGGCAAAGGGAAAGAAATGCGCGGCAGCAGAGATGGCGAGCGGGGTAGAAGTGGAGAGTACGTCAAAACGTCGCCGTCCTGATGGGCCGAGAATCACCCGCAGGAAGCACGCCTGCTGCCGGCACAAGCACCCCAGTACCTAGCACCACACGAAGAAGCCGAGCAGTTGCGCAGACACCGGAGGAAATTCGAGCGAGTTTTCAGCCTACTGCTGAGGCAACGGCACTATGGGACTCATTTGAAAGGACGCGGCAAACAGTACAGGCTTCCCGGGCTCCGTAAACACCTCAGAATAGCTTCCAGAAAAGTAGTTCACATCAATCGTAAACAATTTGGCATATTCGGCGGCAGAAACAAGTCTTCGCGAGTGAACTGAAGGCAGGAACGTGGTGTGCAGTGTCAAAGCGGATCAGACGCGTTAAAAATGCTCACAGAAAGCCAAAAAACAAGTTGATCTCAATCGACGCGAAATTAAGTTATTCAAGTTTGACTAGGCAACTTTTTACACTTTTTTTGAAGGCTCGCGACGAAATTTTACCAAGTATCAAATCATCTTTGGCGGGATCACCCAAAACGGCAACCAGTGATCCCAGCCGCTTCGCCAACCGTGAAAAGCGCAGCCACGTGATGGCGAACAGCGGTTGGTCACGAGCCTAAACCGACCCCAAAACCGCCTAAACCGTCTACTCTGACTGCCCCTATTTCGCTCAGTTCGTGCCGCCTGTGACCCGTAACACCAAAACCCGAACTTGAATATTCGTGGATCGGCCTTCAGGAGCTTGACACAAGAAAAAATTTGTAGGACCGTGCGCTCAGTTAATTTGCAAATGCAATTGTATCTCATTTTCTGGACGTCACGGAACACTCTATCGATATGAAAAACAAAACTACAGCCAAATCTTCGCAACACCAAAGGCGACACCAACCCAAACCGAGGCAAATGTTACCCCTCAAACCACTCGCACCACCTTTCAGGTGCAAAGACGCATCGCTCAACGTAGGAAGAGCGCTCGGGACAGTAATCGTCGTAAAGTCAGATCGCGTTACAGCGATAGTCGTCGCCGTATGGACAGCTTTTCCCTGACCAAGGAGAGTGATATCCTCAGTGACGGCACATTTGCCTGTTGGTTGTGCTCCAGAAGCGCTTGCAGCAGCAAAGGAACAAGATTCTCCGACGTTGACCACACCGGTTGCGCCATCTACTTGTGCTGTGACAACAGCGGTGAGTTCATAGTCGTTGCTGCCTTGCGCAACAATGCCTAAATCAACCAAGCACCATTAGTAAACAGAATTTTCGTAGAGCAATGTGAAACTTACCATCAAAGTTCCCGACACCTGCGCCTGGGACAGTAGCGACGGCATGGTCCGTGAACACGACTTTGCCGTCGGATAAAACACCAATGGGAGCGAATTGATCAGTTCCTTGAACTCCAGCTGGCGTTGGTAGTGCATTGGCCCCTGCAACAGGAACGAAAGCAGTTATTGTGGTCTGTGCATTCACTAGAGGAACAATATCTAGCACTGAGCGCGTCTGAGCAAGGAACAACATACCTAGCTGCAAACCTCCAAGAAGCAAAAAGGCGACAAGGGAGAACGTCCGAGAGATCATACTACAAGATGGATGAGATATATGACATGAGAAGGCCTTCATATAAGAAATCTTGAAAAACACCGCATCGGGACCATCATAGTGATATTATGATAGGACGGGTGTTGCCTCATCCCGTCTCTGATTCGATCACAGGGCCAACAGCTTTACCAGGCATATGTCAAGCCAATGCCAAGCTTTCAGGCATGAAACTCGTCTGTCTCCAGGCGGAGTTCCAGTGTGCAAGACCTTGTAATCTCTTTGTTGTGCCTACACCAAGAGACCTTCTCGCTTGAATGCCATACGCTATTATACGGAGTGAATACTGATAGGAAAAGGTGCCTGGTAGGTAAGTAGGTAGGTAACCTGGTGATGGCATCGCCTCGTAAAGGATCAAACAAGGATCAAACATCAAACTGGCAACGGCTGTTGGCTGACCCCGACCTGCCTTGAATACAACTCAATGTGCGCTTAAGAGAAAGCTGTTGAACCCATGTATCCGACGTGATCGCACCGCCGCTTTGATTGGTGCACCCTCATACTTTCGTAGGAGAGGGAAGTCAAGCTACACGTTTGACGAGGAACTTCCAATTTAAATTTCAATGATTGAAGGGACGTGGCCAAGAAAATGAAGGAGACACTTGGATGACATGACGAATCACTGATGATGAAGGACATTCCATTCCTACGATTTAGCGTAATGCAAACACCGAGGTACGAGGTAAGTTGTGTTTGTAGCGTCTGTCTACGAGAGACTATTCCATTCCTACGATTTAGCGCAATGCGAAACGTGTAGTACGCATAATACCATTGCTATTGTATACATTCTACTGCTTTTTACAAGTTCACAATCAACACTGAGTGGTCTTGAACACCTCGCGAGCAAAGCACTGGAAGCAGTGGACCGGATTTGGATGTTTCAACAGCACTTGCACCCCGTGTTGTGGCTGCTATGCATGATCAGCTCAATTCAGACTCGTTCCGCAGCTCACAGAGAACATAAGAACCACGGCATGCCTTCGTCATCTCGGCCTAATTGTATTTGATGGCTCTACAGGTTTTTGCATCGGTGTAATCTATTATCTAGAATGGAAAGAGTGAGAATTTGATGGGAAAGATCACAGCAGGGTTTTCGCACCGATATCTACCCCCTCGCTAATATCTGAGGCTCTAGCACTAATATCTGAGGGTTTTGCGCTAATATCTACCCTCATACGCTACAGTAACTGCATTCGCGTTAGGCGCCGGTGCAAGCCAGCATGGTACTAGTAGGAAAGCTCACCATATCGAATTTGTAGTGTCTGTGGCTTCGCTAAAGGTGAATAAGGTGAATTCTTCATCTTCATGGGGCTGCCCTTCTATGATCGCGGATGGGGGGAGAGATACTAAGCGCCGTAAGGCAGCTTTTCACACCATTTCAGGAAGCCCAAAATATAATAATCGGCTGTGAAACTCAAGACTTGAGGGAAAGGTTGCTTCAACTTGGTCGCTCTCATCATGATGGTCTGCACAACTATAAGAAAAGATTGTCGGGATTCTTCGGGCCGGAAGGGACCGCACACTGCCACCCCCTTTCAGCATCGACTTTTTGAACAGTTCAATGCGAAACCTCCAATGGATTCCGTTCATTGTATTCTAATTTTTCCATTTACATTTCCCAAAGTGGCAGAGTAGTATTCTTGATGGAAGACCTGGTTGACGATTTAAGAAGCCCCCAGATTAGCCCAGATTGCTATGTAAGAACTTCCACCAGATTGCTATATGTGATGCCCGGTGGCCATTTCTTCCTAAATTCCACGCTCAAAGCCGCGCCAATGACGTCGATAAGCTGCGGTCCGGATTTGGGAAGTGACGGTATAAAAGATTGTGTCCACGGGTCGCAACACTGACCGGGCCTCCAAGAAGATGGCGACGCTAGCGAGGAATTACCACAATAAAATTCAGAAAGACCGGAGGGAGACTGCACCCGACATCCGGGACCACGCGATAGAAGTGGTACTCGCAAGAACGGCTCGCCGAGTCACCGCATCCCAGAAACAGACTCTTAGCAGGAGACTGACACGCAGTGATATCAAACAAGCGCTTAAACTATCAGCTAATAACAAAGCACCTGGCCTCAACGGGTTCACGTACGAATTCTGGAAGACTCTGGATGCAAGATATGAGACCGCAATGGCACTGGAAAAACCCGGTTTTCGACATTCTAAGAGCGCTACAGCTAGTGTACAATGACATTGAAGTCCACGGGATGGTACGAGATACTGCCTTCTCCGAAAGCTGGATGTGCCCCCTATACAAAAAGAATGACAAAGCGGACATTGCGAACTATCGGCCCATATCGCTACTTAACACAGACTATAAAATATTCACAAAGGCTCTCACCGTGAAACTGGCGGAAATTGCGCCGGACCTGATACACCCAAACCAGGCGGGATTTGTGCCCGGACGCCATATCTACGACCAGATTTGGCTCACAAACGAATTATCGAACTGGCCGAGGCTACGGAAACTGACGGCCTGATTGTGGCATTAGATCAAGAGAAGGCCTATGATAAAATTGAGCACGACTATCTATGGAAAGCACTTAAAAGTTATGACATACCGGACGAGTTCATTAACACGGTCAAAGCTCTCTACAGCGACGCCTTCACATATGTAATGGTGAATGGTGAGAAGAGCCAACACCCCTTCCGGGTTTCACGAGGAGTACGGCAGGGAGACCCCCTGTCCTGCCTGCTATTTGACCTCGCCATCGAACCATTGGCGGAATCCCTGCGCAAATCAAACCTCAGCGGGATTAAAATCAAAGGCAAAGACGAACCCTTAATCGCAACTCTGTTTGCGGATGACACCATGGTATATTTGGATTCCAGTGACGATTTCGGTACACTGACAAATGTGCTCGACGAATGGTGCACAGCATCAGGAGCTAGATTTAATATTGGGAAGACAGAAATGATTCCAATAGGTTCAATCACTCACCGCGACAGAGTCCGAGCGAACCGATTCGTCAACGGGATCAATGGCACTGCCATACCCGAGCATATAAAAATTGCAGCGGAAAAAGAGCCGATACGAACCTAGGAGCGTGGGTTGGCAACGGGGTAGACCAGGTCGGAACTTGGGCGCGTACAATTGAGAAAATAGATGCCTCCCTTGAACAATGGGAACAAGGGAGTCCGACAATGGAGGGCCGACGGCTCATCATCCTTATGGTGGTAGGCGGTATGACTCAGTATATGGCCAAAGTCCAAGGGATGCCGAAAGAGGTTGAGACCCGATTGGAAAAGAGAATTCGGAAATTCCTGTGGGCAGAGAAGACCAGTGTCACCGTAAATCAGGAAACTGTCTACGCACCCGCAGACCAAGGCGAAAAGGCCTATTGGATATTGTCGCGAGGAACGAAGCGATAGCGGTGACATGGCTAAAGTCGTACCTGAGCTTCGGAGATGAAAGACCGCTATGGGCATTTGTAGCCGACGAACTTCTGGCCAAAAAAGCGCAAGAGGCAGACTCAAACGTCGACATGGAGTACGGGTTAATACATACCTACAATCCTGGGACACGAAAGTGACTGAACTCAAACCCGATCTAGCGGCGATGGTCAAAGCCGCCACAACCAAACACTAAGGCTGGATGGACTCGCCATTTCCCGTGAAATCCAGCGGGAAATGCCAATCTGGTTCCACCAGAAATCGACGGCATCAAGAACACTGTTCACCGGCGGTCAACACCACAAAGATGTGATACGGTGCTTAAAAATGACACACGAAATGCACAAACCGGAGACGCGGAGAACCTCGCACTGAAACTGAGAACGCCGAGGCATAAAGATGGCAAGAACTGCCGATGCACGACATGTTTGGAATTCAGGAGTGCCGGCTGCCGGGACCCAAACCGGTGCATGAGACGAGCAAGAGATATGCTCAATTCCCTTCTTCCCAAATGGAACCCACTGCTTCCCCAACCAGAAGACTGGAGACGGAAACAGAAGACATACCTCCACCGGACGAAGACACGAAAGTCTTCGACGGACGGGTAACAATCAGCGGGTCGCTAGCGGACGCATTCCGAATCTTCACCGATAAAGCGTCAAGCGGGGATGTGGCACCAGATAACCGACGAGATCCAGAGCCAGACGAGGAGGACATCATAGCATTCACGGATGGCTCGGCCACGGACAATGGTATGGACGATGCCAAAGCCGGGAGCGGAGTCTTCTTTGGCGTGGGAGACGTCCGCAATATAGAAATACGGATCCCCGATGAACTGGGGCCGTCGAACCAGTCAGCTGAAATATTAGCAATCAAAGCCTGTGTCGAAAGCTGCCCGAAAGATGTCCCCCTCACAATTAAAAGTGACTCACTGACCATGATTGAGGGCCTCACAACCAATCTCAGGAAATGGGAAGACGAAGGCTATATGACGGTAGCTAACGGCGATCTAATCAAAACGACAGTAGCTAGATTACGGGAACGTAAAGCGCAGACAAACCTCGGCTGGGTCAAAGGACATGCCGGTGACGAGGGGAACGAAGCGGCTGACAAGCTCGCAGACAGGGGGCGATTAAAAACCTTCCCCGGACATGATTGACATGACAATTAGGGAAGATCTGGTCCTACCGGGTGCAAAACTTCAAGCGATGACTCAATCCCTGGCATATAAAATAATCAGACAAAGGAGAGCGGAAACAATGGCGTACCAGGAGGCGCTAGACAGGCCCGCGACGAGGAGAAATATGGGTCTCGCCCAAGGGGCGGCTAGCGACTTCAACAATGAGTCAACGCCGGCAACGGCGATCTGGAAGGCAACGAAACATAAAGACTTCACCAGGAAAATACGTTACTTTATGTGGATGACCCTACACAACGGCTACAAAGTAGGCGACCACTGGAAAAAGATAGAAGGTTTTGAGGACCGGGAGAACTGCAAAAAATGCGGAGTACTGGAAACAATGGAACACATTCTAACAAAATGTGACGCACCAGGTCAATCCCAAATATGGGACCTCGCGAGCGAGGTATGGAAAATGAAGACTGGAAATGAGATGAGACCCTCCTTCGGAGAAATAATGGCGTGCGGCGCCATCAAGAAGGGGGACGCGGGGTCATCCAGACTGTACCGCATCCTCATGTCAGAGTCAGTGTACCTAATATGGAAATTGAGGAATGAACGGGTTATCCGAGAGAAAGACGGCGCGTCCGACAGGGGAAATCTACAACCGATGGAGAAAAACAATAAATAACAGGCTCGAACTAGATTGCCTACTCACAGACGCCAGAAAATGGGGCAAGAAGTCCTTGAATAAATCATTAGTATTGACGACCTGGAAAGGAACACTAATGAACGAAGACAGACACCCTGAGGATTTTACCGGGGTGACCGGGGTTCTAGTGGGTGTGGGTTGATCGTAATGAAGGCCGCCTGTGGGCCGGAACGATTAACTCAAGCCCCACACGGCGCACGGCGACTAGTTCGGGTGCGTGTGCGTTTGCGCATTTCCCCGGGTGGCACTCTGTCGGCTAGGTTATATTTATTCCTAGCTACCAACTAACGGGGAGGACAGGCCGACTTGGTCGGTCCTGGGACCGGGTGGCGGGTTTCTGGGGACGTAAGAAACACCCGGTAGGAGAACGCTCTGCGTTTCCTGCGCCTCCTACCCAAACGTTCCACAAAAAAAAAAAAAAAAAAAAAAAAAACACTGACCGGGCTCGCTGTTCCCCCCACCTTGGCTCCCTTTCTTCACACATACACAATGCCTGCTACTCTGCCCCCGGCCGCTCATACGGATAAATCCAAACCCTACATTCCTCTGGCGGGCGGTGCTCATGACGGTTATTCCACCGAGGAGGAAGCGACAGCGACCTGTTTCTGCGGCGCCGTGCAGTTGAAATTCGCGAGTCCCCCATGCTTTCCCCGTGCTCAATTTACTTATCATTTGCGTTGCAGCCAACCCAAGGGCCGGGGTTCGTCAACTCGTTCATCTGTAACTGCAACCGACTGCCGCAAAATCACCGCGTCTATGTTCGCCTCCAACTTCACCATCGCAGATACCCACCTCACACATGTGCGCGGTCGTGAGAACCTCACCGCGTACGGCCAGGCAAACACCATCGCCTCGAAAAGAAATATGATCAACCACTTTTGCTCGACCTGCGGATCGCTCATGTACCGCACCGGCGACGGATTCCCGGGGCAGAGCATCTTGCGAATCGGGACGGTGGATGATTTCCATCTGCACGAGACGAAATTGAAGCCGCAGGTGGAGCAGTTTATTGAGAGTCGCGTGGGGTGGTTGCATGGCGTGGAAGGGGTCCCCGCAGGTAGTGGGGTTGGCAAAGTGATGTGTCGTCAAATTGAACAGCCCATTGTATTCTCGTATCTGTATGTAAACTATGTCTCATTTGGTCCGCTCTCGTGTTTTACACCAAGCCAAGAACATCGTCGCCGGCAACCACGGTTCAATTGGGTTGTACCCAACGTGCCATCTGCCGCCCATGATGAGGCTCGGGCCGGGCCGAAGTCGCCGGCGGCCATCACCTTGACGCCTTCGCGATCGTCCTTTGCTCTTGACCTTGACCCCGATTAACTTTAGAAAACGGCCAGACTCGCGAATTCTCCTTGGCTTATTCAGGGAAGTGGGTCACCCAGAAACGACTCAAAGCCTGGCTGATAAAGCAGCCTTTCTAATCACGCGTGATTGATAAGCCGCTCTTCAAGAGGCCGCCCCTTGGGCCGCCCACTACCGTCTTACCGGTTTTCGGAGCACGTAAAGAACGAGGTCCTTCAAGTGTTCTCAATAAATCGCCTTGAATTCTTTTCATTCAACACCATGCCTACAACCCTGCCTCCCGCTGCCCACATGGATAAATCCAAACCCTATATTCCTCCAGCAAGAGGCGCCGCCGACGGTTGGTCCACTGAGGAAGAGGCGACGGCGACGCATTTCTGCGGCGCTGTGCAGTTCAAATTCGTAAGTATTCATTTCCGTCTTGCAATTCATTTTGTGCTGACGTCCGACGCTTCTCAAACCAGCCAACCCAAGACCCAGGGCTGCTCTCCACGTTTATCTGCAACTGTACAGACTGCCGAAAGATTACCGCGTCCATGTTCGCTTCAAATTTCACTATTGCAGACACGCATTTCACGCATGTCCGCGGCCGCGAAAACCCAACGGCGTACGGCCAGGCGCACACCATCGCCGCAAAAAACACGATGACAAACTATTTCTGCTCAACGTGCGGACGTCTCCTCACCCATCACCACGAGCTCATACTCACGAACCCCCCGCCCCCGCTTAACCGACGGACCAAACTCTCTAGCTACTGGATGCGATGCCGTTTCTGTGCGCCTTATCCCTGTTCGAGATCGGCTTCAACTCGGGCGGGATCATCTGATCCATCCCGTCCCCCAAGAACTTGGCATGTCGACCCAGCGGGGACCTCTTCGTCAACACATGAATCTCATCGAATAACCGCCATGCCACCGGCTCACGAGTGAGTCACCGGCCGCCAGTGTACACTCAGACCAGAGAATCCTCGAGCTATACTATACGCCCGCCAGTCGCTCACCTTGGAACGAGCCTCCGCACGATAAACCCTCAAATGAAAACAAAAACAACTTGAAGTCCGCCGCAAGTCGCCGACCAACTATGTGGTTTGCCTTTGCGCAGGTGAATCGATGAGTCCGACCGCATCCAGCCCTTCTACCAGCTGGCACGAGCATCCTGTGTATGGAATTCCAGAAGACGGTCGACTCCGACCCTGGGATGGTGTGTGACTGTCGTCCCTCGCGCGCGCGCTGACCGCTGCTCAGCAACAGAGCCTTCATATGCGTCACACTCAGATCCTATAGTGGTACATACGCGTGCTCGCGGCCCGCGCGCGCGGCAGCAGCAGCTGCGTTGACGTTGGTCTGGCGGAGGTTGATGCCTTGACTCATTCGAAGTTTCGGTCGTTCGGAGTTTCTATTGTGGGTCGGCCAGTATTAACGGTTGAGTACTCTCATTTGGATCTTTTTGACCGTGACTCAGACTTGACTCAGATCTAGACCACCATGCCAGAAGCAGGCCGCGGTTGTGCCCTCTCAATCGAACTTGACCGTCGCTCTAGATCTGCGGGTTCAATATTGCCCTCTGCACCACAGCTACATACCTCCCACCCACCTCTAATATTTCTGTTCATGAGTCACAAGTCCCGGACGGTGGTTATGGATCTGAATCATGGGCCGCGGTCTTTGGATGTGCTAGGTTTGTCCGCCGCCTGACCACAGGCGATTATACTATATTGCTGAATCTGTTCGGCATAGTGGTTTGTGGGATCGACGTACAGCTGGGGCCTGATGCAGGTACGCGGCGCACGTGGCATTCTCCGAGTCCTCGCGAGTTTCCTATTCTTCGCAGGCAGCGCTCGTCAAACAGGGTCTTTCATCAGCCTCAACTGTCTTTCGTCGGATCCTCCACCGCTGCGTGTATCTCTGCCTTAGGTCTCATCAACGCCAGAGTCATTCGATTCCTGGGGGCCAGGAGAACGGCGCTTCTCGGAATATCCCCCATTGGATTGGGACAGGTTCTGAATGTCTTTAAAAGCCACACTGAACATTGGAACATTATTCGTTACCTTCGGAGCCATTGCAGAAATTGGAACTAGGTCTGCGTGGGTAACAATTCTTTTGACCTTGGACTCACGTTGTGAGTCCGTTCAGTTCGTGTTTTATGGTAATCGCTGCGTCTCACCACCTATAATACTGCTTTAATGGATCTGGCCTGTGAATAGGTTGCGTCAGTTACACTCGCCCAATACTTCAACAAAAGACGAGGCCTTGCCATGGCATCGTGTATGACAATGCAGGCGGCGGGTTAGGCGGGACGGTCACCAGCTTCGCCATAGACGCTCTCATCAAGTCTGTCGGCCCGCGTGGACATTTCGCACCATTGGCTTCATCACCCTTGCAACAGGAGTGCCTGCTGCTTGTCTAATCAAGGAACGTACGATAATCCGTACGGCAGGATTTATCGACTGGTGTGGATCTCGGCAGCGATGTCATTGATATTATTCTTTGAATTCTCAATCCTATTTTACTTTCAGGTCCTTGTTCCGCGATCCCCGCTTTATTATCCTCTTTTTCGCGGGCGCCATAGGCACCTTCCCGCTGTTCGCGGCCCCGTTCTTCCTCCCTCCCTACTCCAACTCGACGGTCGGGCTTTTCGAGTCGGGAGTCAGTGTAGGGCTCGTCGCGGGCTCCAACTTCCTCCCTGCCTGTGCTTGGCCGGTTCGGTTTCGGCTTCCTTCGCCAGCGACATCCTCGGTCCCGTAACCGTCCTCTTCATCGCACTTCTCCTCAGCGCCATCAGCATGCTATGCTCGCTATCCGGCCTGTTTCGACATCCCTCGCCCTGCTCGTACTATTCGTTGTGGTAAACGGCGGCTCCTTCTCCACGATGCCGACTGTCGTTGGTTAGTAATGTTTTTGGCTCCGAGCGCGCCGTCAGCGTCAGCGTGGCGATGAGAATAATAATTGTCACCGGTTGAGCTGGTGGTTATCTCATGGTACGTTCGGTCTTCAGGCCGTTCTTCCCGACACAGAGGATAATTCGTGCACAGGGCGCCCCGATCGCGGGATACATATACCTCCTCAACGCATACGGCGGCGCAGAAAGTATGTATGCTGAATACTCAGCCTACCGCCCTGCCCCCTGCCATGTTCTACGCTGATCGATGGGGATGGGATGGATGGGCGCTATTGGCCTCGTATCGCTCATGCGACTCCGGACCAGCCAGCACTCGATTTTTCCAGAAAGTATAGTCAACTTGAATCAACGTGTATAAGTTGCTCTGTTACTTGAACGGAAACAATCGATCGCCGACAGCCTTTTGGCTTCAGTACCATGCAAACTGGAGCACATGGTGCTCCACTGGTCCATAAACTACGTCAACCACGGATCGCTGCTCAGGCAGAGGTCGTCCGAGGCGGACTTCCCCCTCGCGAGATTGCGGGAGGTGCCGGCTGCGCGATGTCCCGTTTTGAAGACTCTCTGCGTCAAAAGCGGCGGCCGAACTCTGCTGCGCTGGAGGAAGACCCAGGAGAGTAGTATAGCGGTGGAATATCCAGACCCCGACCTAGGAACGGACTTTTCCCGGTAATACAGGCTGCACAAAGCGGTGCCCGAGAAAAGGATGCAAAAGCATAGTTACATTCTGGTGGTCGCCACAAACCTCCGTTAGAAAAATCGTCAAACAGATTTTCAGTTCATCCTCCGAGCGCCAGCAACACCCCCCCATCTCATCTCACTTGAAAGGCTATTCTAATGCCCGTACGTCGCCTGCAGCCGCGCCTTGATATACTCCCCCGCCGTGATGACCTCGTACCGCGCCGGGCGGTCCGCAGATACGCAGCTCGGGATGGGCTGTATTGGAGATAGTTAGTGAAAATATTACCGAACAGTATCGGGCGGCATATGCAAAATTGAAATTTTAAAAAAAAAACGCACCTCGAGCTGGACATCGTAGTCCGTGCCAAAGAAGAGCGGGATAGAGTACCGTCGGACACCGCTGCGGTTGATGGCGCGATGGACCGTGGAGGTGAAGACGTCGTCTGCGAACACGGAGACAATTCTATTGAGAGAAGCGTCAAGAAGGAGCAGGAAAAGGTACTCACTCGTCCATCGTGCAAGCTCATCCCCGAGGCTACGTTAATTGAACCGTATAAGTATAAGCATATTTCTTTGGGGTGATCAATCTAATCCACCCACTTGATGACGAGTGTGCCCTCTATCGCCGGCGCATTGATCCACTCCTTGGACGAGTTGAGGACTTGCAGGGCTTGGATGCCGGGTTGTTGCCAGAGGATTGTGAAACACTGCAAGAGAAAGGCTCGGTAAAAAATCAATGAGATTAATGTATATCTCATCCACTGACTTCCCAACTGCGCACATTAACAGGTCAGTGGAAGACAAGCCAAGTAGAAGATGATATGTACGAACTCGGTATGTGCGCCGATACCAATCACACGGTCGTCTACCGCTCCGAATTGCGGTGGATAATGGAGCAGCCTCATCAGCGCCGCAGAATGCTTGGTCTGCCACGAATAGTTGGTTGATCCGCATATCTCAGTCAGCCAATAAAGAATCCCGACCTTATCGGCGAAGAAATCCTCTGGGAGGTCTAGAGCGAGAGCAAACAGTGGAAAGAGTAGGCGCCCCAGGTTGAGTGCATGGTGGCTAGGTAGACGTGCACAAGTTCAGCGATCCAAGATGAAGGAAAGCCATCGCCGACGTACTAGTATTCCAAAGCAGCTTGTCGGAATTCAGGCAGCTGTGCAGGCCAGGGGTTCGCGCCCGCTAGGACGGTGTCTGTCAATGTCCCATTATCGACACCGGATTCGGATGCGTCCGAGTTGAGAGCCTCGAATTTGAACTCGAACCCTTCCTGGAGATCGCCTGCGCCGTTTGGGTCATTGTTCCCCGAGAGCACTGGACTGTACCCCATGAAGTTTGGTGTTTTCTTGTTTTCCACCTACAACCTAGGTGAAATCCAGACAGTCTGAATGACACTCTGGAAACAACCTCAAGTTTCTCCTCGAGCGGCAGATCAAAGAACCTGGTCATTTGTGTGAGGGTCTGCTGCATTACATCCTGGGGTATTCCGTGGTTCTTGACTAGCGCAAGGTGATATTCAAGGATATTGTGATGCAGCAAGCACCTACCGTAGAAGAACCCGACCTCCATACACGCGTGCTTGATCTCAGCCACAAGCGCTCGCCGCAACCGCTGGCTCTGTGCTCGAAATATTCGAGAGATCGCTGGCGCTGGGTCTTAGATATAGAATTGTGGTAAAAATGGGTGCGTACATGATAGGAATCGCTTTGAACGGTTGCGCAAGCGACATGATGGCAGAAAGCAAAACGGATTTGCCGTCACGGTGTGGCGGTGCAACATTCTTCGCTTCCCTTCTCCACTTGACCGCCGTCCTTCAAATCCTGCCCAAATCTTGGCCTACATATGGACACCTCCGCCGTCAATGCAAATGTTACCGTCGATGACTTTGACAGTGTGGTATCCTACGCTGAGCAGGCGGCATGGGAGACGCCCGACCCTTCCAGCTCTTCATTCAGCGCAAATGGTAGTCAATGGCTCATGGGGACCTACCACTCCACCACAGTAACCAACGCGACAATAAGCTTCAACTTTACGGGTGCGTGCTACCTCACCATACGCATGTTTGGCTTAAAATGAATGAATGGCATCCAGGCCCCGCTGTCTACGTATTCGGCGCTTCGGGGCCCGATTACGGCTCGTACGAGGTGTTAGTGGATGGGAAATCGACGACGAAGAGCGCATATGCTGCCTCCAATGCGTCGGCGCCCTATCTACTGTATAGCGCCGACAGCCTGACGTATTCGCCGCACACGTTGACGCTGCGCAATCTGGGCAAGCAGGGCACAGATGCGGGCGGCGGGGCGTTCCTCTTTGATTTTTTGAGGGCAACGGTGCAGCTGGCGCCAGCAGGGTAGGCTCGGTTCAGTTCAGATAATCGCCGGACTTGATTGAAATCAATGTGTCTAGCGCGACTGTGGCGAACCAGACGCTAGAGGAGACGGACACAGCCCTGAAATACTCGGGGACCTGGGGCTCGAACAAGTCGCCGAATTTCAGTGGAGGAGGCTCGACGTTCACCAACGCCGACAATGCCAAAGTGTCCTTTTCGTTTCACGGTTCGTTCTCACACCAAAATTCGAATCTCCTTACTCACGCCTAAACTCTCATTCAATCCTCCTTTCAGGCTCAGCAGTGTATGTCTTCGGCGACAAGAAAAACGACCACGGTGTTTACAGCGTCGTGCTCGACGGCGGCGCGCCAGAGCTCTTCGACGGCATCTCGGGGTGCGGAGGCGCGTTTGGCATGACGTGCGAGCAGATGAAACCCACCCTCGCGTACTTCGCGTCCAATCTCAACTCAGGGCTGCACAACCTCAGCATCACGAACATAGCTGGCGTGAATAACTCGTATTCGGTGCGCTGGCTTCAGCCTATTCGTTTCGTCTAGCTGATCGGCTTGTTTGCATGGCTGTAGATCTAGACAGCGTAGTGCTGAGCGTTCCCTCTGCATACGCGCCGAGAACGCTCGGGGACACCTCCTCTGCGAACATGTCCTCGGCGTCCTCCTCTGGGTCACCGTCGCCGTCGCAGTCGGGTGCGGCAAGCGGGAATGGGAATGGAGGTGTGGGCAATGCGCCCCTGCTGCTCAATCCCCTGCTTTTCCTGGTCCTCGGGGTGATGTGGGTGCTGCGGCCGGTGCGGAGGTGAAGTAGCATGATCGTAGGGGCACGCAGAGACAACCGGGGTTTGTAATTGGACAGAGTATTGTATCGGACAGTTTGAGTAATTATCTGTATTCGCGCTGATAAGATTAATTTCTTCCAGTTGGAGGTTGAGTTCCAGCAAAATTGAATTCGTATTCCAGGTCGTCCACAGGATCTGAAAGTCGCACTCGCCAACTCCGCCTGCCGTAACTTCTCTCCAAAAACACGCTCGACGACACCGGTGCCAGGGTTCTGACGCCATCTCTTCCACTCTGTCTCGCGTGTCTGCGCAAGAAGAAATACTGTCTCCTGCCCGATTTTCTCAGCCTCCTCCGGAGAAATGACTTCCAGGCGGGTTGCATAATGGTTATACTCCGAGCTAGTCTCTCGTAGACGGGCGCTATATGTTAAACAATATTTGTGCTCGTAAACTCGCATGTTATAGCTCGAAGCCAGACCCCAGCCTCATGCTGCCGCGCCAGCGGAATGCGCTCGATGTGCCCCACGTCGGACCGATCTCCAAGGCTCTGAATTGCTACATAGTTTCACGCGGCATAGGTACCGAGTTGAACCGATCCTTTTTTGCTGCAAATATGTTGGGTTGAATTTTGTGCTGTCTGACCTTATCTGGCTAAAAGCTACTTGAATCTCTCAAAAGCGGGAGATAATAGCTAGAAGTACGCGTGCAGGTTCGAATCCTGCAATGTTGAAAGCAGAGAGTTCACAAACAAGGTACTTAATTTCTTCTTCCCACCGATGAACGACTGATGGATCGTCTGACATTTGGGCCCATATACTCAACAGCATATCCCGCAAGTCATAGATCAAGGTGTGATTTATTAGCTATCGAGCTCCAAACGCGTAGTGCAAGCCTTCCAAACCGCTGGGAATTCAGCTGAGTTAATCTCGATTGGACGAGGAGGCTGTATGGGTTTCTTTATGCACTAGGCGAGCGAGTTTGTTGAAATTTATACAAAAGAGGTACTCTGTCACTCAATATTTGGTCCAGGATGTGTGGTTACAAGAAGTCCGCACTCGCCAGCTCCGCCTGCTTGAACTCTTCTCCGAAAATACGCTCAACGTCTGCGACGTTAGGTTTTCGGTAATCGATCCTCCACGCTCTCTCGCGTATCTGAGTAATCAGGAATGCCGTCTCCCACCCAATTGCCTCTGCCTCCTCCCGGGAAATGTCACCATCACGCGTCGCAAGATAGGTGTACCCTGGTCGGAGCCAGATCCCGACCTCATACTGTCGCGCAAGTAAGATGCGCTGGACGTGCCCAAGGTCGTCGGGTCGTTTGGTGGCATTAATCATAAGATTCTGAATTGCTAGCTTCCGGGCATCGAAGAAGCCCCACTGCGTCGAGAGCTTCAGGACGGAGATCCACTCCTCCGTGGTCAGGGCATGGGGTTTGAGGATATCTCTGTGAAAATTCTGCATCGGCCACATACTCTCAATACTCCTACAACTCACAGCGGATACAGGACCTTCAGCAGCGCCTGGAAATCGACACTGCTTACGCCCTCCAGCACAATTGGGTTCTCGTCGTTGCGGCCCTCAACCTGAGTGCCATCCCCGGCCGGAAGCGTGAGCATCGTTGCAAAAATCTCGGATGAGCGCTCGAAATGGTAGCGAGGAACATTGAAGAGACAGCCTTCGACCTGTGTGTTCCGTGAGGATCGTGCACTGCGAGTAGGATTAATCTGGGGTCATACGAACCTTGAAGGTGATGTTCTCGCCGAAATAGTAATTCGAATGGCGTGAGAGGTTGTGCGCATTGGAGGCGCAGTGGGGCTCCGCACAGTAGCAGTGCTGGCGGGGGGCTAAGTCGGGACCGGAGAGGCAGGCAGCTACAATCGTTGTCATTGTGGAATTGGGGCAAGATGTAAACTGAGAAGCGTCCTATTAATGTACGTACTCGTGCTGATCACATGGTCTCCTGTGAGCGTCAATGGGTGGGGCCGATACGGCAATGATTGAGGGGAATTCCTGGGATGCAAGGGACTTTTCTTCGCACCCTTGCAAGGGTGGACGCGACGCGACGCGCACAGTACGCGACGTTCGCGTGCCATGCTCTCGGCTCGTTCCGGTCCCAAACCTCCACCTACCTCCACAACGCGCCCATCGACATGTTTCAGTCGGGCTATGTATACAGTGACTCTAAGATTCCCCCCTGGCAGCAGATCTTGTCCCGCGTTCAGCGCTCCGGCTTTTTTTTGGTGGTGGTGATCTCTTTTCTACTTTCTTTGGGGACTGGAGACGCCGCCTGGGGTGGACGGACTGTTGCTGGGCTGGTACTACGGTAACAAATCATGGCATGACCGCGGTGCCGATCGGGACGAGCAAAAAACACGAAGAGACGCGAAACGTGGTGCTCCAAATCCAATATCCACACCTGTCGACCTCGTCAAAAGTCCTAGGCTCTGAAGCCATGACCATTTGAGACTGACGCGTCATGAGCCTCGGTGAGTACTCCATACTACGTGCTTATCTTCGCGCTAACAGCGACTCTGTATAGATCCTCTTGTTGTATTTTTGTAGAACGTACACATGTGTTTTTTTGTGTCTCTCGTCAGATGTCGCTGCCGTCCTCGTTTCCTCCTGTGCGTTCATTCATTTGTTCTCATACTTCTCTAGCCTTAGCCAACGAAATATAGAATCCAGAACAAGGTCTCTGGGTCGCATTAAGCTCTCCTTTTTTGTTCTGCCACCTTCGGATTCAGATTCAGATTTGATTCCTGCTGAATGGTCTGTCGCCCAACTCATGGAATATCGTCTAGTACGTGGTTTCGTCTTGCCAACTTACTTGCTGACGACACGCAGAGGGAAGCACACGCTAATCATAGGAAATTTTCGCTGAAATTACTCCGAGAAGTTGCTAAGGTTTCGGAATAACAAATTGTAACGAGAATGTAATCCAGCAGATCTTTGTGCGAATATTCACCAAAATTGATGATATTTCTGAAATTCTTCGGATTTTTTTGGGCCGAGAGAAATCTTAGGTAGAGGAGGTTTGCCCTGATGTATCTGTTTATTAGTCAATTGACTCAAATTATATCAAGACGGTTGACGCACCATCGGTATGCCGAGTGTCGCACACTTCAAAAAGCAGGCCATCGGCCCACTGGATGGCATATTCTTGGGTATCTGGATCAAATCCCTCCTCTTCCTGGAACCGGCGAAGGCCGGCGTAGACATTTGAATCCCACGAGGCGCCTACGATGCGCGACTTGAATTCAAGTGGAGGGAATCCAAGACGGGTCGCCTCGTCCACGGTGAGGCGTTCAACGCCGTTGGGATCGCGGGACCAATAGGCCGGATATTCCGGCCAACGGAATGAGGCGGGGGTAATTTTGAAATGCTCCTCGGGGCAGAGAAATAGGAAACCCGCAGGTGGCTTTTGCTTCGCCCCGTAACTTATTTCGATTTTGAAATCAATAGTGTGGACGAGGACTAACATAAATGGGTCAGCGCACGCAGTTGAAACATTCAGTCGAATGTGTAAGTTACCATAATCCTCGAAATTGGACGAAACCCGCAGGCGGCTGAAAATATGAGTCGCTTGATAGAGCCAAGCGTAAGGTTGGGGATGCGACGCTTCAGCACGAGCGTGCGATTGCATACATCGCTGGCGTTGAAACTTGAATCAAACAGATTTAGAATTTGAGGTATATCATGCAATGGGAAGATAGCATTACCGTGTCCAACCCTCCGCCATCTTTTCGCCGCCAACCACACCAGGAACCCAAGGATCAAGGTATGGGTCCGCCTCCGGGAAAAATGCAACCTCGGCCGGTTCTCCGCCCTCCTCGCTTGAAGGACAGAACATGATTGACCCGAGCTTCACGGTGGCCAAGGGATTGGAAATGGGTGCAGGCCGCGATTTGAGTAGCTTCCAAATTTCCTCCATGTCAATCGTGAGGCCATATCTAGTACGCACTCGCTGGAATTGGGGGAGGGGGGCAGGAGGTGGAGTCGGCTGTGGGTAGTTGGTGATGTGGGTGACACTACCGGCAGTTAGAGCGACATAGTGTGTGGAGAACGTTCCAGCGCTGTGGCGGGGTGTTATTCAGGAAAGGAACGGCGTCGTGAGTAACCGACGTACTGGTTGTGTATTGTGACATCTTCGGCCGTGATGCCATAATTCAGACGGGGACCCTCGCCTGTGCCTCCAGCGCCGCCTTGGCCGCCTGTGCCACCATCGCCTCCTACCCCTCCTGGCCACGAGTGAGTAATACTACTCCGTTTTAAACCATTCTGTCTCGCACCAGAAATGTAGCTACTGTACTATTTCGATCAATTCGAACCGGCCTGTGACCTGTGACCGCGGGATACGAAATTTAGATTTCGTACTTCGGTCGGGGCAAGCTTGACACTTTTTTTTTTCGTAAATCGGTCGCAAACTCAAGGCAAGCCCTCACATATGCCTAATTTGTTTTCTAGCTGCTACCAGGCACACTTAGAATGGATTAAAGTAATACTTGATCAGAAACCAAGCTAAAATAGGCACTTGCAATCAATCAGAACATTTGCTCACATGGACGTCTGTCAAGAACTGTGGTCAATGCAGAGTTGTGAGAGGGAGAGGAAAGGCGGAAGAACGCGATCAGCGGTTTACTTCCGCTCACGTCAAAACTGACAATTGGTACGAACACCGCGGCGTTGCTGCCCAACTGCACATGCGCGGAGGCGAAAAATCGGTTTTTTTGAGCCCTTTTCCAGCATTTCTGTGACTTGTTTGAGAGTTTCGTATATGCCCCCGGTGACCTGTGACATGTACGAAAAAATTCGTAAATTTTGGGCCCTGTGACGCGTGACATACGAATTGATCGAAACAGTACAGTATTGACTGTCCGGGATTCGTTCCCCTGAGGCATTGCTGGTGTGGATTGTGAGAGATTGCAAGCGGAGATGGAGGGAGAGGGAGAGACTCGTCGCCGTGCACAGCCTCGGGGGGACAGCAAGCAGACAACAAACAGCATGCATCTTCACACGACGAAATTATATAGACGCCCCCACCCGTCGTATATAGTAATGTGCGGTTCATTCATTCGAGAGGGAAGGAATGGCCGTATTGACATGCTGCAAGCCATAGATATGTTCCAAATGGAAAACCCTATTGAGATGCACTTCAAACTAAGCGGGATGTGGAATTCGTTTGGGTATCCAAATGAACCGCACATGTGGCTACTTAGAGTAGAACATTGTCGGATCAGATTAGTACCACGGCAATGCCGCGGCAGTCGCGGCATTTGCTCCTGGCGCCAAATTCACAGGGGTTCCCGGGTGGTTCATGGACAGGTCGCTGCCAGAGGTAAGTACTTACTAGACGTAGTGTAAGCTCAAAAGTGTCGTACAAGAAGATATCAGACGCACTGAACGGCAGAAATGGCAGTAGCCAGGGATCGGAGGCTGGGACAGGCTGAGGAGCACGTCACACAGAGCAGCTTTCCAGTCCAAAGCAAGGACAATGTCAGTGTGCAGATGCCGTGAGATCTTACACGCGTACGCCACAGTAAGACAGGCAGCGTGGCCCAGCGAGCGCTCAAGAGGGCGGCCAAAGACGGATATTATTCACTTGGTAAGCTCCGAATCAGACTGACACTTATTCCGTACTTGCTATTGGGTGACTTCCTGTAAGATTTAGATAATCCCCCGGAATATTTTCGACCTTAGCTGTTGTCAATCTTGTGTCAATCACTGGGACCCACCCCAAAATAGTCAATGTTTATTCCGCCATCAACACAACAATTCTGAATCTATTCGGGGGGTAGGGACAAATTATTGATCTGTGCCTCCATCACTAACACTCCGCCCTCTCTTGCACTCCAACAACTTGCTAGCGCTGTACCCCATATCTTTCGAGGCTGCAGCCTTTCCCCGGGTACCACGCGCAAGACCCATCCAAAATTGGGTTAGCTGTTTTCAAGACCTTTTCGGCCAAATTTGAAGTCTCAAAAAATCCTTTTAATACTGAACCTAACGGAATTGTGTCACGGAATCACTGCATTCCGTCCCACTTCCATCCTAGCCGGATATGAAGCTGCAGCACGAATTGATGACGACAAGTTGATGTACACGTAGCTGGATGTTGACCTGCATCAATGCATAAATATTATCTTGTATGCGGGAAACACAGACGGCGTAAATATCTTTCAGACTGATCGCACCACTGGCACCCTCAGAAATTGCGCTGGAATATTTTAATCTTACGGGAAGTAGCCCATTCTACTAATTTCATTTCCTTTGTATCCCTCGTAATTATTGCATACTTACAATCTATTAGGGTTTTTCACACTCACCCTCTTTTGCACCCTTTTTTGTGCCCTTTTTTGCCCTTTTTTGCCCGGTTTTTCCCCCTTTTTCAAGGAGAAGTACAAAAATGGTAGAAAACCGAAAAAAAAACAGGGGCCTACATGCAATTCTGGGCCCGGGGGAAGTGAAAAAAAAAGGGTGCGAAAAAGGGCATAGTAGCTACTGTGAACACCCTGGGCTGGGTATCCTTTTTTCCACCCTTTTTCGCTTCATTTTTCTCTCTATTTTATGCGGCCTGGGTGCTCCTACTTATTGTTCCTCAAAGGTCATATACCACCTCAGATGTTCAAAAAGGATGTACACTGGGGGTGATTTTTTCTGGATTTTATAGCACGCTTGTTGCCAGACACGAGTAAAACGATGCAAAAAGGGCGCAAGAAGGCTAACTGTGAACGACCCCATTATTATTGACTTGGCGAGCTCCGATTCAGACTGACTGGGTGACTTCCCGTAAGACAAATTTGTGTTTTTCAGATACTTCGCGGTGCCAATGATGGGAAGTGTGAAAGGTAAAACCTATTTGGATTCATGTAGACTACCCGTAAGACACTCCAACATTGTTCATCCGAGACACCGAACAAAGCCCGAAGCTCCGTCAATCAACATCATCAATCAACGCGTCGCCCACGCAGCACTCACCTGCACTACACTTGCTATGGATCTCGACGCGTTAACGACCTACCGGCTGGACCTCGCCGACGAGGGGGACGACAACAACATGGATTGGCATATGACTGCCACTGCAGCTGCCACAATTGTGGTCGGAGCACGCAAACGGCGTGCAGAACAGCGGATGAATTAATAAGCATGTTGCGGTGCCTGGTGGTGACGAACGACATGAAAGTCGGTGCAATGTAGTGGTCGGTAGGAAGAAGAATGGTGATGCGACGTGAGCCTCGAGTCGTGATCCGACATTGCCTTTTTCGGTTTGTTTCAACAAAATTTGTTCTGTTCGGGGGGTCCTGACCCCCCGAACAGATACTTGAGTATACGAGGGTAGGATGGAGTGTAAGCGAGATCTGAGGCCGATGGGGTCCTGATGGGAGCGCCGGCACCTCGGCAAACCGACGAAAGTATGTGATTTTACACACTTTTGTCTTACGGGAAGTCACCCACTAAATGACTTATTCTGAATCTGTACTTACTATTCCACTAAGTAATTTCGATTATTTCCTTCCACCTCCACCTAAGTGCCTCCCAACGCGCGCGTTTCAGTCGGGCTATACTATGTATACAGCAGGCTGAGGAATTGCGGCTCTATTATAAGACTCCCTCCCCGCAGCAGGTCTTCTCCCGCGTCCGTGTCCAGCGCTCCGGCTTTTTTTGGTGGTGGTGGTGGTGATCGCTTTTCTATTAATATTTTATTTAAATTTGGGGACTGGTGATCGCTTTTCTATTTTCTCCGGGGACTGCAGACGCCGACGGACTGTTTCTGGGCGGGTACTACGGTAGCAGATCGTGGCATGTCCGTGGTGCCGATCGGGACGAGCAAGAAACACGACGAGGCGCGGGGCGTGGTGCTCCAAATCCTATATCTACACCTGTCTCTGAAGCCATCAATCGCCATTTAAAACTGAGTGAGTACTATTCTGGACCCCACTACGTCTTATTTTCGCGTTAACAGCCCGTAGGAAAGGGGTATACTGTACGATTTCGACCAAGTATTCGGTCACAGGTCACAATTTTTTTTTTTGATGTGTGCAAAAATCGCCTTAATTCAAAACATCGGTCGAAAATTGATGAATACTTGGTCGAAATCGTACAGCAGAGCCGCCTGCTGCTGTAGATGAATCCAAGCTGTCTGAAACAGCGCGTAGGAGGGGCACAGAGCCGCCTGCTGTGGATGAAACCAAGCTGTCTGTCCGTCTTCCTTTCCGAAAGGCACGTACGTAAAATGTATGTACCCTTGATACTTACCAGTCGGAGGCGACGTTGAAGCTGTTGAAAGGCGCAATGCGAGTGATGGAATTTGAATTGCGCTTGGAGCACGACCACATGACACAGGTGAGAATAAATTTGTATCATCCTTAAAGTTTGCAATACCGGACTTTGGGGATTTTTCAATTGTGGAACTTGGCGCAGCGATGAGAGCGGCAATACCCCTCCTTCGTGATTACCCCATGGTCCGCGAGAAGTACTCGGCACGCACGCCCGCCAACTTTCAGGGCGGGGACGGCTCCAGAGCGGGGTCATCTGACCGAGTAAGCGCGCATCAGGAGACGCCTATCAGTAAAACGCCGACATTATTTTAAACGGGGACGAGTTCGTCATTTTCTCCACATGAGATCAGCTGCTGCTGGCGAGAATGATGCGCGCCAGAGGATATAAGGCGGAACAGGACGCGGGCAAGTTTGAGAGCCTTTCGCGGATCCTCCTTTGACGCCCACTATCATGACCCGTCCCAAAATGCTGCCTGCGCTCGCAGCGTTGGCGTGCCTGTTCCACGGTGCCGCTGCCGCCCAGTCCAGCTCTAGCGCAAAGAGTGTGAGCGCGAGTGCCAGTGCCAGCCATAGCAGTGCCAGCACGAGTACTTTGAAAAGCGCTACTGCGCCCCCGCTGCAGTCGACTGTCACTCAGATCGTGGTCACGACAGCGACAGCAATACCCTCGCCCTCTGCCGGCGCCCCGCTGCCCTCCCAGGCGGTCCTGCCCCCCACGCAGTCGTGGTGTCCCTCCAAGATCTTCTGCGCCGGCCCAGTGCGTACTCCCCCGCGCTTCTCGCCGCTCTGACGCCCATCCCCCAGCTGCTGCAAACGATCAACCTCGCCAACCCCTTCGTCGACCCCAAAACCATCGTGGACAAGGTACGTGCCGCGCGCCTTCCACCCCGCCAGCGCCGCTGACTGACGCGCCGCCCGCCAGCCCACGCGCAAAACAGCGCAGGCCGTGCTCGCGGACTTTGCCGCGCTCCCGGGCAACGCGTCGCTCACCGAGGGCGCCGTCGTCGCGTTCGTCGACGCGGACTTTGCCGGCGAGGGCCAGGAGCTCGTCGCCGTGCCCCTCCCGGGCTTCCAGCCCGCCCCGCGCTTCCTGCAGAACGTGGCCGACCCGCTGCTGCAGGCGTTCGCGGGCACGGTGCACGGGTTCTGGACGCAGCTCGTGCGCGGCACGAACGCGAGCGCGCTGTGCGACGGCGTCCGGTGCGAGAGCTCGCTGATCCCGCTGAACCACACGTTTGTTGTGCCGGGTGCGTTGTGCCTTACTCCCCTCGTCCTGCGGCTGACTCGGCGTTGCGTGGGCAGGCGGCCGCTTCCGCGAGCAGTACTACTGGGACTCGTTCTGGATCGTCGAGGGCCTCCTCGAGTCGGAGCTCTACTCCACCGCGAACGACACCCTGCAGAACTTCATGGACGAGATCGAGCGCTTTGGGTTTATTCCGAATGGCGGTCGGATATACTGTGCGTTTCGTTTCGTTCTTTGCTCTCTACCTTGCGTCCCTTCCCCCGTCTCTTGCCTTCCTACATCCCTCAACGGACCATGCACTGACGCACGCACACACACAGACCTCGACCGCTCGCAGCCCCCGCTCTTCATCCAGATGCTCGCGCGCTACGTCGCCGCCAGCAACGACACCGCGATCCTCAAGCGCGCGCTGCCGCTCGCCGAGGTACGTCGCGCGCCCCCGTCTCCTTCACCCCGCTGACCCCCCCCCCCCCCCCCCCCCAGCGCGAACTCACCTGGTGGCAAACGCACCGCACCCTCAACGTCACCAGCCCCTTCACCAACACCACGCACCCCCTCGCGCACTACGCCGTCGCGAACAGCGCGCCGCGCCCCGAATCGTACCTGCAGGACTACGCCACCGTGCACGACCCCGCGCAGCCCGCGCTCGACGCGGCGGGCGCCGCGGCGCTGTACGCGGAGCTCGCGAGCGGCGCGGAGACGGGGTGGGACTATTCGGCGCGGTGGCTGACGGGGGATGCGGCGGGGGGGGGCGGGGTTGCGGAGGTTGAATGTGCGGGGGACGGTGCCGGTGTGTTTGAATAGTATTTTGTGTGCGTGCTTTGTTCGTTGTCGGGGCGAGGCGCTTGCTGACCCGTTGCAGACAAGAACCGCGTGCTTATGGCGCAGCTGTACGGGAAGGCGAACGCGACCGCCGCGGCGCGCCACACGGCGGCGGCGGCAGCTATCAAGGCGGGCGTGCTCGATTTGTTCTGGAACGCGACGAAGGTGCGTTGCTTAGGTCGTTACGCGACTTTCAGGCTCTGACACTTCTCTACAGCTCGCGTTCTACGACTTCAACCTCGCGAGCAACACGCGGAACGACGTCTTCAGCGCGGCGACGTTCTACCCCTTCTGGAGCGGCATCGTCCCGCCCGAGGTGCTCGCGAGCGCGGAGAACGCCTTCGGCGCGTTCGCGGCGGTCAACCTGGTGCTCAACCGCTACAACGGCACGCTCCCCGTGACCTTCATCGAGACCGGGCAGCAGTGGTGCGTCGTCGCACGCGTACATACGTTGGCATTCGCTGAGAATACCGCACAGGGACGCCCCGAACGCGTGGCCGCCGCACCAGTACGTCGCGCTCCAGGCGCTGCGCGCGCTCCCCGCGAACGTCACCAGTGGTGCGCTCCCCACGCCCGCCGCGGGCGCGGGCGCGTTCTCGCTCGTCCCTCCAGGCCAGCTCGGCGTCGAGGAGGCCGCGCTGCCGGTGCAGGCGCTGAGCGCGAGCAGCAACGCGTCGACGGCGGGCGCGGCGGCGGACGTCGGCGCGCGCGGGGCGGGCGCGGGCGCGGGCGGGGGGGTGGTGAACGGCGGGAACGCGACGGGCGCGGCGGGGGTGGGCGGACGCGCTGGGGGTGCAGCTCGCGAACCGGTATGTCGCGGGGGCGCTGTGCAGCTGGTGCGTGGGCTTGTGGTTAATTAATAAGTCTCTGAGGCTGACGAGGCGGGTGTGTGTGTGTGTGTAGGCACGCGACGGGGGGGGCAGATCCCGGGGCTGCTGCCGCGGCTGTCGGACGCGGAGCTGAATGTTACGCAGAGCACGACTAATACGGGGAATGTGCGTGTTGCACACGCCGCAGCTACATGTGTACAGTACTGACGTCTTACCCGTAGATGTTTGAGAAGTTTTCGATGTCGGATATCGACTCGGCGGGACGGGGCGGGGAGTACACTGTCCAGGTCAGCAGCACCGCGCGCGTTGCGAATTTGAATGTGGATCCGGGGTGTACTGACCGCTCTTGCGCGTTACAGGCCGGATTCGGGTGGACGAACGGCGTCCTGCTGTGGGTGGCGAGCAACTACGGCGGCGCGCTCGTCGCGCCGGAGTGCCCCCCGCTGCTTGCGGTCGCGCCGGCGGCGTCTTCCAGCGCCGCTCCGAGTGGCACCGGCAGCGCGTCTGCGTCAGGGCCGTCGACTTCGACGACCGGCGCGGCGCGGGGGCTTGGGGCGCCAAGCATGCGTGTGCTCGGCGCGCTCTTGGCTGGTGTGGTTGCATGTGCTGCGTGGTGAGATGCGGTGGGGCCGCGGGGCCTTGCATCGACGAAGTGAGGGTTCTTGGAGGATGATGGATGGATGCTCAGACACGAAACAGAGATATGTGGATGCTCAGACACGAAACAGACGATATGTAGCTAATGGTTGTAAGTGCTAAAAATGCTTGTTCACGTTGTTGACGATGCACTTTTTTCAATTGTTGAGAGCGTGAATCGTATATGCGTCTATAAGTATGCATCCATACGTTTTTGACGCTTGGCATATGTTTTACCGACGGCTCGAACGGAGCTTGATTGTCACCGCGTGCTCCGGCTTTTGCTGGCTGATTCGCGGTTGCCTTCCATTTTCCTTGTGATTGTGGATGCAAGAGGGTCGGTCGCTCTCGCCCTTTGTCGACGCCGGAGGCGGAAAATGGCTAGCCGCGTGGCGTAGCGGGGCCCCAGGCTTCCCCGCACTTCGAAATGCGGGGTCGAGCGTTCAAGTACCGGAAAAGGCGATCCAGCATATTCTCGTAACCGCGCTGATTCGGAGAAGGTTCCTTGTGGCAACATGATCCCATGACTGTCTGGGTAAAACACTGGTAGTATGGGCGTCAAATTGGTGCTGAGATACATCCGAGATCGGGATGTACAAAGACTCAGCCTGCGGAAGGACATCGTGTGAGGCACTCCTTGGACTGACCCCATACACGTCCGGTCGTCCTTTGGTTTTTCGGAATGTCGCTCGTCAATCTCGGAATAATCTTCGCCCTCCTGCTCCAGACGCGTGGGGCGACCGTCACTGAGCGGGCAGCACCGACGATCAAGCTCGACGCCGGAACGTTCACCGGCACTGCGAGCTCGTCCAACACGCAGAGTTTCCTCGGCATCCCCTTTGCGAAGCCGCCGTGCGCTCTACATAATTTTTGCTCGGCAATTTTTTTAACGCTCCCCAGGGTTGGCGACTTGCGTTTCCGCCTGCCCGTCGCGGTGGACGCGTACACCGGCTCGCACACGGTCAGCTCGTTCGGCCCTGCGTGCCCGCAGCAGGCAGTCGTGCTGCCCATCCTCAGTGGCTTTCCCGAGGAGGTCATTGACTATATCGCAAACTCCGCGTACGGCGTGATCTTTCCCTCTGCAGAGGACTGTGAGTGGGAGCAAAATGTTTTTGCCCAGACTAATCTATTGCAGGCCTGACGGTTAATGTGATCAAGCCTTCTTCCGCCACCTCGACGTCGAAACTACCTGTGGTTGTGGTATGTCTCTGCCCAGACTTGATTTTTTTGGCCTCATGGATCGCAGTGGATCTTTGGCGGTGGATTTGAGCTCGGTAGTCCGGAAATGTGAGTTGAATATTTAGGTATCAAGTCGCTATGGCTGACCCCGGCGTAAAGGTACGACGGTGTTCCGATTGTGCAACGGTCTATCGACATGGGAGAGCCTGTGATATACGTGTCGCTGAATTACAGAGTGTCCGGTGAGCAGTCTCAAGATGGGCCTGTGTCGAGTCATTGACAGTATTGCAGCTTTCGGATTTTTGGCCAGCAAAGAAGTTCGCGCGGCCGGTGTGGGGAACCTCGGACTTCAAGACCAGCGCCAAGCTTTCCGCTGGGTTCAGAAGTATATTGGCGCCTTCGGAGGCGATCCTACCAAGGTTACCATGTGCGCGGAAATTCTTCTTTTTGAGTTGCATGTCTGAAACTTGTTCATCAGCTGGGGTGAATCTGCTGGTGCAATTTCTGCAGCATTGCACATGGTAGCGAATAACGGCGACAACGAGGGATTGTTCCGTGGCGCATTCATGGAATCGGGTTCTCCCATCCCTGTTGGACCTGTACGCATAATTCTCCTTCTTCATTTACATGCTCTAAGCAGCCTTGGTTTAGATCGAGAACGGACAGAAATGTGTGTTAATTTGTGCCTATTTGATCTGCCTACCAACTGACGGTCTTCTGTCTTGAAGACTACGACGCTATCGTCCACCAAGTTGGATGTGCCAGCGCTGCTGACACCCTCGCGTGTTTGCGCACGGTTCCATATGCGTCTCTCAAGGCCGCACAGGACGCGTCTCCGTTCATCTTTTCGTATCAAGTGAGCTTGTTCTCACTGCGACTGCTGTGGCTTTTGTGTTAACGGCGATGCGTGTAGTCATTGGTTCTAGCCTGGCTTCCCCGCGAAGACGGCGTATTCCTCACAGACGCTCCACAACGCCTCGTTCAACAGGGCAAGGTTGCCAATGTGCCGTTCGTCACCGGTAAGCACCAAAATGTTATCCTTTCCTCTGTTCAGCCGTTCTTGATTCTCTCAAGGCGATTGCGACGATGAGGGAACTCTTTTCTCGCTTTCAACCCTGAACGTAACGTAAGTTGTGTATCTTGATGACTCGGGATCAGTCCGGACCTGACATTCGGCTCAGAACGGACGCTGAGTTCACCGAATATATTACAAGCGTCTGGCTCCCGGGAGCTACCACAGCCGCGGCGACTACGATGCACCAGTTATATCCAAATGATATCACTGCGGGCTCGCCTTTCGATACTAGTATTCTCAATGCAGCCACCTCGCAGTTCAAGCGTCTTGCTGCCTTCCAGGTAAATTATTTGGAGTACTGTTTGTTGAGAATTCCATTGACCGTGCATATGCAGGGAGACGCTGTGTTCCAAGCTCCTCGTCGATTCTTCCAACAGTCCCGCTCAGGAAAGCAGAAGCAGTGGGGATTCTGTGGGTCTTTCCTGTACTCGAGTTCTTTACGAATCTCATCATCTGCATCCATAGTGAGCAAGCGCCTCAAGGGCATCCCATTCCTTGGCTCGGTGAGTTTTTCGGCGGGTCATTGACCACGGAAGAACCATGCTGATTGCTCGCAGTTCCACTTCACGGACATCCTGAACGTCTATTTCGGCGGCGAGCTGACAGACTACCTGATCAACTTCGCAGCTAAACAAGACCCGAACGGAAAGACCGTTCCTAACTGGCCTGCGTACACCACTGCGGCACCGAACCTGATGACATTCCTGGACGGTCTCTTCCCGACCACAATTACCCAGGACACGTACCGCGCTGCTGCGATGCAGTTCCTCACGAACCTTACGCTGCAGTTCCCCATCTAATTGCAGGACCCCACGGATATTGAACTTGATTTTCTCTGATCTTATGTGCTTCTGAACGAAAAGCAGCTGTGTATCATCATTGCAATCCATTTATTTATGAGGATTCCACATTGTCGCTCGTTCAAAGGCCGCACTGTCGTTCAACCAAACGAGGTACGATTTTTTTTTTTTTGGTTCGAAGCATCTGCCTAGGTGGGACTAGCACTCTCGTTATACTTGCCATTCTATCGGTTCGAATTCAGCGCTTATCGGGCGCCAAAAGTGCATCTTGAGGAGCGGTGCCGGCGCGCTGATAGCGGAGTTTCAAAAGCTTCCGACAAGCTAATTTTATAAAGAGGAAGAGGAAGAAAGAAGGGGGAGAAAGAATACAAACGAACTTCCAGAGCAACCGGCGCGGTAGTCAGTTCCAGAGTTCCACATGACAACAACGGTCCCGCAATGGCTCGGCCGACGGTTAGCATACGGTACTAATCACGGTAGTGTTGAACTGCTTGGACCTTGTCTATATTAGTTCCTGGGCGCATTTCCTGTTACGTTGTACATCCAACTCGCATATTTGTCCTGTTGCCATAGACTCTTTCGGCGAAACGGATCTATAACCGATATATCTGCAATACGGTCTTTCGCAGTTAACGTCGGTCGTATTAGATTATTCCCTTCAGGCTGCCGTCGGCAATGTTGAGCCGGTACCGGTCTGGCCTGTGATATTCGGCACTTCGCAGACTTCGCTCAAAAATGTTTCCTGCCAGATGCACATGTTTAGCGAGTCTTCTGAATGTCGCGAGTCTTCGGAATGCGGGGTAATAGGGTAATGCGGGGTAAATAAGCTCAATGCCGTTACGTGGATCTGCAAATCCGACTTCCAGGAGTGGTCGTATTAATATTTCCGCGGTGCGCCGCGTATACGCAGAGTCGCTAAATGCTTTCTACGGGGCTGTATCACCATCTTTCCTGGCGGCCGGCAGATATTGGGACAAGTGCCAAAGATACCTCGTGATGGTGCCCATGACCTAACGAAATGTCGAATTGCCATTGGAACCGTCGAACCGTCGACCATGTCATTGCGCAACCGGCCCCCGTCCAAGAATTGGTATAAAGGGCCCATCGACTGATTGTGCAGGCGGGCCCTCCCAGAAATCTCTTGGAATGTCTTCGCTGTGCAAGGCCGGAATTGTTGCCCTCTTGTTCGAAGCGTGTACCGTCTTGGGCGCGACCCTCGCCGCCCCGACTATCACCCTCGATGCCGGGACATTCACAGGCACTGCGGGCACGAACACGCAGAGCTTCCTCGGAATTCCGTTCGCCCAGCCTCCGTAAGCATGCCCGCGCCCTCCTAGCTTCAGCGGAAATAGGAAATATCATATTATTTTAGAGTCGGAGACCTCCGGTTCCGTCTGCCAGTCGCGGTTTCTCCCTACACCGGCACACACAGCGCTACTGCGATGGGCCCGGGGTGCCCTCAACAAGCAGTCAAGCTGCCGATCCTTACCGGCCTTCCGCAAGAAGTCATCGATAATGTGATTGGCTCGATCTATGGGATCGTCTTCCCCTCCTCGGAAGACTGTGCGTGCAGTTAATTTTTTCTGTGGAATTTAATGAACATACAATCCCAAGGCCTGACCATCAACGTTATCAAACCCTCCACGGCGACGGCCACTTCGAAATTACCCGTGGTTGCGGTATGTTCGATTTCAGTCACAAATCTGTTGACTCACCCCAAGGGTCGTACGTATATGTAGTGGATCTTTGGTGGTGGATTCGAGCTCGGCAGCCCTCAAATGTGGGATTGGCCTGAGGAAACTTCTTTCGTGAATTGACTTGAACTCTGGAACAGGTACGACGGGACGACCATCGTTCAGCGCTCCATTGCAATGGGAGAGCCAGTGATCTATGTTTCGATGAATTATCGCGTTTCTGGTCAGTCATTGGGCGGATTGTTATAGGCACGAAATTAACCATCGATTATAGCCTTCGGATTCTTGGCTAGCAAGGAAGTACGGGCGGCAGGGGTTGGAAACCTTGGGCTTCAAGACCAGCGTCAAGCTTTCCGCTGGATTCAGAAGTACATCACTGCGTTCGGAGGAGATCCAACCAAAGTCACGATGTACGTCTTTCATTCTTCTCTTTCAATCTCTGCGTTGAAACGGACGAATTAAAATAGTTGGGGAGAATCTGCCGGGGCTATATCCGTCTCTCTTCACATGCTGGCTAACGGAGGGAATACGGAGGGGCTCTTCCGGGCTGGTTTCATGCAATCCGGCTCACCGATCCCCGTTGGCCCCGTAAGCATTATACTTTCTTTCTCGCTGCATCCTTTGAATCAACGTTATATAGGTTGAGAACGGCCAGAAGTGTATGTATTATCATTCCCTCCCCCACAGGAACATTATCCTGAGGTTTGTTCGACAGACTACGACCAGATTGTCGCGCAGACTGGCTGCTCCAGCGCGAGCGATACCCTTGAATGCTTGCGCACCGTGCCATTTGCGACGCTCAAGGCTGCTCAGGCGCGTACAATGATTCCCGATCTGAAGTATTTCGCAAAGCTAAGAGCACAATATTATTTTATCATCAGGACAACACTCCGTTTATTTTCGACTACCAGGTATATCAAAGCCAGTTTGTTCGGCATTGATCCCACTGATCATGTCGCCGACTAGTCTCTCGTGCTGGCCTGGCTTCCTCGTGCGGATGGAACGTTCTTGTCCGACAACCCTCAGCGTCTCGTCCAGCAAGGGAAGGTTGCAAAAATACCGTTCGTTACGGGTAAATATCATTAATATTCCGAACCGTCCGTCCATCCCGGCTGACCGAACCCCAAAGGCGACTGCGACGACGAAGGGACGCTGTTCTCGTTATCAACGCTGAACATCACGTATGTCTATGTCCACCAGATCCCGTTTCAAACTGGGTTGAATTAATTCTGGCCTAGGACGGACGCCCAGTTCCTCGAGTACATCAGAGAACTCTGGGTTCCCGAGGCAACGACCGCGGAAGGCGTTTCCCTGAACACTCTCTATCCGAGCGACCAGATTGATGGCTCACCCTTTGACACGGGGTTGCTGAACGCTGTGACCCCGCAGTTTAAGCGCATTGCTGCGTTCCAGGCCAGTTCCATTCAGCAATTTGTACATGCTGAAGTCGTCTGACCGGTCGTGAAATGAAAATCAGGGTGATGCAGTATTCCAGGCCCCTCGCCGCTTCTTCCAGCAGAGTCTTTCCGGGAAACAGAACCAGTGGGCTTTCCGTGCGTAATTTAATTGAACCACACAGACAACTATCTGAGTCAAACCTACAGTGAGCAAGCGCGAAAAGGCCATCCCTCTCCTCGGTTCTGTGCGTCGTTTAGTTAGTCAATCCTTCCCCATCTGACCGACTCTCCAGTTCCACGCTACCGATATCCTGAACGTCTACTTCGATGGAGAACTGACGGATTATTTAATCAATTTCGCGACCAACCTCAACCCAAATGGCAAAGTAAGTTCACTATCTCCTCGACTTCACTTTCAGATTAATTCGCACCTCACCGTACTGACTTTAACTTATAGACGGTGCCCAACTGGCCCGCTTACACGACCGCGAGCCCCAATCTGATGACTTTCCTCGACGGAATATTCCCCACGACGATTACCCAGGACACGTATCGCGCTGCAGGCATGCAGTTCCTCACCAACCTCACGCTTCAGTTCCCTGTGTAGTATTTTACTCTTATCTTGTGTACGGAAATTCCTGGTACCATTCTGCTATGGGACTGCGATAAAATGAATATATGTATCACGAATCCTACGGGCTTGAATCCTTCCTTGGCCTCAAGACGCGTTGTGATCCATTTCCCAAGTGCTATCTCGCGTTCTCAGAACCTGTTTATTTTTTATTTCAAGCTTGACACTTCAGTACCCCGTAGGTAGTACTAATGCTGGGATCCTACGGAATTGAGTCACAGTGGATCGCGGGTCAGCGCGTTCAGAGAAGAGATGACAGGTCATGTGATCGCGTGTGCAACTTAATTAGTCGGACTTCTTCTTGCCCATTGACATTAACCACCGCTCGTCACAAAATGTCATGTCTGACTGCTACAGCCGAATCATTCATTCATTCGGTAGAAAGCTGTAGAAAGTCGCCCATCTCTGGCATGACGTCCCTTGTGGTTCTGCAATCTCCTTCTTTGATTTTTCGTCGTACCTCCACGGTACGCCTCGCTAAATGCTTTCTGCGAGCCTGCATCACCATCTTTCCTGGCGGCTGACGGACGGATACTGGTACAAGTGCCAAACATACCTCGTGATGGTGCCCATGACCTGACGAAATGTCGGATTGCCATTGGAACCATCGAACCGTCGAACCGTCGAACATGTCATTGCGCAACCGGCCCCCATCCAAGAATCGTTATAAAAGGCCCATCGACTGATTGTGTGGGCGGGCTCTCCCAGAAATCTCTTGGAATGCCTTCGCTGTTCAAGGCCGGAATTGTTGCCTTCTTGTTCGAAGCGTGTACCGTCTTGGGCGCGACCCTCGCCGCCCCGACTATCACCCTCGATGCCGGGACATTCACAGGCACTGCGGGCACGAACACTCAGAGCTTCCTCGGAATTCCTTTCGCCCAGCCTCCGTAAGCATGCCAGCGCCCTGCTAGCTTCAGCTGAAATAGGAATATCATATTATTTTAGAGTCGGAGACCTCCGGTTCCGTCTGCCAGTCGCGGTTTCTCCCTACACCGGCACACACAGCGCTACTGCGATGGGCCCGGGGTGCCCTCAACAAGCAGTCAAGCTGCCGATCCTTACCGGCCTTCCGCAAGAAGTCACCGATAATGTGGTTAACTCGATCTTTGGGACCGTCTTCCCCTCCTCGGAGGACTGTGCGTGCAGTTAATTTTTTCTGTGGAATTCAATGAACATACCATCGCAAGGCCTGACCATCAACGTTATCAAACCCTCCACGGCGACGGCCACTTCGAAATTACCCGTGGTTGCGGTATGTTCGATTTCAATCAAAAATCGAGTGACTCACGCCAAGGGTCGTACGTATGTGTAGTGGATCTTTGGTGGTGGATTCCAGGTCGGCAGCCCTCAGATGTGGGTTTGGCCTGAGGAAACTTCTTTCGTGAATTGACTTGAACTCTGGAACAGGTACGACGGGACGACTATCGTTCGGCGCTCCATTGAATTGGGAGAGCCAGTGATCTATGTTTCGATGAATTATCGCGTTTCTGGTCAGTCATTGGGCGGATTGTTGTAGGCACGAAATTAATCATCGATTATAGCCTTCGGATTCTTGGCTAGCAAGGAAGTACGGGCGGCGGGGGTTGGAAACCTTGGGCTTCAAGACCAGCGCCAAGCTTTCCGCTGGATTCAGAAGTACATCACTACGTTCGGAGGAGATCCAACCAAAGTCACGATGTACATCTTTCATTCTTCTCTTTCAATCTCTGCGTTGAAACGGACGAATTAAAATAGTTGGGGAGAATCTGCCGGGGCCATATCCGTCTCTCTTCACATGCTGGCTAACGGAGGGAATACGGAGGGGCTCTTCCGGGCTGGTTTCATGCAATCAGGCTCACCGATGCCCGTTGGCCCTGTAAGCATTATACTTTCTTTCTTGCTGCATCCTTTTGACCACCGTTATATAGATTGAGAACGGCCAGAAGTGTATGTATTATCATTCCCACCCCCGCAGGAACATTATGCTGAGGCTTGTTCGACAGACTACGACCAGATTGTCGCGCAGACTGGCTGCTCCGGCGCGAGCGATACCCTTGAATGCTTGCGCACCGTGCCATTTGCGACGCTCAAGGCTGCTCAGGCGCGTACAATGATTCCCGATCCGAAATATTTCGCAAAGCTAAGAGCACAATATTATTTTATCATCAGGACAACACTCCATTTATTTTCGCTTACCAGGTATATCAAAGCCGGTTTGTTCGGCATTGATCCCACTGATCATGTCGCCGACTAAGTAGTCTCTCGTGCTGGCCTGGCTTCCTCGTACAGATGGAACATTCTTGTCCGACAATCCTCAGCGCCTCGTCCAGCAAGGGAAGGTTGCAAAAATACCGTTCGTTACGGGTAAATATCATTGGTATTCCGAACCGTCCCATCCCGGCTGACACAACCCTAAAGGCGACTGCGACGACGAAGGGACAATGTTCTCGTTATCAACGCTGAACATCACGTATGTCTATGTCCCACCAGCGTTTCAAACTGGGTTGAATTAATTCTAGCCTAGGACGGACGCCCAGTTCCTCGAGTACATCAGAGAGTTCTGGGTTCCCGAGGCAACGACAGCGGAAGGCGTTTCCCTGAACACTCTCTATCCGAGCGACCAGATTGATGGCTCACCCTTTAACACGGGGTTTCTCAACGCTGTGACCCCGCAGTTTAAGCGCATTGCTGCGTTCCAGGTCAGTTCCATTCAGCAATTTGTGCATGCTCAAGTCGTCTGACCGGTCGTGAAATGAAATCAGGGTGATGCGATATTCCAGGCCCCTCGCCGCTTCTTCCAGCAGAGTCTTTCCGGGAAACAGAACCAGTGGGCTTACCGTGCGTAATTTGATTGAACCACACAGACAACTATCTGAGTCAAACCTACAGTGAGCAAGCGCGAAAAGGCCATCTTTCTCCTCGGTTCTGTGCGTCGTTTAGTTAGTCGATCTTTCCTCATCTGACCGACTCTCCAGTTCCACGCTACCGATATCCTGAACGTCTACTTCGATGGAGAACTGACGGATTATTTAATCAATTTCGCGACCAACCTCAACCCAAATGGCAAAGTAAGTTCACTATCTCCTCGGCTTCATTTTCAGATCAATTCGCACCTCACCGTACTGACTTGACTTCAACTTACTTATAGACGGTGCCCAACTGGCCCGCTTACACGACCGCGAACCCCAATCTGTTGACTTTCTTCGACGGAATATTCCCCACGACGATTACCCAGGACACGTATCGCGCTGCAGGCATGCAGTTCCTCACCAACCTCACGCTTCAGTTCCCTTTGTAGTATTTTACTGTTATCTTGTGTACGGAAATTCCTGGTGCCATTCTGCTATTGGACTGCGAAAAAATGATATGTATCACGGGCTTGAATCCTTCCTTGGCCTCAAGACGCGTTGTGCTCCATTTCCCAAGTGCTATCTCGCGTTCTCAGAACCTGTTTATTGTTTATTTCAAACTTGACACTTCAGTTCCCCGTAGGTAGTATTAATTTCGGGCCTACGGAATTGAGTGGATCGCAGGTCCGCGCGTTCAGAGAAGAGATGACAGGTCATGTGATCGCGTGTTCAACTTGATCCTTCAGCACCTCCTCTGGGACGAGTCATCAGACATGGTCGGATTTCTTCTTGCCCGTTGGCATTAATACCGCTCGCTACAAAATGTCATTTATGGCTGTTACAGCCGAATCATTCATTCATTCGGTAGAAAGCTGTAGAAATTCGCCCATCTCTGGCATGACGTCCCTTGTGGTTCTGCAATCTCCTTCTTTGATTTTTCTGTCCAGCTGCAGATTGGAATCAATTCAAAGGATACCCGTGAAGATGGAGCCGGCCCGTTCTAGATGCGAGACGCCAAGAGGAACAGACCCAACATTCCGTTATATCGGGGAAGAGGGCGGGTTCTTTAAATAAATGGGGCGAGCTATCCGCTATCTGGCCTGACTTGAAGAGTGAAATTAGCTCAGGGTTCAGGGTCTGTCGTGGGAGAAGTTGTGCGCACGCGCCACTGGCAATGATTCCACTGAACACGAAAACAAACTTAGATGTAGTCGAGTACACAGGATACTCAAGTGGAGTCTGGCCACTCAGGAAAACTCCGTAAGCAATGATGCGAGGCCACCTGTTGATCCCGAAGCACGTCCTCTACATGAATTCCGTGATGTCGACAGAAATCTGCGCCCGAGAACAGCGAACAAAATAGCACGCCGCGCTTCTCTGGCGACGATCAGATGTGCTCTCAGCGCTGCTCGTCGGGCAATGTGCATGAAAGATGCTGAAGTAGAGGTATTTTAGGTATGCGGCGGAGAAAACGGCGTATGCCAGGCCTTGCAGGGACGCTTGGATGTTTTCTGGTGTGGCGAATGATCGACAGGGTATATAAACGATCGTCCTGATGGGGTTGCCGGCTGCCGTTTTTTTCCCCGTCAGTGTCAATAAGGCCAGGGACCCAGGGTACATCTCTCCCTCTTACTCTTCCACCATGAAAAACCACATCGTCCAGGTCGTTGATCGAGCTCGACAGGGTTTCAAACGGACGCGGAGTGGCAGCATCTCTGCGTCCCAGGTTGTCCTTGTCCCCCCAGAGCTGTGGCTACAGATCTTCTCCTATCTCACAACTTCTGGGGATCTCAAGGCCGTCTCCCTCACCTGCACATGCTTTCGCCAGCTCGCGCAGCCCCTTCTATTCTCCAAGATCTCCACTCACCCTGCGCCGCCCCCCTTGGCGCTCCGTGGCATCCAAACGAGCAAGTATCGACGGCGTACTTCCCAGCGGTTGGAGTTCTTTCTGTCACCCCTCATAGCGCCGGCAGTGCGCGAGTGCTGGATCCACCCTCCGTCGGCGGAGGATGATGACCTTCCAACAGATGTCCTGATAGACGCCATATTTGACGGTTTGCGCAAACTGCCAAACCTCAAAGTCCTAGGGTGTCAGTCTATTCGGCTGACACCTAAAAGGCTGGCGGTTCTACATGGTCTTGCATTGATGACCGTTACACTCGAGTCGTGCCCCAGCGACGTCGTCGACTTCACCCATCAGCCCGTGCTCCCACTGTGCTCCGTGACGTTTAAATATCATGATCCCCCATCCCGCGACGTGTTTCTCGCACCACTGCTCTCCCTCTTCCTCGCCCCCCGCCATCTCCAGCGCCTTTCCGCCACCACGCCCGAAATCCTCCTGGCCCTCACCCTCCGCCGTCCCTTCGCGCGCCTCACCCACCTGGACCTCCCTGTCGACTGCCTCAGCCCCACAAACGCCGACTCGCTCGTCGCAGCCCTATCTCACACCCCCGCCCTCGAGCGCATCACCCTGCACACCGACCCCGACGGGGGCGGCCGCCCCTACCCCCGCGCCCCTGCCCTCCCCCCGCTCCTCCTCCCACACCTCAAAGCCTACCGCGGCCCGCGCAACTACGCCGCACTCTTCGCTGGCACGGGGCGCCTCTCGACGGTCGAGCTGTCCCTCCCCGCCAAGGCGCACCGCCTCTTGCGCACATTCGGGCAGATCCAAGCCCAGGTCCAGTTCCAACAGAGCCACACCCCCGTGGAGCTTGACTTCCTCTCCTTCCGCGTGGACGGGCACGTCCCGCCCGGCTTCTTGCAGAACGTGCACACGCTGCTCCCCGCGCTGCGCACGCTCAGTATCAACGACCCTGCGGTGGCGCCGGCGAGCCTGCAGGCCCTACTGGCGGAGACTAGTCCCTGCCCCAATATCCGCATGTTCCGCATCCGCGTCGAGGGGCGCGACCGGTACAATTTGTGGGTCCCGCCGGTTGAGGAGGCTGTGGACGCGGTGGAGTGCTTCAACAAAGTGCGCGCGGAGATTGACCGTGTGTACCCGAGCCTGTGGGCGCTGAAGCTGCTTTATGGCGTCGAGGGCGGGGCGGTTGTGTGGAAGCGCGATACGGTGACTGGGCAACTCGTACAGGTCACGGTTCTATAATGACCTTACGCGGTCGGTCGGGTAAGCGTCTGCGGACTCCGGGCTCCGGTCCGTTTATCCGTCTATATGTATTTTTATGTATCTACTTCGCGTCGCGCGTTTAAACCGGGGCCCAATATTCAGGATGTATTTTAACTTACATAGATAACAATGGAGCCTGCGATAGTGTTTTCATACACGTTCGTTCACTATATCTCAACCTCAATCAAGTGTTTGGTTTGATCTTCCCAGTGGACAATGTCGAGATACAATTTAAACAACACAGATGCACACGGACGACGACTTGATAGTAACACGAAACTCAAACGTACGCGGCATCGACCCACGAGGTCCAGGTGCTGCCCAGGATATCCGCCGCCATGTAGCCCGTATTCGACGTGAGCTTCTTCGCGAAGGAGGCGCGCGTGCCGGCCGCACCGGCGCCTGTAGAATGGAGTATCTTCGTGTTAGCAGGAAGAAACATGCGGGTAGAGTGGATGGAGAGAGGGAGACGAGACGAGACGCACCGGTGCTGTCGTATTCCGCAAAAGTGACGTCCGCGGTGTTGGGTGTTGCGGTGGACCAGATGGACCATCCCGCGGGGTTGATGTGCGCGCCGAGGGTGCAGGAGGTGTAGACGACACTACCAAGAATAATATAAGCAAGATGGGGAAATGGACACAGGGTTGACGCACCGGGCGTATTGCGTCCAGGGACGCCCGAGGTACACTTGGCCCGTGAGCGCTGACGAGGCGGAGGAGCTGACGATGAGGGAGGAGCGGTTGATGACGACTGAGGATGCGAGTTTAACATGTGGTGAGCAGACGAAGATAAAGGGAGACCGTACAGATACTGGTGTCGGATGAATCGGACGGCCCGTCCGCGGTGATGCTGCCTGCTGCCACAGACGCAATGACGCTGCGCTGGATCCATGCGCGTGCGTGCTGACCCCTGCGGAAATACATTGTAAGGCGAGAGACAGGCAGAGAAAAAAGAGAGCAAACCAGATAAAGTCCACCGCACCCTCGATGTAGCACACACCGTAAAACTGGTTCCCGGTCTCAGCGAGGAGGGTGTCTTGGTACCTGGTTGTGGATATTAATTTCTTATATATACTTCAACCAAAAAACATACCCGTAGAACCCGACCTTGTTAATAGATTGACAGATCAGTCCTTGAATTAAATCACAGATAAAGCGCGCATAGCGCATACTCCGTAGTATCCTTGATTTGTACCGTACGCGCTGAGGGCCAGCGCTTGAGAGCCCACGCCGAACTACATGTCGAATTTCACGTAAGTGATTGGAATAGAATAGAAGCACGCGTAAAGTCTTACCGTATTTACGAGTACTTTACGTAGTAAAGTGATCGTTCTTTTCATAATCGAGACCAGGTTTTTGAGTTCGCAAAACTTTATCAGTGCGTTTTGACGATGTAAAGAAATAGTGGCGGTGTTCATTAGCTTTTTGAAGTCTTTTTAAGGGCTCAATCTAATGAATTTAGTGGTGACATAATCAAGGCAGATGGGGCTGGTTCGATTCTGCCGGTTCGAACTGTTTTTTATTTTTAATTCTATTTTCTTTCTTCATATTTCTCGCCAGGCACCAAACGGCTTGACCGATTTGTCGGTATTATGTCGCGGACTGTTGCGCAGTTACAGCTGTTTCGGAAAAGCTTGAGAAAATCAAAATTTTTGGCGTGTGTTCAACTTTTGATGGAGTGATAGCGATTACCTTGTTTAGAAACAAGTCCGACTTTGATCACCGGCTGCGCTTGATAACCGCTAAAATTTTCGTCTTTTCTTCAATGTCGGGCCCCCGTCGCACGCCTGACCGCTCCCCACCACCAGTCTACCAGGCTCGGCGCGCTCCTTCACCTCAGTATGAACCAGCAGTTGTTCCAGTTGATCTGTCAAGCGGCCCCGTCCTGCCGAGATTACGTCCGCTCACCCTGATCGAGCCGCGGGAAGCGGACTTTAGTGCGTATTAATATTCTCACCAGCCTGCCACTCACAGTACTACCAGGCTATAACCCTCTTTCTTTTGACCCAAACAGTCTCTCATTTGATCCCACCTTTTCACCGCTTCCGTCCCTACATCTTTCCCCACGAAATTCCCCTTCGGACTCAGATGTGTTCCCCGCATCTCTGTTTCCTGGCGCCCTGGCACCTCATCGACAGATGACATTTCCTGTCAATGATACGGATTTTCCCCCGCATTTGGCACGGGAAACCACGCTGGGTGTGTTTCCTGCATCCGCGGAGCCAAAGCCCTCGGCAACACGTCGCAGGCGTACACCTCTCCCCCGAACGTGGATTTCGAGGATGAAGATCTGAAGGAGTTCGAGATCGTCCTCCATGTTTTCCCTCAAGTAAAAAAACCCGCCGGTAGGAGCGGGAAAAGTAGAGCTGCCAAGCCGGAGCCTGTCAAATTTGGGCCCATTTCAGCCAACGGCGGCGTTGATTACGACGGGCTGATGGGGAAATTCGCCAAGGCTATGGGCACAGAGGTCCCATTTCTCAACGCTTCATCTGTCGAATGGCGCTGGATGAAGCCGGCTAATTCCCAGTTTGTTCCGCTGCGCGATACAGACGGTCTCAAGTCCATGCTCAAGCACATCAATTCACCTCCAAAAGGTGCATCGGGGGACTCCATCATTGTCAAGATGGACGCGCCGGTGAAGCGGCCCGCCACGCAGCACATGGTATGTCAAATTCATGTAACAGGCATTCGTTACATGCGCTAATTTATTCATGACCAGTCTTGGTCCGCGCCTGATGCCGGTCCAAGCTCTGCATTCCCTAGTGTCGACGACTACGAGTCTGGTGATGATGGACCCAAAAAAAAGGTAATTCCCTCTTTTTCTCGGTGCACCGTAACAAACCTCACAATCATATACTTTTAGGTCCCTTTTGACGAGGGCCTTGAGGAAGAAATGGAGAAGCTCGCGGAGCGATACCCACCTGGTGTCTGCTCGGAGCATCCCACGATCTCCTGCTTCCATGACCGGCTCACCGATCTTCATTTTGAATTGGATCGCAACAGGAAGATTGTGTGGGCAGCAGCCATTGTAAGCATCCCTTTTTCTGTGCTTTACAAAGCTGTGTGTAACGAGTGCTGCAGCAAAGGAAAGCCGCAAGTTCACTCAGGGCTCCAATGTCCTCGAATCTCTTCACCGCCAAAAAAGCCATCAAGAAGACTGGCGGCCCGGCAGCAGCTTGAGGTTCCACGCCTACTGCTACTGTAACTTCTGCGCCGCCTGCAATCCATCCTACCCCGTCTCAATTCCCCTTTTGGAAAAATGGGTACGCGTACCCGCCTCAAATGCCCGGTTATCCCGGCTTTCCTCCGATGCCATACCCACCTCCATTTGCAAATTACCCATCATTTGACCGTCATTCACAAAATTCCCCCAGGAACGAGACTCCTCGCCGTCGCCGCCACCGATCCTGGGATGGTTCCTCGCCACCGGAACAAGCGAGCTCCAAGCGACGCCACATCGATCCCCCATCTTCTCCTGCGCTGTTAGGAGGCTCTGTTGACGAGTTCATTGCAGCTTATCCCAACCTTCCACCAGGATTGAAACCTCTGCTTCAGAAACTCGGTTTCGAAATCGGAGATGACATCACAGTTATCACAGAAGCGCAGTGGACCTCACCGGATATTGCTCAATTCACTGCAGCCCGCATCGTCAAGTATTACCACAAATACAAGGCTGGTTTGCGCTCGAACTAAATACCTTTATTCATACCCGTTCCCTACTAATGTTCCGTGACCGCTAATTATTGTCTGCGCTATCAATCACACAGCCCCATAATAGTTTGGCTTGTTATATTTCGTCGTACACCTGCGTGCTTTTACCCCTTTGTACCCATTTTTACGACTTTAATTTATCTTTCGGTGTAAATAAAAATGTGTGACCTTCTACAGTGCATTGGGCCCATCAAGGAATCCCGAATGTCTAAACCAACCTCGCGCACTTTCAGCTGTTACCACACCACATGCTTCCAGCAAATCTACTTCAGGTCTATCACTGTTTTTCATGCGTCTCCAGTGCCGCCTGATCCATGCTTTGACTGCTTGTTCGTCAATTCCGAGAGGTATCAAGGAAGGACCACAACTTACCTGCACTAAAACTCTCCTCGATAGGGTTGAAGTCCGGAGAATAGGGCAGCTGGAAAAGGAGAATGGAGTCTAGCACTAAATTGGCTTTCCCAAAAAATTGGCAGCGGTGTGGAAATACCTTGGGCTTCTACCACCTCTCGCAGAAATTTGCTCTTGTGGATTGCACAGTTATCGAGAATCAAAACGCTCTTGTCGTTAGGAAACACATTCATTTTCGGGAGCTGAGTCCACATACAGCGCATTTTGGATGACCCGGATTTGCTGTCTGGCTCGCACATGTCGTATGCAACGGCAGCGTTGGATGCACAACCCTGGGAGGATGAAGATGCTCCCGATACGGTGGTGAAGCTCGTGTCCCGACTGCTTAATCTTCGGCCAATTACCCTTGCTTTCTTTCGTGGCGCGCTGGCAACTTTGATTCGCTTCTCGGCTGAGTTTGCTCCCGGGTGATTGATTGATACAGCATCTCCCGCGGAACGACAGGCTGCCTGGATGTCGTCAACGAACGACGCAAACGAAGGCGCTCTGGGAACAATGCGAGTGAAGATGGGCGGAAATCCGACACTGACACTTCATCAGTTCAATGCGGAAATGATGTACCGTACCAACGACACCCAAACCTTCATGGACGCAGTTTTCACGGTGGAGGATGACCTTTACATCATGCGAAAGGCTCGGAAAATTGACGCGAGCGGGATAGAGAAGCGGAGGAGGCAGGATCTGGCTGATTTCCGAGTCTATCTTGCCGAGATGAAGAAGGCACAACAAAAAGCCGCAAGATGTCCAACGGTTGACTGGCGATCAAGCCGAACATCAAATCCTCGGTATTATCCGAAGTGTTGCGTACGCCAGACAAGCACAGCCACAACGTAAGAACAAAAAAAAACTAAAGTACGAGTTATGCCGTGCGTAGCATCGGCCTCCCCCCAAGTTCTCACTGTTGAGTTCGTTCACAGATGAGAATTCGAGACGGAACTACGCGTGAAAAAAAAAAGGGGCACCGTTGACGTTGTAGAGCGCAAAGTTGTCCTTGTGCACGCGCAAAGTTCCGCTGGGGTCGTCGCTCCCAGCTTGGGAGGCAGAGTCGCCGAAGGTGATCGTGACGGAGTTGGAGGTGTAGCTGGTGGTGTCCGTTGTAGAACCGTAGATCTGCGTGAAGGTGAGGTGAGCGGAAAAAAAATCAACTCAGTCGTCCTACCGTCAACGGGCCAGTCCTGGTGATAAACACCTGCTCCTTGTAAGTTCCTAGTACAAAATAAGACAGAGGCGAGAATTAAGCAGACGGTGTTTACCGGGGTAGATGAAGATCGTCCTCGTCGAGCTGTCGTTCGGGAGCGAGTTGACGGCCGCCTGGACGGTGGAGAACTCGCCGCTCAACGTACCCGAGCCACGCACGACGACAGCACCTGCGGGCGGGGTCGTACGGGAGGCACGCTTTTCAAGTTCGACTGGCGTAGCCGCGCCGCCTAGAATCACCGACAGAACATAGGCGAAGAAGAAAAGCGCCACACGCCGGAACGACAGGTGCGATGACTGCATGGTGAGATGTAGACGCAGGCCCCTCGTGTGTCGACGGGAGGTTTCTTATAAGTGAGCGCTCGCCGGGCCGAGGGTATTGTTCGGAAGATTTTGTGTGCTCGCGAGCAACCAGCGTCGTCGCGACATTCCTAAAATTAGATCAAGGTCATGGTTGTCGAGTACGAATACAACCGGGGGAGGTCGCTGGGTACCAATGGGATCATCCGCGTATGCCCCATGATGGGATGCATACGCGTCACAAGGCCAATATTATCTTTCCCCGTGCATATTTTCGTTCCGGTCGTACAAGAATATCCTGCCAGTAGGAGGATTGTTCGTTGAAGTATGGGGCTGCAGCGGTCCTATTGCATAGACTAGCAAAGAATTGGTTCAGTCAGAGAAAACGAAGGAAAACAGGATGCTCAGCATTATAGCAAGCAATTGGGAAACAACAGACTTTGTGATTGTTGCTTAACATCCGGACTTTCCGCCGCGAAAACCTTGGGGTGGCGCTTTGAGTCCAAAAAAAAACCTCGCACGAACCTGTAGTTTAAAACAAGAATAGACTCGACCAAGTCAAGTGTGAAGCGCCGCGGCCCGTCGCGGCAAGAAGTTCAACGATCCTGAGATGGCAACCTGCATGTGATTGATTGCAACACAAGAAGGAAATTGCAACCAAAGTTCAACGCTCTCATCCCTCCTTCTCCTTCTCGTTCTCATTCTCCTGAGCCACCTCCTTCCTGCCCTCGAGCTCGACCCGCGTGAACACCGGTCCCGAGAACCGCGTTCGGCCCCAGAAGACCCACATAAGCACGACGAGCAGCATGACGCCGCCCACCGCAACGACCGCATAGTTCATGTTGAGCTTGTTCACCGGGTGCACTGTGGGAAGGATGAACAGCACGCAGACGAATATCGTGAACTGCACAAATTTAGTTCGCAACCGACCAGCAATCGGAGACATGAGACGCACCGCGAAGCTCGCAAAGTTAATTGCCCAGGAGTACTTGCCCAGGTGAAAGGGGCCGCGGGTAGCGAGTCTGCGAAGCAGGTGAGGAACGATCGGGCCGAGACGTTTGGTTAGCTTACGCCGCGGGCCAGAACACACGGATGATGATGGGCTGCAGGTACCCCAGCATCACCGAGATCGCGGCCGAGGACAGGATCGCGTTGAACTGGCAGTTGTTCAAAATTCGTCAATGAACCCAACCCGAAGAAAAATAACAAACAAGAAAAAAACACGCACCGCAATCGCCGAGCCAATGTACGCGCACGAGATCACGCACCCGACGAACACCGACAGCCACACGCCCCAGTACGGTGCCTGGAAGCGATTCAGCGACATAAACCTACTCTTAAACGGGAACGCATTGTCCCGCGCGAGCGCATAGAATAAGCGCGAGCTCGCGGTGAACGCCGTCACCGCCGCCATGAACTGCGCGAGCATGATCACCGTGATGCACATCAGCGTGAGACGCTTGCCGACCGCGTCGCGGTACAGCTGCGCGATGGGAATCGCGTACGCGGTGCCCTGCACACTGGAGACGGACTGGATGCTGAAGAGGAGGGCAAGCATGTACGCGAGGCCGATGAGCCAGGAGCCGACGATGCTGCCGACCACCGCGATGGGCGCGAGCCATTCGGCGCGGACGGCCTCTTCGGCGACTTGGGCGGCGGTTTCGCAGCCTTCGAGCGTGTAGACGGCTTGGAGGAAGCCGAGGAGGACGACGAAGCCTTTGTTTTGCCAGCCCGTGAAGCTGGGGGATTATGAACACACAGGGCGGGAAGACGAGGTTGCAACACACTTTTCAAGGTCAGTAAAGACGAACGACGCAGTGTTCTATGTGGAAAGAAGTCAGAAACGAAATGCATAAATCCAAGCGGATGCACGAACCTTGACCGGGGCCTTGACAAGTAGTGTGATAACCTGGGGAAAGGCTGTTAAACTCGTGTCGAAATATCACTTCAACACGCACCAAAACAAACGTGCCGCCGAGAGTCCACCACACATTGAAGCTGCTCATACGGCCAATGCCTTTCGTTCCGATTGTGTTCATGATTCCGGACGCGATGTTGACGCCCCAGGCTATTGCAGCAATCTCTACGCGGGTGAGTATCTTGCCTGTGCCCACTTCCGCGAGGGAGGCGAGGTAAAGCGCAACGCTGCAATGATTTCAGATGAAAATTTATGTTTTTTTTTCTGTGTGCGGCCGACTTACCTGAGGTTTCCCGAGGTGCCGGTAAAGACCATGGCAATGGTGTAAAGCCAGCCCGTGCCGACTGTGCAGTTGCCATCAGCTTGGGAAGAAGCAGGACGGACACAAGGATGGCTTACAGCCCAAGAACGGAATGTCGGGCTTCATTTTGCAGACCCAGAAGTAGAGTCCGCCCATTGTAGGGTATGCACTGCATATCTCGGCCAGCGACAGGGCGATCAGGAGCATGAAAATGCTGACGATCTATGTAGCCCAGCGAATGTTAGTCTAGAATTACCCGATCAATGGAAGTGTGCGTGTACATTCCAGCCCCAAAATAATCCTGCAGATGATGGATGAGTTCGGTGACTTCCAAGTTCAGATTCGGACTGGGACACGGACCAACTGGACCACCGGAGAATAAGCCGGTCTGGAAGGCGCTGGACATCCCAGTGAGGATGCCTATCGCACAGAAAGATATACCCAGGACGCCAAAGAGGGACATTTCGCGCCGGAACTCGGGTTTGTAGCCCAGTTCAAGGAGGCGTTGGTCGGACACTTGTGCCGCCGGGTCTGCAGCCAGGGCGTGGGGAACATCTTCGGGAGACGACATGAGAGCAGCGAAGAACAGCGGGCTCAATGGACCGCGACCGCATCTATCGCGAGCTTACGGTATGGTGCAGATTGGCGCAGATAGAAGCAGCCAAGAAGCCGTAATGGCGAAGTTCGCCTCGGCGAGCCGGCTACGGGGGGGAAGAACGGAGGTGATCCGAGATGGTCAATAAAATGGGGCCTGGAGCACCGAGGATGAAGGATGGAGGTAGATGGAAGTTCATCACTTGTTGACATCACCAAAACTGTCGCATCAACAGACCCCGTGACGCCGGCAAATCCCGTCGAGGCTTTGACGCGTCCTGCAAGGCGCCGGGCGGTTAACAGGCCTTCGCAGCCTGCCAGAGCCTTACCCAGTACTCAAAGGCGCGGCCTCTTCAGTCCAAGAGCCATCCAATCCAGCCCGAGGTCTTCATCCAATTTTCGCTCGACGTGGCGCTGGCTAGAGTCGGCAGAATCTGCTAAGTGCGCCCGTATCATCCCAGCTTGGAGTTGGCACTTCTTCAACACGTTAGTTTTCGTGCCACCAGCGGCTCGCCGTTCGGCGCTTTGTTCTATCATTGCGAATAGATACATTGCTCGCATAAAGCACGCGACAGCGTCCTCAGGACGCTGTATGCAGAGGACGCCGTCCTCTACATACGTCTATCTCTAGTGTCAATGACTCCGGCTGACTTTGAACAATCGCTCATTGGCATGACTCCTCACGACGTCTGTTGACATCATTCATTTGACCTGTGCCGATCGGTGTACACCGCAGTATAAATTCGACAGGGTCGCGTGTGCCTGACATCTGTCCCTCCTTTAACGTTTTAACTATGACCACCACCGACCACCCACCTGCTTTCGAGCCCACCGGATCCATTGAACTCCAGTCCGTCGCGGACAGCAAGATCATCGGCGTCAGCTTATACTCCAGCCGCGCAGAGATCACTCGACTTTATAAATTCTCTGTGAAAACCGGTCAGAATCAAGTCAATATCTCAGGATTACCGAATGTTTTGGAGGCGGAATCTCTCCGGTGAACCTCATTGAGCGGCTCTTGACCCGTACACTGACGATTTGTGCTCAGAGTCGAAGGCCGCGGCGCAGCGACCATTCACGATGTGACGGTGTCTACCGCGAAAGGAGAACATGTTCCGACATCCTCTCCCGAGCTTGCCGCCCTACTTAGCCGGAAAGAAAAGACGTCTAGCGCCCTTGCGCGGTGCCAAAAGTCGATTGCTTCCCTCGAGCAATACCTGGCCTCTTTAACTGTACAACATCTCGACGTCTCGAAGCTCGAAAGCGTCATGGAAGCTTACGATTCCACCGGCGAAAAGCTGGACGCCAAGCAATGCGAGCTGACTGAGCAGCTTCGCCTAATAGACGCCGACATCGTGCTCGAAAGAGCGCGCATCGCCGTGCCTCACGAAAACGACGAGCTGCGCGTGAAGGCTGCCATTGGGGTGTTTGCTGAGGCCGAAGGGGATGTGGAAATCGCCTTGATTTATGGTCCCCCGCGCTCTTTCTCCCAATTTTGCACTGTTGCTGACATTTCGCAGCGGTGCCTCGAGCGACCTGGACGGCGTTCTACGATATCCGGGTCGATATGAACGCCAAGGAAGACCCTATAACTTTGATATACAAAGCGGCGATCACCCAGAACACGGGAGAGGTGGGCGATGTGCCGTTTCAATATCTCCCTTTACTCACAACAATTTCCACTTCAGTCTTGGGACGACGTGTCGCTGACCCTCGAAACCTCAACGCCGACCTTCGGGCTCGGTGTTCCCCAACTACCCGCGTGGAACCTGGACGTCGAGCGTTATTTCGGCGGCAAGAAGAGCAAATCGGCCTTCGGCGGCGGGGGGTCGGAGATGTCGAGGTCCAGAAAGATCGACCGGGACATGTATTCAGCGGATCTCGACGAAATGCCGGGCGGGAATTACAGGGCAGAAGACCAACCGATGGAGTTCCGAGGGGCATCCGTCACGTCCAAGGGCAACTTCAGCGCGACGTTCCGTGTACCAGGCCTCGTATCTATACCCAGCGACGGCGAGGCGCATAATTTCACCATCGTACAACTCACGTTGAAGGCGGAGATGTCCTGGGTGTCCGTGCCGAAGGTGGACACCAAGGCCCACATCAACGTACGTGAATTTTGCTTCGGGGAAATCTGAGCCCGACTAAGGTTCTCTTCTTCGCAGGCGAGAATCACCAACGCGTCTGATTACACGCTGCTGAGTGGAACGGCTAGCGTTTATGTCGACGGAAGTTTCATCTCGCGTTCGGATGTCCCGGCTGTGAGCCCCAAAGAAAGCTTCGACTGTCCACTCGGGTGCGTATCAGTCATTTTTCCTAGAGTCACCCCACTCAACCTCTCGTCCTAGCGTCGACCCGTCAATCCGAATCACATACCACCCCGTTATCAAGAAGCTCTCGCAGTCGGGCTTCTACAACAAGAGCGCCAACTACGTCTTCTCGCAGCGCATCACGGTATTCAACACGAAGAGCATCACCGTCGACCGCCTCAAGATCACCGACCAGATCCCGACGTCGCAGAACTCGCAGATCGAGGTCAAGCTTGTCAACCCCGCGTTGACGCTCCCTTCGGACGACCCCGGGAAGGGCAGCAGCAGCCTCAACTTGAAGGGCACATCGAAGAGTGCGCCCACGCCGCAGGTGATAAATGTCGCGCGCGGGGTCGTGGCGCAGTGGGATGGCGCGGACGAGCCGACGGATTGTGCCGTGGAGGCGCTCGGGCTGGACCGGAAACTGAATTGGGTGTGCTCGGTTGGAGCGCAGGCGAAGATTAACCTGTCGTTGGAGTGGGAGGTGACTGTGTCGCCTGCCAGCGTGAAGGTTGTGGGGTTGTAATATTTCTCTTTTGTTCGAATGCGATGTGATTTTGGGGAGAACATTGCGTATTCGAGGCGCAGGGTATTTGGAGACAGAAACCAACCCGACACAGCGACAGAACAAGGACAGAAGCACTTTACAGACACAGAGACAGCGAACTTGGATAGCGAATGAAGACCAAAGTGTCCATAGGGATACACCATATTTATATTTGAACCTACACGCTGCTCGTCTACGTGAGTGATATATTTATTAAAAGGTCAGGACGCTCACATGGATATAGCCATCGATTCAAAGCGGCGGGTTACGGTCTGTGTATGACCTGCAAGAGATGAGCGGTGTTGGAATCCCAATTCTCGAAGCCGACCCACGCGCTGACGCAGAAATAACAGTTTCATGGATTTCGCGCAATTCTTTGATGCCCTCAAAAAATTGGCGCTGGCGTTCGGCCTCGATGGTGAGCTGAAAACCTTTCGTTTGAATTCTCAGCCGTAGATCCAACATGCGCAATGCTCACCAATGTCGATGTTTGTATTTCCTTCACGTCCTTGGCGCACTGGTTGATCTTTTGTATAATGTCGCGCAGGTTCAGAAGATATTCCATTAATTCCTCCCATGTTGCAACACTGTGTGTCTCCAATAATCGGCTCTGGATCTTGGAGGCTGACATTTTAGCCCTGTCAAAATGTCCCGTCAGCGATTGTGCTGTAGCTGCGGTGGCGATTGGACTTACTCGAGCAATCGACGCGTCCCGTCCGTCAACTCCACATGGTTCCTCGCGCAGTTCGACTTTGCGTGCTTCAAGTTTTCCTCGCACCCTTCAATAGCGTGTTCGAGTCGACCGAGCTTGTGTGCTGGATGTTGGCGATTGGCGGTATAGATGATCAATCCTGCCGACACAAGTGCCCAAAGAACATAGAGGTTGCCCGGTAGCAAAGAAAGCGCGCCGAATATTATTGAGGTAGTAGATGCTGCGTCGCACATGTTTGGAAGACTTGAAGGTGAGTGGGTGGGGTTGTCGGCCTCAGGCTTTGTTGGGGACCATCTTTTATACTCAGCTGACAACTTCCTTGATTGGCAAATTCTGACAGTGAGCGACACCTCTACACAGCCTACGTTGACAATGGAGATCATATCCGGCGGCAGAAAAGCAGAAACTGCGGGAGAAGCGAAACCTATGTATAATGGAGAGCTGTGTTTGGCCTTCCCCAAATCACGGAATAGAAAAGGGCGAAAGAGTCAGGAACAGAAAATCGTAAGCACCCGAAAAGGAAAGCTATGTTACAAACTACCGAGGTACGAGGTTCTTCACGTTTGTAGTGTCTGTCTACGAGAGACTAAAGCTATGTGGGATAGGCGCCGATTAAGCGCCTACGTATAAATTAAGCTCTACGAATAACAATTTAACAGTACATACATTCGAGGTATATGGATGCAGTAGCAGGCGCTAAGCGTCCGCGTCTGCGAGCATCCCAAACAGTCCACCCGTCCCCGGTTTCTGGGAGTTCTTCGCTGGCAATGGCGGCGTCTGCTTGGGCTTTTTTGGCTTCTTTTTTCGCTCGTCGCCGAACGTCTCGGCGATGTTATCAACGCACGCATCCCAAAGAGTGTCAGGAACGTCCACTGCTTTGGCCCCGGTCAAGTACGAGTGAAAATCAGAACAACGACGCAGGCGACGGCAAGCGCCTGTTGACGAGAAGGATCTGGGAAAAATGATCAATGCTCTCGAGTCACGAGTGTCGTCAACACTTGAGCAGTGAGCTGGACATTTCGGTCCAGGATCTCTGGGAATATGTTTTCCTGCCCGGACGGGGGCTTTTCTTCAGCTGTTCAAGAGTTCAAGAGAATGCGACGAGCATACACCGAGCTTCTTTTTTGGTCCACCGCTCCTTTTTCCGCTCCTTGCTCCCACTTTCCAGCGCTCTGGAATGTAGGGCCAAGAGAACCCAACGGAGACAGAGGGCGACTGCGAGTTTCTCCGGTGTTGGGCAAGGATCGGATGGGATTCGTGTCCGACTTCAATACACGTGGCAGAATGGTGAATCGATCTTGCTCCATGAGGAAGACCGTAGCCGAGCCATAGTTCGGCCATAAGTAGTATCCATAGCATTCATAGCGGCTCATAGCGGCTCATAGCACTTGATAGCATTGGGATAGTGCTATGCGGTGGGACACTGAGCTCTATGGAGTACTATGAGCCACTGTGCAAGCTGACACTAGTACTCTGCACGCCTAGTGAGTTTTCTTCGTACCAGTACACGGCTATCCCGGAAGTTTTCGGAATTCGACGAGTTTGATGACCGTCGGATTCCAATGGGCCGCTAGCGGTTACCAATGATTTGGCGAATCTTCGGATTCCAATGGGTAGGCTCCTTTGGGCTTTTGATGATCATTTCGGCTGTTAGGCGCGCCAAAAGGAAGGGAAGGAGAACAAAATATAATGTACACCACCAAAGTGCCGACAGGTTGTCGGCAGCTGGGAAGAATGTGCGCACTGCATGTCAATAAAGAGAGGATCCCAGGTGCCGCCCACCTGAGTCCAGGAAATCATGTCAATGGCCCCATGCTGGGGCCAGGACTAGCTGGCGGCCAGCCGTCAGCTCGAGATGACATCCAGCCGTGGTATCAGATGTCTTACATAGTGTTTACTTCGGGGCTCGCATACGCAGTTGAATAATTGTTATAATAATTTTTAATATTGCCCAGTCTACATACAAAAAACAAATTACTCGCCCAATGACGTCCCCTGGTGCGGAGGTTGGTGCATCAATATCCGTGGTATTGACAGACGGGGCCATTCATAGAAGTATCCGGAAGTATAATGCGAAGCACGATTGCCTGGCGATGAACATGAACTCAGATCAGATGAGCGGGAAAGGGGGAGGGGTGGCGGGTAGCAGTTCTAGTGTGCAATGGAGGCAGAGCGGAACTTGAATACATGTCGAGGCATTGCAGGGACATTAGGGCTTCCTTCTGAATGTATATTGAGTGGAATATTGCTTTCGAAGGATGGGAGGAAATATCGGTGAGAGTACAAGCGAAGAGACAGCTGAAGATTGATGTGTCGGCTTGAGTCTTGACTTCGGACAGCCCGGGTTGGCCCCGCTTGATCCCTTTCTTCGGGGCGGGAAGGGGAGTATGAGAGGTAAGAAGTTGACAGAGTCGAGAATTTGAAGGGTCCGAGTTGAATATTTGAGCCATAGCGTTCAGCGGTGCTTGAACAGACGAACAGAGCCAAGGTAGCCATCGTGTTCGTAGAACGACTGCAAATGCGAGAGTCAAGAGCTTGAGGCTTCACCTCGTGGTCTTCAGGACATGGCAATCTGGCAGGAGGAGGAGGTGCAGAAAGAGGGCCATGCGGAGGAACTTGGAAGTTGACACCGGCCGCACCGCGCCAATTCGGAAGGGCGATGGGCGGAAGGACCGACTTGCTCGTAAACGAAACCAGATTGCTGATGTTGTGGGAGGTTGCGTTGGACTTGGACCCGCAGCTCCAGGGTTGGAAGCCTTGAGGAAGTGGGAAGACCAAAGACTTGACAGAAGATCAACGTGCACGTGATGTTGATAGCTTGAGCCAAACAAACGCACGGACCTCGACGGCCTACTCTCGACTCGAACAGCTTTCACGAGCAGCGAACAGCGGTAATGCCCTGAATCTCAGGATACTATCAGATTTTTTTACACTGAATACAACCATGTGCGACCAGAGCGCAAACCAGATTCAGCTTTCTTCACGCTCTAGCTCTCTCTATCTTCTGGTCCACTGGCAGTGGTCCTAGCGGATTTCGGGTCGGGCAAGCGGCTAGCCGGCTAGTCTATGAATATGGTGACATCAAACCATTGAACTGTGCGGTCTAAATTTCTCATTGGGAGATGGCATTGTATTTACAGACGCCCGAATGGCAGGTGGTCATACAAGCTTTGGACCAGGTGTAAATTGCAGCTGGTAGAGGGCTGGAGCTGGGTCCACATAGTGGACGGCTGGTCCCAGATATCAGAACTTCCCAGCTGGGGTTGGTCTGGCGGCACTTTGGCGGTGTAAACAGCAAGACGCGAACTCGAGACCGCGTGACGCTGAAAAACCTAGACCAACAAACGAGAACTATCCTGAGTCTTATCCAAGTAGGGCATCATGCTGACACAGAGGCAAAAAAATGCTTTCAATATACAATGTCGCTTGCTCCCGCCTGCCCAACACCCCTTAAGCTTAACTTTGTTATCCATCTTCCACTTCACTATTAATTCATAGATAAAGGGCATTTGTTTGGCCTCTGGGACAGCAGGCCATTAAGAGGAGTGTTATTCACCGAAACGGCTATACTTTCACTATTTCAAGTTGGTAGAAAAGGCAAAAAACTTACATGCATACGGGTGGACTTCATTCGTCGAGACTGCTTTCCCTTGACTATTTTCGAGTTGGCAGAAAAGGTAAAAGACTTACATACATGCATGTGGGCGAACTTCATCCAGGAACGAGATCTGCGATCGCGAGGAGTGCATCGGATCATTGACATGGCGCGGCAGGCCTCAGATGCTAAATGGCGGGCAAACAGCGAATGGCATGGAACACTTATGTGATGTGGTGAGGTCATTGAGTCACATGGTATATCTACTGAATTCCAAGAGGTGTGTGCAAGTCTGGTGAGTACATCACAGGAATTTGATGAGCAAACCGAATGAATTCCACTAATCCGACTATTCAAATCACGGCGGTAATAATTCCTTTGAACGGCAAAGGAAATATCATTGGATTTCGATGAGCACCATTTCCTACCAAATTCCGAAGAATCCCGGGTTTGCCATCTATACAGTGAGGTACGAGCTTGGTTCGTATAGAGTGTCTGTCTACGAGAGACTAGGTTTGCCGTGTACGCAACGGTAACAATGAGAATATGAGATGGATGTATTCATAAATATGTGCATAATACAAAGCAAATGTAAGGAAAGCCCCAATGATAAATTGCTGAAAGCCGTTGCAGGAATATGTCGCTGCACGCTACTTGCCAACGACGGCAGGTGGTACTAGTTAGAGCCGCTGCGTGGGGCTGCATTATGCCCATAAACACTGCGCCACAGGAAGGCAGAAGCGACCACGGGCATGGCTGTAGACTGTTGTGGGCTGCGAGGGAGTGGCTGGGTGCCAACTGGGTTTCAGAGTTTGCCATGGAGTGAGCTCACAAGGCAGATCAAGTCGACAAAAGGCGAGCTCAAAGAACTCCGGCTTTGATCGGTGCTTAAAGTCCGCGCACACATGTGTCACTAATACGTGGTTGGTCTTTCCTCCCACCTCCATCCTTCATCCTCGACACTTGTCTCATTGTCAAATCCAACGTCTTCTGTTCCTCTCTCGTCTCTTGCTACCACCCTTGCTCTGGCGACAGCATAACTCCCGTCTTTACCTCTCACATCTCACCCTCATATAATCTGGATGCCACCAGCGTTGCAGCTATGGGACAACCTTCCAAAATCCGACAAGCACACGGCTAGGCGGTACCCACAGTCTCGCTTCCGCCCTCAACGTACCAAACCCAACCTTCGTGGAGAAGCTCGCACAGAAGTAGGTGGGTGGTGCAGTTAAGGACGGGGTAGAGGACGGACAATCCATCTGTCTGCAGGTGAGTTGTTCACACCTTTTTTCCCCCTTTACTCCTGCCTTTGCTCCCCCGTCACTCTGACACAAAGTACTGATTGATGGTCCCAGTCTGTGGCAACACTTCGACCTCCTTGCGCACTTGAGCTCAATAGAGTCCAACAGGCGGGGCATCACCAGATACGTCTCATGTTGCATTCTCAATACCGTTCTGACCCAGATCCTTTCAGGCCTAGTCTTGTACTTACAATTCGTAATTACAGGACCCTCTCCTCATGCATACAAAGTCACGCAAATGAACAAAGGCTGTACAATAGTGAGTGCAGCCGTCCTCAGTTTATACTTCTGTTAACTTTCATGCCAGGTGGCTGCTGGCTCCCTTCTTCCAAGCGGATACCTGTGATGCACTGCTGCTCGACAAACAGTTCCAGGTACAAAAACTTTCTGGGTGTACATGGCGCATACTGATGGTTTCGATGGCAGGGATCCAGGATTGCGGCCTGATGGCAGGATGCGGGGCAAACAGGGAGGTCTGGGTAGTACGGAATCTGGTAAGACTGGTTGTTTGTCCTGTTGTGCAGAGCACGCACGGGCTGAACACTGAACACTGAAATGAGTGGAAATGTGTTCCTCGTTCGTGAGCTCATGTAGTAGTTATAATGCTAATTCAATTTGTTTTCTTCAATTCTTTCGTTGTTACTGTCCCATTGAGTGCCGCGGTGAGCAAAGCAATAATTTGGAACCTGGGCATAGTGAATAACACGAATATGCAGAACAAATATTCGTTGCTTAGTAAGCAGTTGAAATCCTCACTATTTTCAAATTATTCACAAGCAACATGCATTGATAAGTCTTATTCTACATTTTCAGCAATCACAATGACCTTCAATGCTGCCATAATTTGAACATGGTGAAGATTTCAGCTGCTTACTAAGCAACAAATATTCGTTCTGCATATTTGTGTTATTCACTACCTGGGCAGATGGCCGGTACCACATAGCTTTCTGCTGGCACACAAGCCAGCTTTCCAGCAATAGCCTAGTATTGGCTAGTCACACCGGCAATTGCCAAGTTTTGGAATACCCAATGTTGATGACAACACAATAAGTGTTGAAATCAATGTTGGGCCAAACAAAATTTAAACCAACACTGGTTGAGAGATTCAAGTTTTTCAGCACAATTTATGGTGAAAAATGTTGTTTGTTTTTCAGACATTTTTCACTGAAAAAGGTAGTGAAAAACTCAAAACATTTTCACTATTTTGTGAGTTCGAGGTGAAAAATTCAAAAGGAAGCTCAAAAGAGGTGAAAAAGATTTGAATTTTTCACCACTTTTTTCAGTGAAAATGTCTGAAAAACAAACAACATTTTTCACCATAAATTGTGCTGAAAAACTTGGATCTCTCAACCAGTGCGAGTGCTGTAGTCTCATTTTGTCTTATACAATATCTGACATTGATAAAATCAAAATTGTTTTCAGTGGTGCTGACACGGAGCTGATGCGCAAAACAACAGATTACAAGTCAGGTGGGCTGAAAACCAAAACCAAAACCTATTATCTTGGTATTAGAAAAAGTGCAGCCAAAACTTGGAGTATTGGTTGGACTGGAAGCAGAACCAAAACTACGAATTTTGATTCTCATTTCAGTCCATGTGAAACTTGGAGTTTTGGTTTTGATTTCGGCTCAAGCTGAAATCAAAACCGCAACTATGAATTTCAGTGCAACTGAAATTCCATCCACAAACAATCTGCAGCCGATCTGCAGACAATCCACTGCTCGTCCGTGACCCGTCTGCTGCCTGTCCGCTGCTCGTCCGCCACCCATCTCCTGGCCATCTGCAGGTGATCAGTGTCTAGCAATATTAACGTGAAGTTAGTAGGGATTGTGTCCCACTAATCCTACAGAGGGGGGAGGTGGAATAACATGGTGGGTGAATTGAAGGCTAAACTAAGAACAATTGCAATTACAGGCAAAATAAAGTTACTATTCATAGTATCCAAAAACGAGGACAAGATCTTAAGTTTTGTTAGAAGCGGATCACCTGCAGACAAATGGCAGATGGGCAGCAGATAGGGGGAGGACAAGCAGCAGATGGTCCGTGGATGGTCTGTGGACAAAATTTCAGTCCAACTGAAGTTTATAGTTTTCGTTTTTATTTCGGCTTGGGGAGACAGAATCGGGGCTGAAATCCCAAGTTTCGCAGGAGTTGAAATGAGAACCGAAACTTGTAGTTTCAGTTCTGCTTTCAATCCAATCAACATCTCAAGTTTTGGCTGCATTTTTTTCAGTACCTAGATACTTATTTTCCATTCTGGATCTCAGCTAACCTGAGGTGCAATCTGTTACTTTGCATCCCAGCTCCACCTTGGCTCAACTGAAAGCAATTTTTTTTCTGTTAATTTCAGATATCATACCAGACAAAATGAGACTAAAGAACTCAGGTTAAATTTGGTCCAGCCCAATGTTGATTTCGACACTTAGTGTGTCGTCATCAACGTCGGGCCTTCCAAAACTTGGCCATTGCCGGTGTGAGTATCCCATAGTTGTGGCGCTGAGCTGTCAAGCATCCCACAGCAATGTCCTAGTGCTGCATATTAGGGATGTAGCTATGGCTACTAGAGACACTATGGGTGCTATGCAGCACTGTCAAACACTGCCAAGTGTCGGCCGGTTTTCCTGATGTCCGGCTGTGACAAGATCGGGATAGTACTGTACTATTTCGACCGAGTGTTCATGTAATGTGTAACACAGCCCTATGAAGTGAACACTTTAGCTACATACCTGTAACGGTAACAACAGGCAAATGGACACCGAATTTTTTGAAGCTCCAAATGGGCCCAAAACAACTCTAATACATGCATATAATTTCAAGGAGTCCGATGGACTGGGACTGCAATCGGAACACCGTAACCCGCACAACGCAACTTAAACTTGCCAACTTAAGCTGCTTACTCTTCCCTTAATTAAGCACTGAATCAAACCAACACGGCTGTCATAACTTCTCCTAGTTCGTCACCAAGTATCGGACCCTGTATGTAATGCATCTCAGCAACCCAAACTAAATGCATCCAAGACCAAAAAAAATACAAGGTACACGGTGTGGTATCATGTCTTACTACTACTGCATATCCTGCCCACCACTTCGGTTGAAGAAGTAGATTTGGCGTCCAGCAGTGGCAGCAAGTGGTGTCAGAGTGCTGATTGCCCGCCCAGTGCCGCAGAGACAGAATTGCCGGAATTCGACACCACCGCAAGTAAATCATTGACGTAGGTACCAGAGTTATGGACCTGATTAACCAAAATTCAGCTTCAGACATACATGCGCGATTTTGTCAAGACTCTTTGAGTTCTTCTTTTTTTCGTTATCTGATTTTGGGGGAGAACATTGCGTACTTCGACGCGCAAGGTGTTCGGGGACAGAATCAACTGTATTCGAGCGACACAGCAACAGAACAGGCACAGACAGGAAACTTGGATAGCGAATGAAGACCAACTTGAAGTGTCCAGTATATTTCAAACTACACGCTGCTTATCTACGTGAGTAATATATTGATTACTGCTACTTGCGGAACTTAGGGCGCGCATCAATTTCTTTTGATTTTGATCACTTTCAGTATAACATCTGTAACTCATTCAATTCTCACTGAATTCGAATAATTACTATATCATTGAAACCGCATTCAGAATCCGCAGGCACCCGTGTTCTCAGAATTGCAACACACCCCGAAGATTACCAAAATAAATAATAGCGAGAGATAAGTATCGTCGGCTGAAGCATCGTACAGACCTCGAGCATGTATGTAGCAAACACTGATCAGCCAAGCTGAGAACTTTATCTCGAAATACCCAAAAGTGGGGTTCGGTCAGTAGTTGAAAACGGGGGCTCGGTCAGTAGCTGAAAAGTGGGCTCGGTCAGCAGTGGAAAAGAAGGGCTTGGTCAGTAGTTGGATTGGGCTCAGTCAGTCGTCTTGGGTTCGGTCAGTGGTTGGATTTGGGCTCGGTCAATGGGTTGGTTTGGGGTCGGTCAGTAGTTGAAAGTATTTTGCGTAATAAATAGGTTTCTCACGCGTTTCCATCAAACATCACTCCATCACGGTCACGTTGCCGCGTCCAAGTTCAACCAGTGCAACCTGGCTCAGGCCACCTTCTTCCTCGGGCTTATGCATATTTCTCAAAGCTTCCCAGATAATCTGAGCGGCTTTCAGGAATGTTTGCGTTGGAATTTGGCCCAGATCAGGTTGATCGATGGATGCTAGTCCACTTGCCGTCAAGCCTACCGCTGCGAGTTTTGACCGGAAAATGGGGCTTTAGCTAGCTCAACAAGGCTGGTGTAGACCACTTGCCTCAGAGCCCGGAACATCCGCGAAAAAGCTGCAGCTCAGACTGGCGGGTGCTGTATCGTAAGTGCGGTACGCCGTCCTCGCTGCCGTGCCCGGTGGACTTTCAACTTCCGTGGCCGAATTGGATCCACTCTTGCGCCACCTTCCTGGTGGACAGTATTCCCACCGGAGTCTCTATCTGAACCCAAGATCGAGTCGGAAGTCCTTGCAAATACTGTCACAGACCACGAATGAACCACAGAGACCATACTGGGCTTAGGTATCAAACGAAAACACAACACTGTCAGGCAACTTGAACAATGCAAAGAAAAATTCAAGCTCTGGAATGGAACTACACCCTACTCGACGACGTGAGTTCGAGTTATTCACATTGGAGATGCATACTCACATGGATATTCCGTAAGATGGGTTGTCAGTGGTTGCCGATTCACGGCGACGAGCTACCGTGTGTGTAGTACCTAGCGAACAAATAAGAATCAGTCAAGATGCCTGAAGAAGCGGAAGACACGTACGCGCTGACGAACAAATAACCGTTTCGCGGATCTCGCAGACTTTTTTGATGCCCTCGGATCATCTTCATCCAATGTAAAATACGCACCAAGGTCGATCTTTGAATTTCCTTCACATATTTCGCGCACTGACTGATGCTATGCGCAGTTTCCCCGAAGTCGCGCAGATATTCCACTAATTCGTCCCATGTTGCAACGCTGCGTGTTTCCAACAATCGGCTCTGGATCTTGGAGGCCGACAACCTGGCCCTATCAAAACCGTCCTGTCAGCAATCCTGCTATATCCGCGATGACCACTGGACTTATTCGAGCAATCGACGCGTCGTATTCATCGAATCCACATGACTTCTCGGACAGTGCGCTTTTGCGTGCACTGAAGTCTCTTCGGCCACTTTAATTTCTTGTTCAACTCGGCGAAGCTTGTATGATGGACGTTGGTGATTGGCGGTATAAACGATTAAACACGCGGACACAAGCGCCCAAAAATATAGCGGTTGCCCGGTAGCAGAGAGAGTGCTCCAAATATCATCGAGGTGGATATTGCGTCGCACATGTCTGGAAAAGTTGGTTGCACGTAGATGCTTGGGGGATTTAGTTCGCAACCGACTTCCCCTTGGGCAGAAATTCAAGCGAGACGTTGTAGCTCCCGTCGGGATTTAAAGGTTATCTTTAGCGTTCCGCCAACAATAGCTCCCACAACGGGCAATGCTTTGGTGATTGATCAGGCCAATTGCCGACATGTCGACAACATGTGCTTGCCGTCTGGTTACCTATGTATCAGCCCCCTCTCACGTATGCACAACAATTCTGAAGATCACTCGCTCCAGTGGACGTACAATAGAATTTCAGTGGTCTTCGCCGCGCTTCCTCGGATTTCGCTGGTTCATGTTGGTTTTCATTAGTGCCTAAGAGCCCAAGTATCATGTTCAGATCATTGAGACCGAAGTCAACCTGCCCGTGGTAAATGTTCCTCGAATAATTTTTACTGGATACCGCCACCTCGCGGGGATTGTACAGTATTGCATGTCCGACAAAATCAGAAGGAGGTCCTACGAAATCATCGGCGAGATGCCGTTGGCTGGCATGGGGTGAACTAAATTATCTTGACAGCATTTAACGGGGATAAGAAGGTGCAGTCTCAAATTAGTCTTAGATCTGCTGGAGCATTCAATGATCCATTGCCGTACTGTAGACCGGAGATGCGACACCGAATCCAATCCGGATTCGGGGAAAAAACGTACTTCGACGCGCATGGTATTCGGGGACACAGATCCGCTTTATTCGAGCGACACATTTACACGGCGGGTACGGAAACACTGTAAAGATACACAGATAGCAGAAGAGCAGCAAATGAAGAGCAAGTACAGTGGCAAGATTGAGGATCCGACCTAGGTAGGAGCATTTGGATTCACTTGATCAACAGATCGGGACGCTCACACGGATGTAACCGCTATCCTGCTCACCTACCGATTGATTCTGAGGCGCTAACAACAACCCCGTCCCGGCCCCCACCCCCAACACCCCGCCCTCACCCTCCTCGCTCGGTCCCTCCCCCCACACCCGCACCCAAACCCTTCCGCACCCCCACGCCTACGTCGGCACCCCCGCCCTCTTCCGACGGGAACCCCCAGCCCAATCGCTCTCAAGCCCGCAAGCTCCAGCCTGAGCAACGACGCTGGCTGCGTTGGTGGAGGCGTCAGCGGGCCGGGGCTCCTACTCCTGCCCCCTACTCCCACTCCTCCCCCCACTCCGGCTGCGACTGGCCGTGGAGTCCAACTGGGAATGGGAGTGAGTGCGCGACAAGCTATACGGCGCCGGCGCGCACGAGGACGAGTACTCCTTGCGCCGTCGCCCGTGGTCGAGGTCGTGCTCGTGCAGCAGCTCGTCCGTCGTGCTGATATTCGTAATCGGCTTCGTCATCATCGTAGTTGTCCCGCTCCCGACTCCTCCGCCACTCACTCCTCGCGCGCGAGCCCGACCCCGCGTGCCCGCTGCAGCGGAATGCGAGTAGGTCTGCGGCATACGACTGTACGGCGCGCGGGACGACGAGCGCTCCGCCCGCTCGCTCCCTCCCTCCCGCGGGCAGGAGCGGGGGCGGGTGCTTCGCGACGTGCGCGAGCCCGGTGGGTCCCCCTCGATTTAGCTCGTCATCCCCATCGCGCGACGAGTTGGCAGCGGAAGTGGGCACATTTAGAAGCCGTCCCGAGATGCGGTGCGCACCTCACACGCCTCGGCCGCGCGTCCGTAGGGGATCGCACATGTAGGAATGATCCCAGCTCTGTCGACCGAGCGCGCGAGGCACGCACTGTGGTGCCGCGGAATCGGGCGCGAGACGATGTAACGCGCGAAGCTCAGAGTGGGTACGCTCGGGCGCGTTGCGAGTTCCTCGTTCAAGTCCAGTAGCGATACCCGAGGCGTCGAGTCGTCCTGCGAGATCCCACGCATTGGCGCGGCACTACTTGGGTTTCCTGGCCTGCGTTGTGTGCGATGATGTGCGCGGGTTGTGTATTCAGGAGTGGGAGTAGCATCCCCGACGTTGTTCGTAGTACTGGGCCATTCAATCTGCGACGGGAAGCCGGCTTAGTGGATGCAGAAGCGAGAACTAGGGCTTGCAGAGGTAGTGCTGGAATATCTGGTCATTTGGACTTGAGCAGAGGGCACAGTTTCAAGCAGTTGACAAAGAAGTCCTCCGATGTCGTATGTAGTCAGTGGATGGCCGCCAAGTAGTGATGTTTCGATCCCATCAACCTTTCGTTTCCTCTTGTCCTTAGCCGTCAGAGTCAAGTCAGAGTGCCCTCGGTGCTCTTGCAGCCCTCAGTCGTGTTCCGAACCTACTCTTGGTCTCTTCTTGCGCAAAACCTAGAGCTCCTTCGAACTCAGTTGTCCCTGCCGTATTACCATCCTTCAAACCTTCTGCCGCTCAAATTCGGAGTCGTTAAACTTGTGGTTCCCAATTTTCGCGTCACCTACAATAATGCGACGGCGAGGCCCACAACTTTAACATCATGCAACTCACTGGAAGGTGACCACCCAGGCTCATATCAACGTGCGTGAATTTTGCTTAGCGAAGCTGAGTCCGACTGGGGTTTCATTCGCAGGCAAGAATCACCAATGCGTCTGATTTCACGCTGCTGAGTGGCACGACCAGCGTTTATATCGACGGGGTTTCATATCGCGTTCGGATGTCCCGGCTCTGAGCTCAAAGAAAGCTTCGACTGTCCGCTGGGGCGGGTTCTTCGATTATGTGGCCTTCAAGTTGAGGCTGCTCGTCCCCGTATTGTCCGAAGGGATTGTCAACGCGGGGTTGACGAACTTGACCTCGATCTGCGCGTTCTGCGACGTCTACCGGCGCGATGCGCTGCGAGAAGATGTAGGATGTATGTAGAAGCCCGACTGCAGGAGTTTCTTGACGACGGGGGTGGTAGGTTATTCGGATTGAGGGGCCGACGCTGAGACGAAATTTCGCAACTATAAGCTCAGGGAATTCAAGGAGAGTTGAACGAGTGATACGCACCCACGCCGCAGGTGCTGCATGCCTTGCGCGGGTTTGTGGCGCAGGCCCGGGGGGATGGCGCCGACGAGCCGACGGAGTACGTTTGAGCTGGACCGGAAGCTGAACTAGGTGTGCTCGGTCGGGACTAACCTGTTGTTGGAGTGGAATCTCTTATCGTACTCTGTAGCACACAGCTTGGCTTTTACTTGATACCTAGACTTATCACGGTCTGCCTGCTCGCCCACATTTGTTGCACCTCCCAGGCAGGCTGTGAGCCTACTTGATATCATTACATATCTCGTTACTTGGCTCGTTTTTCTCAGTACGACTTCGTTTCCATTGACTCTTTTTCCCTTCACCTTCACATGCAGTTTCTTTCAATTGGGCTACGTTATTTCACGTCCTGTAGCCGGGTTTACACAATACTTCTGCATCATGTCTTTATTCCTGCGCTGGCGAACCCGTAGCATATTAGTTCGGCCTTTCAACTTTACCACGTCTCATCTCCGCTATTTTGCTGGTTTTTCTTAGTACGGCTTCGTTTCTCACTTCGTTGCTCTTTTTTTCCCCTTGCGTCGAGCACTTGAGATGCTCGTGCATCGGGCAGCCAAGTTCCCACTAAACCCCAGGTTGAAAGTGTTCTTCGCCAGTTTCTTCTGCTTCCACGCGTCCATTCGCGGAGCTTGAATCTTGTTGGCAGTTCGACTCCTGCGCTTTAGCGCGAGCCAATACTGCGAGAACGTCTTGGCAGCCTCGAAATCTTCTCTCACGGCCACACGGGGGTGGTCAACAGTCCAGTCTGTATTTGACAAAAAAGAACAATTATCAGGAGCACCAAGATAGGATCTCGCGTGTCGATATGGCCCAACACATTCTCGGCTTTGACCGGAATCGCGAGATTTTTATAAAACGTATTCGAGATTATATTCTGCTCTGAGACGCGTCCCACCCAGTGCGCATATCTTTCACTCCATCTATCTCATGCTTTCGGTAAGATCGTGCAGAATCATCGCAGTGTATGGACTAATTAGAATTACGAACAGTTTGTTCATCCACCGTCCCATCAGAAAGCCTGCGCCATCGATACAAAAAAGCAGGGCCTTCAATCCACACTGAGGTGAGCGCCAGAGAGCTGCTTACAAGCCCCCGCAATCCCACGAAATGCCGCAATCGATCGGCTGAATTGGAAGCATCATCGTCTTCGGCGTTCGAAACATCTAACTTGAAGTGTTTCCAGCGGATGGACAGGAATTCGAGCAAAGGGGGGAAATATTGTATGCTGGGGAGATTCTCTATGAAATTTAAGCTCTGAGAAACGCGTTAACGTCGGTCTGAACAAATTGTGGAAATGATCTACTGTACCTGGGAGGTTGGGTTTGTCCCAATAACCGTACGAGATAGTGATGTTGAGGGCCGTGAGATAAGGAAAGATGTTGAATAATGAATGAAATGCCGTGACATCCAGGGGACTGGAGGTAGCCGTGAGTGAGAAGACGTTGTTGGACGGAAGAGTTCCCTGCAGAACGTCCGTTATCCGAGACTGCCAGTAAAAGGTGTTGGTGTTCAAAGTAAGGCGGGCGAGGGTAGCGCGATTCAAGAAGATACGGAGCATCTCTGCCGGCCCGTCGTACTCTCTGAGCATTGGCAGTAGATCGTGCGCGCCCAGCTCAAACTGGTCGTCCCATCTTCCCCAGCGTCCCTCCATCACGAAGTTCGTGACCCCAGGAAATTTGGGTAGGATAGGGAGGACACGTGGCCCGCGGTTAGGCCCCATAGTCTCTCCAGTTGGCACGGCGTATAGCGTTAGCTTACGCACGTGGGGAAAGGACGGAATGCGATTTGGGATCTTCATAAGGAGATGAGGCCCAAATCCTAGATGCATTTCGACGAGGTGGGTAGGACGTAGAAGACCCACCCATTGGCAGAAAGTTGGGGGACGGAGTACGTGCCGGATTCCAAAACTTGTCACACGAGGTAGCTGGAGTGAAGCGCAGTCAAGAGGCTCGGGGATTCTGCACAAAATGATCTGCAGGTGGGTGAGTCCGGGCAAGCCGCACAGATTTTCCAGCCCAGTTTCCGTGAAATGGACTATGTAGGCATGGAAGTGGTGGATGCCGGCGAAGTGTGGAAGCCGTTCGAAGAAGATGTTGAGCAAAGCGGTCGGCGCGTCCACTGCCTTCCGTTCGGCCCATTCTCTGCTAGACAAAGGAATTATGCTGCACGAGCGAACGAGGGGCGCAATTTCCGGGGAAGACCAGAACTCCAGGCGCTCGACTTCACGCTCCTGTGCCTCGTCATAAAGACACACCGGGTCGTCGGCCTCTGGCCAGCGCACGCGGCTCCGATCGGTGGGCATGTAGCGTATGCCGTACGGGTGGAAGACGAAGTCCGCGAACAAGAAGGGGCGTGATATGCGCCAGAGGGTGCGATGAGCCAGCGAGACATGTTGGAGAGCGCCTTTGGGAAGGTGCTGCACAATCTCGAGCAACAGCTCTTCGGGGACTTGTAGCTCCAGGCCCATGGTGAGTGTTCAAGACAAGAGCAGTTTTGAGGCAGTGCACGGCCAGAACCAACCGTTTCATCCACGTGCGTTCCGGTATCCTGACACTGAGGCTGACAGCGTGTCGTATAAATCGATATCCGATGTAATTGCATTGTAATTGCAGTCGGTTCTGCCAAAGAAGAAAAAAACAAAAAGGCCAGAAAGTGTTTCTTCAACGATCCCTGCTGGCAACTGACAATCCGGAAGGTGAAGACCCGGAGCACTGCGACCACCCGCCGTAAGGATGCAAGAACCATGAATCCCGAAAGCTCGGAGCGAATCTTTAATTCGAGTGGTTCTAGCTCTAGAAGGGCAAGGTCCGCCAGAGCTCAGAGAACTTGAACTAGGCGCGGTCGACGGCAAAGCGGGTAAATAGTCCGTTGGGAAGTTTTGAAAACTGAGGAGAATCCATACGTCGCAGTTGTCGCTCAAGCGGGCGTGCGTTGTGCGAGTGGATGAGATTTCGATTGTTGTCCCGCTGGAATGGAGAAAGCCCTTAGCCGAGTGGTGGCAGGAGGGAAGAGAGACGATTTGGCTGCGTTGATCGTCGCGAAAAACCAGCTGCTTTTGCATTCACACCGAAGGTTCCAGAATTCAGGGACATCCAACGTAAGGTGCCGTTTCCAATCTACCTACCTACCTACCTACCTACCAATCAAGAAGATCTTTAACTTGGCGATTGCTCTGCTTTTTTTGCGCTTGAACTTCGACATCCCAAACCTGCCCGTCCTGGCGACGTGGGAGACATACTTGCTTGGTGGACAACAAACGAATGATTTCTTTACCAAACTGTACAATTTTAATAAGAAAGAATCCGAGGTACAAGGTGGTACAAGGTTGTGGTATCTAAAGACAATCGTCCAATGCATTATCCCAGATAGATGTCCGAGGACGTGTTTCGACAGGATCTGAATCCCCTGCAAGAAGTATATGGGTGCGTGGCGCTGGAGATGTGACAAGAAACCAAACCGCACTTGACTCAGTCGGCAGTGGTACGAGAAATAGCTCCCAAAGTTGAAAACAAATCAGGTATCATCACAGGGCGAACCGGGTTGGTCCTTGTGGAGGGAACGACGAAGTATCTCGTCGTCACACCGACGGGGAGGGCCATCACACGCAGTTCCACGCGCCCCCCGGATCGCATAGCGCGCGTGAATTCGTTCCTCCAGCCACTCTGTTGGTTCAAGGCTTGTACGACGGGGGAGTCGTCGTACGCTGAGTGTATTTCGATCTGTACGCGCCCGCAGGTGTAATCAAAAAAGATGAACGACGGCGCCGTCAACTTCTGCGTCCTCGTGGAGGCGGCCGCATGAGAGTCCTTGGCCAACATTGCGCGGAAGGAGTATCGTTCGCGTTCTGTGAAACCTTGCTTTTCAGCTGGGATTTTGTTAGCGATGGATCTAGAATGCAAGCAAATACCTACCGAGACGCAGAGAATAATGAGCTCCGTAAGGATCGCACATGTAGGAATGATCCCGGCTCTGTCGACCGAACGCGCGAGGCACGCACTGCGGTGCCGCGAAATCGCGGCGCGAGGCGATGTAACCCGCGAGACTCAGAGTGGATACGCTCGGGCGCGTTGCGAGCTCCTCGTTCAAGTCCAGTAGCGATACAGACCCGCCCGAGGCGTCGAGTCGTCCTGCGAGACCCCACGCATTGGCGCGGCACTACGTGGGCTCCTGGCCTGCATTGTGTGCGATGATGTGCGCGGGTTGTGTATTCAGGAGTGGGAGTAGCATCCCCGACGTTGTTCGTAGTACCGGACCATTCAATCTGCGGCGGGAAGCCGGCTTAGTGGATGGAGAAACGAAAACTAGGGCTTGCAGAGGTAGCGCTGGAATATATGATCCTTTGGGCTTGAGCAAAGGGCACAGTTTCCGCAGTTGACAAAGAAATCTTCCTGGATGTCGTAGTCAGAGGATCGCCGCCAAGTAGTGATGTTTTGATCCCATCAACCTTTCGTTTCCTCTTGTCCTTAGCCGTCAGAGTCAGGTCAGAGTGCCCTCAGTGTCCTTGCAGCTCCTCAGTCGTGTTTCGAACTTGCTCTTGGTCTTTTCTTGCGCAAATCTAGAGCTCCTTTGAACTCGGTTGTCTCTGCCGTATTACCGTCCTTCAAACCTTCTGCCGTTCAAATTCGGAGTCATTCTGTTATGTTAAACTTGCGGTTCTCAATTTGCGCGTCACCTACAATAATGCGACGGCGAAGCCCACAACTTTAGCATTGTGCAACTCACTCGAAGGTGGCCACCCAGGCTCATCAACGTGCGTGAATCCTGCTTTGGCGAAGCTAAGTCCGACTGGGGTTTCATTCGCAGGCAAGAATCATCCATGTGTCTGATTACACGCTGCTGAATGTCACGGCCAGCGTTTATATCGACAGGGTTTCATATCGCGTTCGGATGTCCCGGCTCTGAGCTCAAAGAAAGCTTCGACTGTCCGCTCTGGTGCGTATCACTCGTTCAACTCTCCTTGAATTCCCCGAGCTTATAGTTGCGAAATTTCGTCTCAGCATCGGCCCCTCAATCCGAATAACCTACCACCCCGTCGTCAAGAAACTCCTGCAGTCGGGCTTCTACATACATCAAGAGCGCCAACTACGTCTTCTCCCAGCGCATCACGGTAGACGTCACAGAACGCGCAGATCGAGGTCAAGTTCGTCAACCCTGCGCTGACACTCCCTTCGGAAAATACGGGGACGAGCAGCCTTAACTTGCGGGCCACATCATCGAAGAACCCGCCCACGCCGCAGGTGCTGCATGCCTTGCGCGGGTTCGTGGCGTAGGGGGATGGTGCCGACGAGCCGACGGAGTGCCTTTGAGATGGACCGGAAGCTGAACTAGGTGTGCTCGGTTGGGGCTAACCTGTTGTTGGAGTGGAATCTCGCATCGGTAGGTTGCTTGAATCTTTCTTATTCTTATCTTACTCTTTCGTGTCTGACGGGTCCCTTTGGCGCCCGGGCAAGCGCCAAATAAATGCACATTTCTACTTCCTCAACCGAAGTGGTTGGCCGCGAAGTTCTATATCTTCCAGGTCGACGCCTCGAAAAGCAAGGATAAGATCATCGCCAGCGTCACCACCGGGCTCTCCGATCTCCTCGGTACTTGTCCACAGCCTCGTCAATGACATTCAAATGAATTTGACGAAATCCACAGTCCTGTGTCGCCCGCAAGTGTGAAGGTTGTGGGATTGATTTTTTTCTTTTTCCTTCTTCTTTTTTTCGTTACGCGTTATGCGATTTTAGGGGAGAACATTGGGCACTTCGACGCGCAGGGTGCTCGGGGACAGAAATCGACTTTATTCGAACGACACGGCGACAGAGCAGGTAGAGAAACAAACACTTTACAAGACACAGCGACAGCGAACTTTGATAGCGAATGAAGAGCAAGTGTCCATAGGGATACACCATATTTTGAACCTACACACTGCTCAGCTACGTGAGTGATAGATAGATTTATTAAAAGGTCTGGACACTCACATGGATGTCGCTATCGATTCAAAGCGGCGTGTTACCGTCTGCGTGTGACGCGCTGGCGCCGAAATAACAGTGTCGTGGATTTCGCGCAATTCTTTGATGCCTTTAAAGAATTCGCGTTGGCGTTCGGCCTCGATGGTGACCTGAAAGCTTTTCGTTTAAATTCTCAACCGTAGATCCAACATGCACAATGCTCACCAATGTCGATGTTTGCATTTCTTTCACGTCCTTTACGCACTGGTTGATCTTTTGCATAATGTCACGCAGGTTCTGCAGATATTCCACCAATTCCTCCCATGTTGCAACACTGTGCGTTTCCAGTAGTCGGCTCTGGATCTTGGAGGCTGACAATTTAGCCCTGTAAAAATGTGCTGTTAACACTTGTCCTGTAGCTGCGGTGGCGATTAGACTTACTCAAGCAATCGACGCGCCCCGTCCGTCAACTCCACATGGTTCCTCGCGCAGTTCGACTTTGCGTGCTTCAAGGTTTCCTCGCAGGCTTCAATAGCGCGTTCGAGTCGACCGAGCTTGTGCGATGGATGTTGGCGATTGGCGGTATAGATGATTAACCCTGCGGACACAAACACCCAAAGAATATAGCGGTTGCCTGGTAGCAGAGAGAGTGCTCCGAATATCATCGAGGTAAATATCGCGTCGCACGTGGTTGGAAAGTTTTGAGTACAAGACTGCATGCAAGTGGGGGTGTTGGTTGTCGGTTCAGGCTGTTGGGCAGGTTTAAATACCTATGATTTCGGGACAAGATAGCGGCCTCTTTGGGCACATCAGGCGCAGAGCACGGACAGCTTTAGCCCAACCCGCAAATCTCGATCTGATTCCGTATTTGGAAGCGAGCTGGTTTGGCAGCTAAGCGATCCTAGTCATTGGTGGATCTTGATTCATTCCGATCCTTTGCTTTGCCTGATTCACTATTTTCTTGGACGACAGGTATATATTATTATATACACAGCCACTATGCCCAGCAAGACACTACCATCCACCGCCCCCGCAAATCCGCATGGTACTGACTCACTCATTCGGGACAGCAACCACAGTCTCTCTAAGGTGAACTGACCTTCCTGTGTGGGCTGACAAGCCGTTACCTCACCCGCTGCTACACAGATCGTAAAACTCATCACATAAAACCCAAGCAGTCATAGCTTGGCCGGCCTTGTGGATGGGCAGGACATACGGATAAAACCCCCATGGGACTTGGTTCAGATTCTTCTCTGCCAAGTATAAATCCCCGTCGTCCACCAGCAATGACAGATCAGGCATTACAGAAGAATTCTGCAAAAAGGATAGAAGCAGGGCTCATCTATCTCTTGCCAGTATTGGAAGAGTCAGGCACTGTGATGAGTATCAGCAGTGACACAGACTACGGAAGTCATCGAGGCCTAGATAAGTAAAGTAGTATAACATGCGAGCTTGCGAGCACAAGTTGTTATAGCGTCTGTCTACGAGAGACTAGTAAAGTAGCCTGACACGAGTTTAGGAAGTAGAAATCCGGCATGAGGGCATGGTTGCATAGAGGATGATATTGCCAAAAAATGCACGAGGACACCCCTTGGGAGTATATCTATGTAAGAAGGAACTGCATGAGGGAAAAACAGGAGGGTAAGAACAGAGTGCACACTCATAAACATACATTATAGATAGAGCTTGTGTACGAGGTCACAGTTGGAGGATAGGAGATATAAGATAGAGAGAGTGCACGAGGGCACAGTTGAGGAATCAGATAGAGCTAGTGCACGAAGGCACAATTCAGAATTTACATACTGTACAATTGTTAAAGAGTGACCTTGCTGTACCATCGTAACGGACCACTTAACTAATTACCATATTAAGCAAATATTAAGCATGCCGGGCGGAGAGGAACCCCTAACGGTTCTCTCTCCGACCCAGGTATGTCGATACCATTGTATTCTGTACATCTTAACTAACGGTTCTCTCTCCGACCCAGTCTGAGCTTATAAGGACATAGTTTGATAACAATTTCATTCAATTCGGCACGGGTTGTGACCCGTGACCCGAAATACCGATTCGGCACTTCGGCAACCAACGAATTTTCGCGTGACACCTCCAAAAGTTCGGCATTCAAGACGAAAAATTTCGAAAATTCTGCCTTTTTTGCATCTCCAAGGGAGATTTGGCCCCAATGTCACGCATTTTACAGGGCGCCATGACCCGTGACCGAGACCAAAATTCATCGCGGCACATCGCCGAATTGAAATTCTACAGGTAGTTGGTCTGCGCCCAATAAGGACATTGAAGTCCGAAGAGCGCCGAAAAGCCGGTTTGGAACGCATCGGGTAACCACCCGGGTCCGGGTGGTCCGTGCGCTCGGTAGTCAAATCGATGGCAGTCGGGCCCCGCTCCTAAGCCTGCGGACGACCATGCAGAACCCATGCAACTAGAGCAGGAGTTGATAGGCAGAGAGAGCACAATTCGGGAGGGCATGGGCAGGAGTTGCGTTGGTGTCGCAAGCCCCAGTCAGAGACCCAACGAAGTTGTCAATCATGCTGGGGCTGGCATACTTCAGTGGAAGAGTTTTGACTTAGGCAATGGGGACAGAGGCGACCAGATTGAATTCGATGGTGATGGTGGGGAAAGACTCGGTCTTAGTGCGGGAGGCGAGGAGAAAATATCTACTTAAGATGGTAGTAGTCTTGAAGACAATGGATTTTTGAGAACGTTGAGGATCAATCACGATGAGTTGGAGATAGCCAGACGTCCACGAAGGCCGAAATTGTCCTAGCATCATGACGAAGCGGCGATATAAAATCGTAGGATGCCAGACGACGCCGCGGAAGGCCTGATAAGCGGAAGTTCTCGGGGCGGTGCACGTCTCCCATCCGAAAATATCTGCTTAAGATGGTAGTAGTCTTGAAGACAATGTATTTTTGAGAACGTTGAGGATCAATCACGATGAGTTGGAGATAGCCAGACGTCCACGAAGGCCGAAATTGTCCTAACATCATGACGAAGCGGCGATATAAAATCGTATGATGCCAGACGACGCCGCGGAAGATATATCCTTGCCTGATAAGCGGAAGTTCTCGGGGCGGCGCACGTCTCCCATCCTGATGTCGGTCCAGTCGAAAAGAGATGTGTTTCCTTTTGGAGTGCGGGGAGTCGCAGGGAAGGAGTCCTGGTGCCAGCGCGGCGCGTTTGACCGACAGACTCAGCCGTTCGTCGCACGATGGTCCCGAGTCACCCACGATGCGAGCTGATTGTGTTGGTGGATCTTGATTCATTCCGATCCCTTGCTTTGCCTGATTTACTATTTTCTTGGACGACGGGTATATATCTGTATATATACACAGCCACTATGCCCGGCAAGACACTACCATCCACCGCCCCCCGCAAATCCGCAAGGTACTGACCCACTCATTTGGGCATCCAACGCACAACGATCTGATTCCGTATTTGGAAGCGAGCCGGTTTGACAGTTAAGCGATCCGAGTCATGGGTGGATCTTGATTCATTCCGATCCCTTGCTTTGCCTGACTCACTATTTTCTTGGACGACAGGTATATATACACAGCCACTATGCCCGGCAAGACACTACCATCCACCGCCCCCGCAAATCCGCAAGGTACTGACCCACTCATTTGGGCATCCAACGCACAACACAGCTGCCCATCATAGACTCCGCACGCTGTCCGTAATTTCCATCCTCCTCCATTACGTATCCTTCCTCGTTCTCACCCGCGCTGCGCCGCATAGGCAATATGCCGGTAGTACGAGCGTCAATCTACATCGAGAAGCGCGCGCTGACCTGGACTCGGGGTTATCCATATAGATCAAGCACGAGCGACCCGAGACTTCGCGGTCCATGCCGGACGGTTTTTTCAACAGCACGATTACAATGAAAGACATCCCGTTTTCCTTCTGGCCTGTAACACGCCTGTTGAGGCTCGACGGCGCATTCGACTCGCATCAATTATTGGGATGCGGCGCCAGATTCTCAATGCAACAGTATTCTTCGTCGAGCGCTAGATGTCCTAAATAGGGCAAATAGTAAACCTGTTGCCCGCTTTCGGTGAGCCCGCCCCATCAATCAGATACCCAATTCGAGATGTATACCGCCCTCCCGCGGACTTCATGAACACCGGGCGCGACTCGGAGATATTTCTTCAAGTGCATTCAACTAAGATTTTATTGATTTGAGTGTTTTGACCTGCCACGTCAATGATCGCGGGGTCACGTTATCGCGCCTGTCTCTTTCCTGCTGCAGCCGTAGAACCTCCATGATCACCGTCACGCCCCGGACCCGGTAACTGCCTCCGCTGTCTGCTTCGGGCGCATCTCTTCACTAGAAATGTCGAAATGAAGCCAGATGATCTCCATCCGTGCCGTTGCAAGGAAAACCCAGTGCTTCGGCGCGTCCCAATTTGCTCGCGCTAGTTATAGGCAGCCCGAATGGTGTCCGACCTCCTAGCCAAGCTCAACTTTAGTGCCCTGCCGTCCAGTCGCGTCATTCTCGCGTCATCAAGCATTGTGTCTGAAATTGGTCTGGAATTTATGTTTTCGTGGCGTTCTTTTTCTGGACCCGCCATATCCAACTTACCAAATTTTCGTGCGCGTGTTTCTTTCCAGCTCCTCTATCTCCGTTTCCAGACTCAGTCCATCCCTTAGTGCAACCTTTGCCATAGCCGCGGTGCCCATATATTGCACAGCTCAGGCACAGTAGAGTGATGCTTTCAAAGGTTCGTTATCCCAGTCTATTTCGCGTTTATTTGACCGTTTGACCGGTAGTATTCAGTTTACCGCGCATATACGCAAATACACCGTCGCACCAATCGGCGTTAGTTCATAAGAAACCACATCGCATTCGACAGTTGGACTTTCAGTTTCTCCATTCATCGCGCATATGCTCTACCTGGCGGGTCAGACTGTATGTTGTGTTAAAGGTGCGTATTCATTTCAACCCATCTCAGATTTGCGCTGTTTCCATGCACAGAACTCTGATTTTCGACTTGGGAGCATGTCGTCGGCTGCTCAGAGGTGATGATTTCAGCTTGGTCCTCCTTGTCCCGCGCACTCGGGGGAAATTGAACTGGGGCTGGGCTGACCCGCATATGCCCTGCAACTTGAACTCGGTGTGCCACTATTTCTTAACTTCGCCTCCTGCTCCTGCATCTTGCGACACCTGACCGCTGTATAGATTCTATCCCCCTCCTGGTGGGGGATCCAGGAACCAGGTGTAGCTGGGCTGGCATACAACATATAACTCGGCAGCATCGCGGGTGCGCTATTGAATTTTCAAATGCGCATTCCTGATTTCAGCTCACTGATGCAGGCCTGCCGCGCATATAACATATGACTCAGAATACTCCGGGTGCGCTATAGAATTTTCGAATGTGAATTTATCCCTGGCTTTAGCTCGAGCGACTCGCCCGACGGATGCAGGCTCGTCTTGTCTTTCTCTCCGCGCTCCTCCGGCCAATGGAGAGCTGATCAGCGTATCTTCGCTCTCCGAGGTATTCGTACTTGTTGTGTCCGGTGCTCTATCCGAACCCAAGCCATTCTCGAGGACGTCCTTGCAGACAGACCACGAATGAACCACAGAGACGATCCTTGGCTTTATAAATATAGCGAGTGGGACAGGTACCGAACGAAAAGAAAATATTGTTGAACAATGCAAATAAAAATTCAAGCTCTGGAGTGGAACTACACCCTACTCGAAAACACAGGAGTGAGAGCGGGACCGCCGCTCGATCACGCACCTCCGAGTTCAAGTTGGCCCAGTCGCAGTCGCGACGGCTCTAAGTGTTTGGCGCACAACCCGCGCTTGAAGTGAAAGTATTACTTCCATCCTCTCAATTAGCACGATCTTTACCTCACCTTTCAAAAAATATGAGTTTCGTTGGGGACATCGGGTTCTACGGTTGGATTTTCATCGTCATCATGCAGCGTGGTTCGCACTGTGCGCGGTACACGTGTTTCGGGTTCGAAGGCGGGTGGGAGGCGCGCAAGAGTGTCGACGCGAATGGGGGGCGGCGGCGGAGAGTGTAGCCGAGGGAAGGATTTGGAGAGCGGCGGGACGACGACGCCTCAGGGCGAGCCGCCGATGACGGAAAAAAAACGCCGGTGGCGAGTCCAGGTTCGGATGGGATGAACTTCACGGTGGCAGGGGAATCGAAGGATGGGAAGTAGACGATACATTTCTGGATGTATGATTCGAATATCTAGATATGTTTTCTGCATGTAACAGTATACGCAGGGTTCGAATGACTAGGTAAAACGGGATGCTAATGGAATCCGAACTCGAAATTCACTAGGTAATCCGTTCAAACATCGACCCAGTTCGGAAGCATAAAGCGCTTACCGTGGGGATGGAAGATGACGATGAAACTTGGTTCATTGCGCGGAGCGTTGCCCTGGAGTTCAGGCTATATAGTATCTTCTTAGCCAAATAGGTCCCCTGTTCAACGCAACCCACCTAGCCAGGAGGGAGTTGGAAATAACTGTATGAATAATATTAGTGGATACGGTCTAGTAAAGTGGGACTTGTACTCACATCGCACGCTGATTGCACAGACCGTGAGCCAGATTACTTGAATAATTAGTGGGTCAGCATTACAGTATTTATCTGAATAGGTTTTCCTACGCACAGTTGTCCTTCATTGCAACCAACTGACGGGTGAAGAAGGAAGTCAGGTCGTAAATTTGAAAATGAGGATAAATTTATATACGCAGATCAACGTTGCGATGCTCGACGCACTTCAAAACGAGAAGCGATGAGATGTAGCACGGAAGCTGGACGGTGAAACGAACCTTATCAACATCCCGCTCTCTGTTGCAGAAATTTGTGAGTGCAAATAGATTGTAACATATCCAATTTATTGACAAACCGATGGTGTACATGATGAGTTTATCCATGAGCGCGACGGTTCTAGATGATACAATGAGCTATATTCGCTGATGTAAATCAGAATATCATACCTTTTGTAAATTTCCCGTAACACCGAAATGTACTGGGTACGGGTAAATTGAGATACTTAAAATATACCTCGGCTGCGTACGATTATTTTCTGTTGTTGTTTTACCTTGTTGTTTGGTGGGGCAACGATACTCAACTGAATAAAACCTGCTCTGGTTTGCTTAAGCAAGCTGCGTTGAGACGAGCCGGCCTGTTTAAGCCGCTTAAGCATTTCCAAATCTTGTATATAGACTTTAATACAGTACTTAATACTCGTACTACTAGTCAGCCGAGCCAGCTTAAGCTGCTCGACCTGCGAGAAGGCTGCTTAAGCCAAATGGAAGTGATTAAACTGGCTTAAGCAGGTTAAACAAGCCAAACTACTGAAACAGGTCATGAAGCAAATGGCGGCTTAAGCAGTTCACGGCCACCAACACTTAAGCAGTGGTTATCGAGAGGACTGTGTTTGGTGGGCCGAGGAGCAAAATTACTGACAATGATCTTGCGACTCCCGTGCGGCAGAGACAGTAAATCTAGAACCAGAATGCTAATGATGAGAGCTTGCTCGTACCAAGTCCTAGGTGGCATGATATGTCGGTGCCCGAAGCGTAGCCAAGTGTGGGCATATTCGTCCTTCCAAACGGTTCAGCGGTGCTGCGTGTGTCCAGGAAAGAAATGGGAGGAGTAGATCAGATTTGTGTGCACGGCGCAGGAAATCACAGTTGTCTGGGATGTCGATGGAAGTGGCAACATGGCAGTCGAGAGAAGAAAGGCGCCAAGTTGCCACTGATTCAGGAGATCGGCAATCAGCGGCGCTGTCGTCCTTTGTCTTTGTCCTTTATCTGCCAAGGCCGACCTTCCTCTTTGTTCTCAAACTCTCAAATCGTCAACGTTTCCATAACAGTGGCATTGAAAGTTCCACCTTGACCTTCACTTGGGGCCACGACCAGGCACCAGCTTCTCCCATGACTACTCAGTCCTTCGGCCCAAGGTTTTCGGACTCTAGGCTCGTAATTTGCTCGCCCAATGCAGCCATCTGTTGTTCATGAGTTGAGAGATCTATTATCGATGCTTGAATTCCAGGTATGGCATGTAGTCGAAAGACATACTCTGTGGAGGCTCATCTTCCTCTTTCGCAAAAAGATCACCTGTCAGTTGCTCGATAGTCTCGGCGCCATCGAAGCTGCCACCCGAATTGCCATCGAATTCTGGTTCGCTTCTTCATCGGCATGGGCATGTAGCTCTTTATCCTAGGTGCGACGTACGTATCCTCTCCCCATCCTTTGTTCTAACTCTATCTGAACGAATACATCGCAGCTGGGACCCATCCCATGGCTCCTCATCGCAGAGCTCTTTCTGCTCTGGATGCGCGCTCGCAGCATGTCCATCACCAGTGCCTCGGACTTGCCCTTCGAATGCATCGTCCGCGTCGTGATGCCCCCGCTTTTCGGGTGCGCACTACTTTTTTCTCGCCGGCGCGGGAGTTCTCTCGGGGCTCGCGGTGTGGCACGTGTACGTCGAGTCGGGCAGGCAGGAGGCCTAAGCTGCACAAGCTGCTTAACTCGCTTTAGCCGCTTCAGTTGCTTAAGCAGCAGTATGGCGAACTTTGATACCGTCCAAGCTGCTCAAGCAGATTATTCTGCTTAAGCAAAGTCATCCATAGTGTAATTACTTCAGATCTATTGTACTAGGCCTAATACTGTATATTATGCTTAAGCAGCTTAACCAGGCCTGCACGTCTCAACGTAGTTTGCTTAAGCAAACGTGAGCAGGTGACAGAAACTGAACCATGTCAAGCTCCAGCTTTCGGAATATACGCCGCCTCGACAAGGAAACGAAAATAACCGCGCCCCAACTTGAACCAAATCGAGCACCTACGCAACCTCCCGACAGAACTGTGCCCTCAGGGGTCGGGGATATACAGAATACAGCCCAACACAGCCCCTATTGAGTGTGAACCTGCAGTGCGTTTGATCTTCGTCTAAAATCACTGAAATGGTCTTTGAAAGTCATCAAATCAGTACACATTTCAGAAGGATCTTTGAATCTTCTAAAATCAGTGCGCATTTCAGCGCTGCTGAAATGTGTACTGATTTGATGACTTTCAAAGACCATTTCAGTGCAATTAAAATGCTTTGTTTCTTTATAGCTGATTCTGGTGTTAAATTTTACGCTTCCCCTTTGAGTTTCCACCCAGCTTGGTTTCACAATCTCAGTAGCACTGAGTTTCACATAGACTCTTAGAAGATCTATTCAAATTTCCATGTGCATCGAAATTTTCCTTTATTTGGTGTGAATGATTCTCACAGTTTGACAGGAAAACCCAAAGGAAGCGCCGAATGGTGAGAAATAGGGGTCCGTTTATCGCGCGTCTCCATCAAGCAGCACTCCATTGTGGTCACGTTGCCGTGTCGTGGCTTGTCCCTTACTGTCATGAGCTTCTGTGATTTTTCGACCCTTCCTGCGTGCATCGGAAATTGGCCCAAATCACACTTGTGAACAACTTGCGAGGTTTCTGACCGGAAAATGGGCCTCTGGGTCAACGAGACCTCAAGGGCACCGACTCACGCGCACGGCGTTTCGTAAGCGTACGGTACTAATACGCCACCCTCCCCATCCATGGCAACTCTGGCTCTGTTGGTGGTATGTCGGAATTACGATTCCCCCGTGCCCGAATTGGAGTTAATCTTGTGGCCCTTTCCCCTCGGACTCTCTACGCACCGAAGTCTTGAAATCTTTCACTGGAAGCACTTCTATTCGAACTCAACTCATTCCCTAAGAAAAAATCCCTTGCGTACAGATCACAAGTGAACCACCGAGACGATGCTACAGATTTTTTTTTGCGACTTTATAAACACAGGGGGTGGGATAGACAGTGAACGAGACCAAGGTACTGGCAGGCAACTTGAGCCATATAAACAAAAAATTCAACACTCTGGAATGAAACTACACCCTACTCGACAACGTGAGTGTTATTTACCCACTTCATTGGAGATACATACTCGCAGAGATAGTTCGTAGGATGTATTGCGAGTAGCTGATTCAAGGCGACGAGTTGCCGTGCGTGTAGTAGGTAGGACCTGGCACACCAAACGGCAATCATTCAAGATGTCAGAAGAGTCAAAACGAAGGTTTCAAACCGACGTACGCGTTGCAGCTGGCGAACCAATAACCGTCTCGTGGATCTCGCGGACTTCCTTGATGCCCACGGACAATTGACGTTGGCGCTCGGTCTCGATGGTGAGCTTGGAGTAAGATGTTTGGATTGTTCATTATTCTCCAGAACCAGCTGTGCAATGCTCACCAAGGTCGAGGTTTGAATTCCCTTCACCTCTTTCACACACTGACTGATATCCTGCATAATTTCCCTCAGGTCGCGCAGATATTCCACCAAATTCTCCCATGTCGCAACACTGCGTGTCTCCAATAGTCGGGTCTGGATCTTGGAGACCGACAATTTAGCCCTGTCGAAATCGTCCGTCAACAAGTGCGCTGTGTTTGCGATGGCGACTGAACTTACTCGAGCAATCGACGCGTCCCATTCATCAAATCCACATGACTCCTCGCACAGTTTGCTTTGGCGTGCTTCAACATTTCATCGCAGACATCAATCGCGCGTTCGACTCGACCAAGCTTGTGTGACCGACGTTGTCGATTAGCAATGTAAATGAGCAATGCTGCAGAGCTGAGGCCCAAGGGAATGTAGCGTTTGCCTGGTAGGAGAGATAAAGCACCAAGTATTATCGAGACACACGCCGCGTCGCACATGTTTAGGAATTTTGGGTGCTGGTCCGAAAATGTAACTGAGGAGAAGCAGCAGCCGCTCTTCCCATATATATACGTGGCGGGTGCGCAGTTGTCGATGAAAGGCAAGGAAGAACTCCGAGGATGATTAAGCTCCTGGTGATTTCATCCAACCGTTTCGTCCAACCTCAGTGTCACTTGAACCTCACTACCCCCACAGCCACCCCATTTGGAGGATGATGAATACCAGAAAGGCTCAGTTGGGAAAGCATCACGATGAAAGAGAATGGATGAGAATGGAAAGCCCGGCGTCGCATCAAAGAAGTGAATGGCGCGAATGATCCTTTCTCGCATCATCACTTCGAGCCGAACGCCGTCGTGCGAGTCATCGGTGGTTCAACTGGTCCACGCTATAATATAATCCCGCGTCGCCGCGGCCGTCACGCGAATTATGATGGAAAAATGCTCTACCGCTTACCAAAACTCATCGGAGAATACTGCAACATTCAACCAGTCCAATATGCGCTGATCTGGGCATATCAGCTTGCATCAGACCATCAGATAGGCGCCGGGCCAATAAGGTACAGAAAACCATTATAGCTGCTGATCAGCCTGATGGAGGCTTAGAAGGGCTGATCAGGGAATTACAGCGAAAATGTTAAAACTTCTTGGACCCTCTCTTGAGGGTCACTTAGTACTTGCTTTGACTTCGTAGTTGAAACCACCAGACACTACATAAGTACTACTATGTTTATATTCTGCTAGGATAACGACTACTGACTATAGATACTACATTTGATATATGATGTAAAAGTTAGAATGACATGAGCTCAGTTATGTACCTTGTTCAGGCCGCCGGCTGGCTTCAGGATTTTACACAAAAGCCCTCATTTGACTAAGAGTCTTCAATCTCTCGATATATTCATACATCATTGACATTTCTAAACTTCTTCGCAAAGCTTCACTTTCATTTTTTCATTCTCCAGGTGGGGGGGATCTGGTGGTGGCTGACCAGGACCTCACAACACCTGATATGCCTCCCCGCAAACCTGATCAGTGCTGAACAGTCCATCAGGTGCGGCCAGCCCCTGATCAGGCAAATCCGATTTTTCCGACACTATAAACTTCCGCCAGGCACCACAGGAACAAAAGGAGCTGCTCTCGGAGATGGTCAATTTGAGGCCAATGATCGATGTACTGCAGCAGCTCGTAACTGCTAATCCCACTATCCCCGTCATGCAGGAGATGAAGAGTCCTCTGATCGCCTTCAGATCGACGATGGAGGAGTTCGCAGAAAAGCTGCAAGACGGGAAGGGCCCGTGTGCCAAATTCTGGAAACAATTGACATGGACGATGTGAGTAGAAAGGAGGCTACTGAGTACGTGGAAAAGTTTGAGCGGTTCAAGTCCCTGGTCGTTCTGTGGATGTTACTCGGTATCCGGTATAGTTGTCTACCGTCTTCTGTCTAGAGGACTGTATGCACTGACCGATATTTTCAGGGATGCGGGCCAGCAGCATGAACGCGTTCAAGACAGTGGGTAGTTGTTCAGAATATCGACTTCCACTGAGCTTCTCTGCGCCTGATCAGATATACTGCAATCGGTGAACTATATAGAAACCAACCAGCAACGTACGTCATCTTTCCCAACCAGACGCCAGTGTTGAACATCGGCCAGGAATCATGGATTAGATGCATGCGAACTTTACTTCCGTTCAACAAGAACGTACCGATGGTAAGTTAAGTAGAGTTGGCATAAACAGCTATAACTAATGAGCTCCAGCTCTGAAACGGTCTGAACGGAAGGAAATCATTGATTGGTTTTCGCCGCTCAATTTTTTTGTGCGACAAGACAATGTTTTCCGTACATGGCAGCCAGGAACTGTCCTTGCCGATGGTCGCCTCCAACAGTGGAAATCAGGTATGGGAAAGGTATTGTGGCTCCGTGGTATCCGTGCGTCTATTCATATTCCATGCTTGTTCCCGTTGAACCACGAGAACGCAGCTGGTGCTGGCAAGACTGTACTGGCGTACGGTGTTCCTCTAACTTTGAATCCCACTAATTATCTTAACAATAGATCACTGGTTGTGTATCATCTCAATGCCCAATTTGAATCCCAGCCTTCGAACGACTTTGGCGTCGAGTGCATTTACTTGAACCACAAGGAAACCGAAATTCAAACGCCTCTCAACTTGCTCTCTGGTCTGGAGACAGCTGGTGTATGGGAAGAGTTTAAGCTCTCCGGCACTCGAGGTATATCGAAAGCACACCGAGGAGAAGGGCACTAGACCCTCCATCGTTGAGTTTCGGGCGGTGCTTCACTCAGCCATTGCGCAATGGGCCAAAGTATACATCGTCGTTGATGCTGTTGATGAATATCCGGAGGACGAACGGCAAGAGCTACTCGGATATCTCGCGTCGCTAGGTCCCACTATCAACTTGATGATGACTTCGCGACCCCACATCACTCCCTCCGGTTCCTTTGCGACTTTCGAGGCCATAGATATACGCGCAAACGCCGATGATATTTGTCGATATGTTGATGCGCGCATCGAAAAGTCTTTGCACCTACCGAAACATCCCAAAAAGCAACCAGAATTGCGAAATGAAATTCATTCAAAAATTGCCAAGGGGGTTGGTGGAATGTGAGAGGTCATCTTGACCCAGAAAGACCAATCTTATTTATCATCAGGTTTTTGCTTGTCAAATTTCGTGTCGACTCCATCAGCAAAAAACTTACGATCAGGGAGGTTCGGGGGACCTTGGACAATCTCCCAGTGAACCTAGATCAGGCGTACGATGAGGCAATGACGCGAATCGACAATGAGGAAGAATACAGTAAAACCGTCCACTCGGTCTTAACATGGGTTGCGAATGTAAGGAGACCATTGACGGTTCAAGAACTACGAGAAGCCTCGGCCATTGAACCAGACTCAACACAACTCGACGCGGATAACATCTTGGACATCGAGACCATTCTCTCCATCTGCGCGGGTTTGGTCATTGCGAATGAGAAAGCCACCATAGTCCGCCTTGTCCACGCCACCACACAGGACTACCTCACCCGCATCCAGAGCAAGCGGTTTCCGCATGTGCAAACGGATACAACCCGCGCCTTCCTCGCACTTTTGGCATTTGACCGGTTCAATTCGACATTCCTCCTGGCAAACAGATACATCGACAATGACGACCATGCTCTCCTTATATACGTCCAATATTGTCTCAACCACGCTGCCGGAGAACCAGAGCGATCGCTTCGAGACATGATTGTCAATTTTCTGGCTTCGCGCCATTTCATGGAACATAGCTGGAAATCTGTCGCCCCTTGGAACAGGATTGTCTGGCTAGATCTATGCGAGCTTGCGAGCACACAAGTTGTTATAGCGTCTGTCTACGAGAGACTAGGCTAGATCCCTCGCCTTTAGGGATCACCGCTGTATCAAACCTATTGGAAACAGCAAAGTACCTGGTGTAAGACCCAGAGAACCAGGAGACACTTCAACAGTCTAAAGCATTATATGGAGGGTCACAAGAAGGACATCAACAAATGGTGGAATACCTATTCGAACATGACGTTGGAGTGGATGCACCCAAACATTGGAATGCGCCCCACGAAGCCTCGGAAAGCGGCTGCGAGCACGTCGTTCGATATCTCATCGATGCAGGGGTCGACGTGAATGCGCGGGGTGGGATGTTTTGCCATGCACTGCAGGGAGCATCACATAACGGCCACAAGACTATTGTGCAGCTGCTCCTCGACAACGGCGCCGACGAGAATGTGCAGGGTGGAAAATGCAGCAATGCACTGCAGGGAGCGGCCCTCGGTGACCGCATGGACATAGTCAAACTACTCGCTGAGAACGGCGCCAACGTGAATGCACAGGATGGGGAGTACATGAAGCCGGCCTCGGGGAGCCAGATGTACTAGGACAAACCCGTTCGGAAACGTGACGAAGTGAAAGTACAGGGCGGGGAATACGGGAACGCGCTTCAGGTGCTGCCTCTCAACGGCCAAGTGGAAATGGTCGACTTTCTGGTCAAGAAAGGCGCCGATGTGAATGCACAGTGTGGGAGGTATGGGAACGCGCTCCAGGCGGTGTCCAGCCATGGTTATGTGGACGTAGTCAAACTGCTCATTGAGCACGGCGCCGACGTGAATGCACAGGGCGGGGAGTATGGGATGCGCTGCAGGCAGCGTCCCTGAATGGCCAGATGGAAATGGTCCAACTGGTCATTGAGAAAGGTGCCGACGTGAATGCACAGGGGCGTGTATGGGAATGCGATCCAGGCGGCTTGTATGAATGGCGACGTCGAAGTTGTCCAGCTGCTGCTCAGTACGCGGACGTGAATGCGCAGGGCGGGATTTATGGCAATGCGCTACAGGCAGCATCGTACAATGACCACGACGACATCGTTCAGCTGCTCACGTCGGCCGTGAATGCGCAACAAGATTCGGAGATGCCAGAATTGGTATGACCCTGCACTCATGTGCGTCCACAATTTCCAGAAGTAACCGAATTCGAGAATGATGAGTAATGAGCGGAAAGATAAAGATCGTATACATTTGGCTCGTTGAGTTGGAAAACAGCTCCTGCGGACAACATGTTAACGAGCCACACTCCGAATTTAAAGCACATGTAAAATTTTGATCGTCATCGTTATCGTGCTGAAGAGGAGGGCGGGCTGATGCGGGTATGGGTTCATATATTCACGGTGTTTTCTGCGTATGCTCTCCGCATTGGACGAGTAACTCTTCGGAATAAACACGAGCTACCTGGACGCCTGTGCAAAGACTGTAACACAACGGATTCGAGACACGAGCATACTCACATAATGACACTGTCGGCACATTCAACAGCTTCGGGTTGCAAGCTTCGCTCAGAGCTCCACAAATTGACAATTCTGCATATCTCGAGGTTAACGGGACCTGGGCCTCTGGTACGGCCCCACAAAACATTAGACACTCCGATTATCAGAATTACACACACGAAAACAGGAAAACGCGAAGAAAGCGCTGAGTGGTAATAAATCCAAAATATGATTGCACCCCAAACCAACTACTGACCGAGCCCGCCACCCAAACCGCTGACCGAGCCCGTGTTTCAATTGCTGACCGACCCCAAACCAAACCACTGACCGAGCCCAAATCCAACCACTGACCGAACACAAGACGACTACTGACCGAGCCCAATTCAACTACTGAGCGAGCCTTCCTTTTCTACTGCTGACCGAGCACATCTTTCAACTACTGACCGAGCCCCCGCTTTCAACTACTGACCCAACCCACTTTTGGGTATTTCGAGATACTGTTCTCAGCTCGACTGATCAGTGTTTGCTACATGCTCGAGGTCTGTACGATGCTTCAGCGGACGATACTTATTCTCTCGCTATTACTTATTTTGCGTAGCTACATTACTACGCCGGCATCTTAGCTACTTAGCATAGCTTACACCGTGAACCGACACTCTCGCTCTCTCTCTGTATGATGCTTCAGCAGCTCTGCCCATCCCCAGAATGAAGTATATTTGATAAGTAATCGTGCATAAATTGTCTAAACTCGACTAGGCTGCCTCTTCTTTATTTATTTTTTGACCGACCGCGGCGAGGGACATGTATGTGCGTTCTGCATAACCGATGAGGACCTCATCCATATTTTTGCAGTGGCCGTCGTAGCGCACAGGAGGAAACACAGATCAATCACCGATAAAACACACATGGACATGTTGGGGCAGCGCTTTAGACGCGGAATAGCCTTAGAGTCGATAATATTCAAGTCATAACATGCCCTAGGTGCGCTAAAAAACATACAGTATTATTATCCCAAGGCGGGCTCGGTCTGTAGTAAAAAGCGCAAAAGTGAGGCTCGGTCAGTAGTGGAACATGTTTAAAAGTGGGGCTTTGGAATTTGGCTCAGATCAGGTTGATCGATGGATGCTAGTCTACTTGCCGTCAAGCCTGCCGCTGCGAGTTTTGGCCGGAAAATGGGGCTCTAGCTAGCTCAAAAAGGCTGGTGTAGACCACTTGCCTCAGCGCCCCGAACATCCGCGAAAAAGCCGCAGCTCAGACTCGCGCGCCGTATCGTAAGTGCGGTACGCCGCCCTCGCTGCTGTGCCCGTTGAACTTTCAACTCCCGTGGCCGGACTGGATCCACTCTTGCGTCACCTTCCTGGTGGACAGTATTGCCACCGGGGTCTCTATCTGAACCCAAGATCGAGTCGCAAGTCCTTGCAAATACTGTCACAGAGACCATACTTGGCTTTATAAATACAGCGAGTGGGACAAATATCAAACGAAAACACAACACTGTCAGGCAACTTGAATAATGCAAAGAAAAATTCAAGCTCTGGAATGGAACTACACCCTACTCGACAACGTGAGTTCGAGTTATTCACATTGGAGATGCATACTCGCATGGATATTCCGTAAGATGGGTTGTCAATGGTTGCCGATTCACGGCGACGAGCTACCGTGTGTGTAGTACCTGGCGAACAATTAAGAATCAGTCAAGATGCCAAGAAGAAGCGGAAGACACGTACGCGCTGACGAACAAATAACCGTCTCGCGGATCTCGCAGACTTCTTTGATGCCCTCGGACAATTGACGCTGGTGCTCGGCCTCGATGGTGAGCTGAAGGTGACTTAGTTGGATCATCTTCATCCAATGTAAAATACGCACCAAGGTCGATCTTTGAATTTCCTTCACATCTTTCGCGCACTGACTGATGCTATGCACAGTTTCCCCGAAGTCGCGCAGATATTCCACCAATTCGTCCCATGTTGCAACACTGCGTGTTTCCAACAATCGGCTCTGGATCTTGGAGGCCGACAACCTGGCCCTGTCAAAACAGTCCCGTCAGCAATCCTGCTATATCCGCAATGACCACTGGACTTACTCGAGCAATCGACGGGTCGTGTTCATCAAATCCACATGAATTCTTGGACAGTGCGCTTTTGCGTGCACTGAAGTCTCTTCGGCCACTTTAATTTCTTGTTCAACTCGGCGAAGCTTGTATGATGGACGTTGGCGATTGGCGGTGTAAACGATCAACCATGCGGACACAAGCACCCAAAAAATATAGCGGTTGCTCGGTAGTAGAGAGAGTGCTCCAAATATTATCGAGGTGGATATTGCGTCGCACATGTCTGGAAAAGTTGGGTGCGCATCGATGCTTGGAGGATTTACTTATATAGTTCGCAACCGGTTTCCCCCTTTCCATTTTTGGTAGCCATACGCCACGTTGTTGCGCAACCTGGTATGGGTGAGCTAAATTATCTTGACGGCATTTAACGGGGATAAGAAGATGTATTAGTCTCAAATTAGTCTTAGATCTCCTGGAGCATTCAATGATCCATTGCCGTACTGTAGACCGGAGATGCGACACCGAATCCAATCCGAATTCGGAGAAAAACGTACTTCGACGCGCATGGTACAGATCCGCTTTATTCGAGCGGCACGTTTACACGGCGGGTACGGAAACACTGTAAAGATACACAGACAGCAGAAGAGCAGCAAATGAAGAGCAAGTACAATGGCAAGATTGAGGATCCGACCTAGGTAGGGATAGTTGCATTTCGCTGCTTGCCTATGCGAGCGATAGATACGTTTGATCAACAGATCGGGACGCTCACATGGATGTAACCGCTATCCTTCTCGCCCACAGGTTGATTCTGAGGCGTTAACAACAACCCCGTCCCGGCCCCCAGGACTTTGAATCGAGAATAAAGCTTGGATAGGACTCAGCATCCAGGTTGGTTGAGCTAGGCCCACGCTAGCCTAGAAAGTAACTCAATTAGTCCACTCAATAAATTCATCTAATTTTTTTGCGGGAAGAAAGCGGAACGAATGGAAGCGCAAGCATCACAAATTACCGGGTTTGGAAGCAATGCTGTTTTTGATGGTACATGTTGGTTTGTGGAGGTTGACCCCAAACGTCACCGGTGATTATCCAGGGTCTTGTCTTCACATGCAAAGGTCCCATCGTGCCATCGGGCTTCCCATTATTTCCATGAGAAAATATTGTATTATAGAAGAGGATACGAGTACCTATAATTGGCTCGAAACTTCATTTTGGTTGTCAGTTTGTCCAGGTGGTTCATGTTGGTTCGTGGAGGTTAACCCCAAACGCCACCGGCGATTATCCAGGGCCTTGTCTTCACATGCAAAGGTCCCATCGTGCCGTCGGGCCTCCCATTATTTCCATGAGAAAATATTGTATTATAGAAGAGGAGACGAGTACCTATAATTGGCTCGAAACTTCCTTTTGGTCGTCAGTTTACCCAGGTGGAAGCGACAGTGTGAACGCACCAAGAACGTGTTAGCCCTGGTGGCCTCATTCTTTCGGCTGGGGCCGTAAGGCTGTGTGTTTCAAGGGGAGACACAACATCGAACCTTGCATGAAAATCACTACACGAAGTAGGCGAGCTAGACGAAGTATATCCGAGGGATTTGTTTTGGGCAGGTAGAAGACTAACCTAAATAAGATCAACTTATCGAAAATTGCGGCCATGGAATTTGAGAACGAGACGAAAGGCTGACCAAAAAAAGCAGATAGTAAAAATATTTAAGTCGAGAAACGGGCTGCGGCGGGACCAGAAATTCAGAAGACAATAAATCTGGTGAGAGAGGGTGTGTATAAAGGCCGTGGTCCAGCCAGTTTTCCATCACCACAGCAGCGAATTTTAGAAACAAGGGGATGGAACGCACTAGAATTTCATATGCGAGGTACAAAACCGCGGTCTAAATTATCAGCTTCCTTGAATGGTTCGATGATAGGAAGAGAATGAGTGCTGTTGCTGTAGAATAGATCCGGTTAGACGTGTAGAAGTCATGGCGGCCCGCGAACTGATCTGGAAGTCGACCGCCGCGGATAGACTGTCAACGGCAGTGCACTGGATATCGGGATCATGGCGATAGACCTCTAGGAGAAATGCAAATCTGGCAATACCGGATTCAGAGACCCCGTCACTTGTTTCGGCACACTTCAGAGAATATGGGCCGGGTCGGAGGGAAATTTCGAGAAAAAGTGTAAAGCAGTTCCGCAGTTTTTGAGGTCTTGCGGCGGGCTAGAGCCAATATTTAGCGGAGTTAATAGCCTGAAACTTTGGTCAGGTAGTGCCCAGGCAGCAGTCCAGTGCCTGCGGACTCAGGCTGTACTGCCCAGTGTACGTTCGGGTCAAGCTTAAGGGCGGGTCTCGGTGTTGGGGGGACAGTCGGGCGGCGGGCGTCGTGGATTCAATCTGAACATAAACGGCAAGTGCCACAGGTCCGAAAGGCCGAAGTTCTCCTTAGGCCGTTCAGATCGCGCCAGAATGCAGCCCACCAAGCCGAAGAGAGCGGGATGTTGACCGCGATACAGTCCCAATGAAACGGCGACGAGCAGCCTGAACTTTGCAAGTTGAAGTCAAGAGGATAAGAATCAGGATAATATTATATCCCAGCGAGGTCCCATTTCTGGAATCACTAGTGACTTAGAGTCTCCATAGTGGATCACGTGCACACAAGCACACACGCTTTTCTTGATTTCCAATAACATTGTATATTCAAGGTACTATATCCTTCCTGGTGTAGTGGTTAATGCCTTCGTCTTCTGTTGGCGAAAGGTTGGGAGGTCTGGTGTTTGAATCCCTTGGGTGGATTTGTTTTTGTCCTTGGACAAGACTTAAGTGCTTGGATAGAACTTAAGTGCTTGGGTGTCAGCACAGAGCAGATTCTGGGTTCTGAGGTGACGAGGGCAACTGAAGCACAAAGAGTGTTACGATCATGCACTTTCCGGCCGTTTACGGCCTTTCCAGTTACGGTTACGGCCATTACGGTCCAACCAACTTTCCGATGCTCCGGCTAGTTCCGTTGACGCACAACCTTTGGGGTTTTCGCAATGAAGGTCTTCTGAGCGTTCCCCAAATCAAACATATGACTTATGCAACTATGCTTCTCTCTTATTGTTCTTATTGTTCTTATTGTCTTTTATATACTTCTTTCCGCATTAGACTTATCTCCGTATTTAGTATAAATACGTATTATGTTCTACTGTATCTTTAGTTGAAAATTAACGTGCTTTGCCTCCGCATTGCTCCGTGGTCTGACTTCTGCTCTCTTCGTCGTCGAGCCAAGTTAGTTGGTGTACCCGATCTCCTACGTGGTATCACTTACGGCCCTATCCGTCTTTCCGGCCTTTACGTCTTTCCGGCCTTCCGTCCTTCCGGCCTTTTCCGACACGGATATAACAGTATTTTCAACTCAACCTAATTTGGCTCAATGTCTTACAGCCACCTCGCCAATACCCCCGACTTTCGGAACCGTCGACGCGATTCGCGTCAGTTCAGCAACATCGTTCCGATCGTCGTTCCGGGACAGCTCACCTACGACAATGTCTCTGGCATCATCTCTTCCCCACAAGATCTTCGCTCTCGTGCGCAGCCTCGTTTTGAGGAATCCCGGCCTTTACGGCCGAATGCTCCAACGATGTGGTCTCGCCCACTTCTCGCTCAAGATGCGCGCGGTGCTGCTCTCCGTCCTCAGCAGTTCACCTTTTCCCCGACCGGTTCCCATTATCCCGGTCCGGCATATCCTCAGGTGATGGACTTTCGAGAGTACGATCGCCAATCAGGTGGAAGCAGCATGCGATCGCCTACCCCTAATCGCCGACGCGTATCCTACCAACCGGTCACTACGGCTATTGAAGAACTTCCGGAGGTTTACGATCCTACGGATCCTCTCGAACAACAGCCTGTACCAACTGATTTTCCGCCTCGTGAAACGGGCGTGATTTATCCGTACCTTGGACGGCGTGTGGCGACTGCTCCTCCTTTGGAGACAGTTGATAAGGGTAAAGGTAGAGCTCAAACTCCTGCTCCGGACCCGAACGCCCCACAATCCACTTCTCTTCCCACTGGTTCTTTTCCGCCCCCGCCTCCTGGGCCTTCCGGCTCACCCGGTGGTGGAGGTGGTGGTTCCGGCGGCGGTGGAGGAGGTGGAGGCCCGCCTCATGGCGATGCGTCTTCGCCTCATCCCTCCATTCCGGCTGGAATTCCTTCCGGTTCCGGTGCTCCGGCTCCGGATCCAGGACCTGGTGGCGGTGGAGGTGGCGGCGGTGGTGGTGGCGGACCATCTGGTCCGGCTCCGCCTCCAGGTCCTCCAGGTCCTCCCGGTCCGCAAGGGCCCCCTGGCCCTACGCTTCATATTCCGGCTCCGCATAACCCTCAGCTAGACTACGCCGTTCAACAAATGGCTGATGCTATGGCTCTCCTCGCTCGGAATTCTGTCGCCCCTCCTCGCTCCACTCGTACTTCCTCCCGCGCTCCGGATACTTTCGATGGCTCCGATCCATCGAAGTTCGCCACTTTCATGTCGCAGATCTACCTGCACATAGCGGAGCGTCCGCAAGACTTTCCGACCGACGACGAGAAAATCTTCTACGTCCGGTCGTATCTTCGCGGAACGGCTCAGCAGTGGTTTCAGCCCAACATCTTCGCTGACGGACAAGCGCCCATTCCTTTCTGGGATGGGAATTGGGAGCTCTTCGTTCAAGAGCTTGCGACGAATTTCGGCCCGCACGATCCCTTCGGCGACGCGCGGATTTCATTGGAGACTCTCTCCATGAAGCCTGGAGATCGGCTGGCGACTTACCAGCTCGAGTTCGACACCCATGCGGTTATGACTGGGTATAACGAGGCCGCCCTTTTCCGGGCATTTTACCGCGGCCTTCCAAGCCGTATCAAGGACACCATGGCACAGAATCAGCTTCCGGTCACTCTTGCCGGGCTGAAAGCCCTCGCCTCGCAGCTCGACCAGCGGTATCATCGCCGCAACACTGAGCGCGCGAACGAGCGTGCTGCTGCGAATCCGCCTCCGGCCGGAAAGTCTTCCGGCGATTCTTCCGGTGCTGCGGCCTCGGGAGGTGGTGGCGGTGGTGGAAAGTCCAAGGGTAAAGGCAAGGGCGGTGGAAAATCCAACTCCCCTCCCAAGACCAATCCTCCGGCCAATACTCCGGCCAACGGTAACGCGGCTCAGGCTTCCGGGTCCAAGCAGGCGAAACCGTACGCTGCCAAGCTCGACTCCACCGGCAAGCTCAAGCCGGAGGAACGCGAGCGACGCATGAAGAACAACCTCTGCATGTTCTGCGGTGGCGCGGGTCACAAAATGGCTGAATGCCGCAAACGTCCGGCCGGCGCTCAAGGCAAGGCCGCGACTGTTTCTGACCCCGCACCTGCTGCCGCTGATGCTTCTTCCTCCGAGTCAAAAAAATAGGCAGCGGCTCGGATACCTCTGCACCTGGTCCGAGCCGTGTTGACTCCGAGGTGCTTCCCGAGGTTACTCTCAACGCGTCCACTCTTTCTCCTAATGCCTTTTATGTTGATCTCGATATATCATTACTCTCTGCGGACTATCTCTCGCCTTCCGGCATACTTTCCGGTTTTCCTACTCCGGACGCGGGCCTAACCCTGCGTCCGTCTTTTGTACAACGAGTTGCCGCGGGATTCAACTCCCGCTTGCGGGCGCTCATCGACTCCGGCTCTTCGCACTGTTTTGTGTCTACTAGGGTTTGCGAATCTAATGGGTATTCTCCGTATGCGGTCCCTCCGGTTAAACTCCGGTATCTCGACGGCTCCTCATCCATCATTGACCGACAGCTTCAATTGCTCCCTCGGTTCCCTTCTGGCGATGTCCATTCTATGGAATTCTACGTCACCCGTCTGGATTCTGCTTGTGACTTGGTTCTTGGACTAAACTGGCTACGCCGCTACAATCCGTTGATTGATTGGCGCAACGCCTCACTAAAGTTCAGCCCTGTTTACGACGAATCTATTGTGTCGACACTCCCGGAAACTATTCCGGATCCTGTTGCGGTCTCTCCGGCTATGGAGATGGCGGAACCTCCGGTATCCCCGGCTCTCCTTCCCTCAATACCGCTGACGTCTTCGCTCGAATCCGCTCCTTCTATGGAGATTCCGTCTGAGGCATCCACGCCTCGTCCGTTCACTTCTGCCCCACTTGTGTCTATGGTCAATGCGGCAGCCTTCCACGCGATTATTCGCGATAAAGGCACCGTCCAGTAATACGCTCCGCGCATCTCCGGTCGACGAGACTAATGGCTTTGGTGTTGCGGCCGAGCCGGACTTTGCGAATTTGTCCGGCATTCCGGCCGAGTACCACGACTTCGCCGACGTCTTCTCTGAATCAGAGGCTTATACTCTTCCGCCTCATCGCGAATTCGATCTCAAGATCGAGACTGTCGATGGTGCTGAGCCTCCGGTCGGCCCCATCTATTCCCTTTCCGCAACCGAGCTGACCGCGCTTCGGGAGTTCCTCGACAAGAACCTCAAGGCAGATTTCATCTATCCGTCTCGTTCCTCCCACGGCGCTCCGATTCTCTTCGCTAAGAAGAAAGACGGAAGTCTCCGGCTTTGCGTCGATTATCGTGGATTGAATCGCATCACGAAGAAGGATCGTTATCCGCTTCCTCTGATCGCGGATCTCCTCGACGCTCCTGGAAAGGCGCGTATTTACACCAAACTGGACCTACGCCACGCCTATCACTTGCTCCGTGTCGCCGCTGGCGACGAGTACAAAACCGCTTTCCGTTCCCGTTACGGCTCCTACAATTTCCGGGTCGTTCCGGAAGGTCTCTCCAACGCACCAGCTGCTTTCCAGCGCTTCCTTAATACCCTCTTTGCGGATCTCTTGGACGTTTACGTCGTGGTATACTTGGATGATATCCTCGTGTACTCCGACGATCCGGCTAATCATACGGATCACGTCCGCGAGGTGCTTCGTCGCCTACGCGAAGCTGGATTGTACTGCAAACTATCCAAGTGCGAGTTCAGCGTCACCACTTGCGAGTACCTCGGCTACATTCTGTCGCCCGACGGTTTCCGCATGGCGCCGGACAAAATTTCCGCTATTACGGATTGGCCAGTACCTCGGAAAGTGAAGGACGTTCAGTCCTTCCTTGGTTTTTGTAACTTTTATCGGCGCTTCATTTACGGCTATTCCGGCATTACCGTTCCACTCACCCGCCTCACTCGTACTGGCAAACGGTGGGATTGGACGCCCGCTTGTCAAGCGGCCTTCGACACTCTCAAAAGCGCTTTTACGGCTGCTCCGGTACTCCATCACTGGATTCCCGGCCGTCAGATTATGGTCGAGACGGACGCATCCGATTACGCCATTGCGGGCATTCTCTCCATCCTTGGAGACGACGGTGAATTCCATCCCGTCGCTTTCCGGAGCCGCACCCTTACGGCTCCGGAACTCAACTATGACACGCACGATAAGGAACTCCTCGCTATTTTTGATTGCTTTACTCATTGGCGTCATTATCTCGAGGGTGCCCCTCTCACTGTCGACGTCGTCACGGACCACAAGAATCTGGAATACTTTGCCTCGACTAAGGTCCTTACCCGTCGGCAAGTACGCTGGTCCGAATACCTTTGCCATTTCAATATGGTAATCCGGTTCCGACCCGGAAAGCTCGGAGGTAAACCCGATGCATTAACTAGACGATGGGACGTCTACCCCAAAGAGGGGGATACGGCCTTCAGCCAAATCAATCCTCAGAACTTCCGGCCCATTTTCACTTCTGATCAGTTATCCGCATCGCTAAACGCTACCTTCCTCGAGGACGTCTGTCTCCGAGCATCTCTCGTCATGGATGTTGACTCGCTGCACCGCGAAATCATTTCCCACTATCCTGACGACCCAGCCGCAGTTTCCGGTATCGCTTCCGCGACTTCCGGCACTTCCGGCTCCACGCGCTGGACCATGGATCCAACCGGTCTTCTTCTTCTCAGCAATCGGATCTATGTTCCCCAGGTTTCGGGCGATACACCTGATATACTCCGCGTACGTGTCCTGCAAAATAAGCATGATCACATACTCTCCGGCCATTTTGGACAGAACCGTACCTTGGCTCTCGTCCGGCGTGAATACGCCTGGCCGGAAATGCGTAGTTTCGTCCGCGACTACTGCAAGTCCTGCACTCACTGCAAGCGCAACAAGGCTCCGCGGCACAAGCCTTACGGCCTTCTCCGTCCATTACCGGTTGCTTTACGTCCTTGGCATTCGATATCCATCGACTTCATAGAATTCCTCCCTTATTCCGGCGAGTTTGATTGCATTTGCGTCATTGTTGACCGTGCATCCAAGCAGGTTATCTTATTCCCCTGCGACCGACATATCACCTCTGCCCAACTCGCCCGATTCTTCCTTATTCACGTATTCTCCAAACACGGTGTTCCGTCCCACGTCACTTCCGACAGAGGCACGGAATTCGTTTCCGCCTTCTTCCGCGCATTGGGCGAACTTCTCAACATGACCATGCATTTTACGTCCGGCCATCACCCGGAGGCCGACGGACAAACGGAACGCATGAATCAAACCCTCGAGCAGTACATCCGCATGTATTGTGCGTATCACCAGGACGACTGGGCTGAACTCCTCCCCCTTGGAGAGTTTGCGCTCAATAACGCTCCTAACGCATCTACCGGCGTGTCCCCGTTCTTTGCGAACAAGGGTTACCACCCGCTTCTCACTTTCTCCGAAACGACCGTTGTTGGTCCCGATGTCGACAAGGCTCAGGATTTTGCGTACGAACTCCAATCTGTCCATGAATACCTCCGAACGCAGCTGACTATTGCTACCGAGCGTTACAAGGAGATTGCGGACAAGAAACGTCTTCCGGACCCTCCGCTTGAGGTCGGAGACCAAGTCTTCGTCTCAACAGAGTTCATCGCAACAACGCGGCCCACGGAAAAGTTCTCCGAGACGCATTTCGGTCCTTACGAAGTCATTGAGAAAACTTCCGGCTCTTCCTACCGCATCCGGCTTCCTAAAGCCCTCTCGCGCATTCACCCCGTTTTCCACATATCAACGCTTGAACCGCATTTTCCGAATCCGTTCCCAGGCCGCGAACAACCTCCGCCTGGTCCCGTCGAAATTATCGATGGTGATGAACATTTCGAACTTGCGGCGATCCTCGATTCCAAGATCGACAGGCGTTACCGCCGTTGCCCTCTTCGCTATTACGTTGAGTGGTTTGGTTGGTCTCATACCGGTGATCAGTACCAATGGGTTCCTGCATTCGACTTGGACGCGCCAGAACTCCTGGCTGCATTCCACACTCGTTATCCGGAAAAACCTGGTCCGGAATGGGAGCGGATTTGAGTTTACGGCTCCGTTCCACTTACGGCCCCTACACCTGGTTTACGGCCTACGGTTCCACTTGCGTACGTGAGTTTGAGTTACGTCCTCGCTCCGGTCGCTTTACGGCCCTTCCGGTCGTCTTATGGTTCCGACCCTTCCCGGCCACTTCCGTTTCATCGGCGACTCTACGCGGTTTATTCAAGAAGATGGATTTACAATTTTTCGCAATGCGACAATTTACACTAATCATCATACTCCAATTCGTAATCAATGTCCTTGTGGGCGTCCGACTCCTCGTCCAGCACCAAATACCCATCCACCAATCGGAAGCCGGGAGGACACGGAAACGTGGCCATGAAATCGGCCGACGGGACCATTCCCTCCACCGGCTCCTCCTTCGGCTCCACAGGCGCTTCGAGCTCGGCTTTCTTCGCCATGAGCTTTTGGATTTCCGCATCGATTGGGGCCTTCTTCTCCGCCTCTTCTCGCGCGATCCGTTCCTTCCGCTCCTTCTTCTGAGCCGCCCGTTCCTCCCCGCGTTTCTTGAGCGCCAATGCCTCGGTGTTCTCATCCTCCTCCTTCTTCACCGTCATCCGGATGAGACTCGCGTCATCCACCGGGGAAACCACCGGAACGACAGGCGCAAGAAGCGCAACTCCCGTGCGCGAACGCGATCTCGCAGGGCGAGACGCAGGGCGAGCGGAACGCGACGCGGGACGACTAGCTCTTCCAGAGCCTTCGCCCTGTTGCGACTCTCCGGCCCTTTCCGGCTCCATTGCGGCCGCCCGCGCTGCCCTTTCCTCCCTTCTCCGCTGTTTCCTGTGTTTGCGTTCATCTTCAAGCCGTTCAAGTTCACGAAGGCGGCGCTGCGTATTCACCAGGCCGCGACGCATCTCCTCGAATTGAGAGATCTCTTCCGGCAAGATCTCGCCGGTGCGGGAATCGACTTGACGACGCCGCGAAGATACTTGGGACGCGGGCCGATGCACTACGGCACCTACCAGGCCCAACTGCGCGAATGCCTGCGCTACGCGAGATGCCTTCTTCCGCGGAAGGCGCGTTTTGCTTTGCGGCCGCAGACTGCACTTCGTGTGCACCTTGTGGCAGCCGTCGCATGCCGTCTTTCCCTCTAGCACGATGCACGGGATTTGACGTTCCTTGCACCTATCGCATCCTGCAGACGACATCAGCAAAAAGGAAGAAGTGAATAACTTTTCATGCGCACCTTCTGGGGAGCTCTCCCGCTCCTCGCGATCCACTCTCGGCTTCTTGGGCGACGCTCTCGCTTTTCCGATCCTCTTCCGCTTCATTCCGACCTCTTCCGGCCCTTCCGGTCCTTCCGATCCTTCTCCACCCTCGCTTTCGTCACCGGATTCCAGCTTCTCATCCGGAACATCGTCGTCGTCTGGAGACTCCGCGCGGCGCAATAGGTCCACCGCATCGACGTAATCCATGGAGTGGAGGTTGCCCCGCTCAAAGCGCTGGCGCAAATCCACAATTTGGTCGCGACGGGACGTCGCTTCCACCATGTCGTCTTGCGCGGTACGCAAATTCGCGTCCGCTACGGCCACCTCCGCTTCCGCCTCGCCCTCGAGCTCGATAAGGTCCCGAAGATACTTCAGGAAATCGGGCTCGATGCGCGCGCGCTCCAACGCCTCCAGCGACATCCCTGCGATAATCCCCTCCCGCATCTCCTCGATTTCCGACATCAGGCGCTCGGTACGCTCCTCGTTGGTGTCCATTGAGGACTCGCGGCTGATGCGGTTGTTGCGCGATTGCTGCGACTGATGCGAGTGTTGCGACATGGTGGATGGAGGAAGAGAAGAAGTTTTTTATCAACATCCCACGATCACATGACTTATCATCAACTGCATAGTTCCTCACGATCCTTTCCGTTTACGTTGCGTCACCTTTTCGTCATTCCGACTTCGGCATCGTATTCCTCTTGTTCTTTGTTCCTTGGGGGCAAGGAACCCTAAGAGGGGGATACTGTTACGATCATGCACTTTCCGGCCGTTTACGGCCTTTCCGGTTACGGTTACGGCCATTACGGTCCAACCAACTTTCCGATGCTCCGGCTAGTTCCGTTGACGCACAACCTTTGGGGTTTTCGCAATGAAGGTCTTCTGAGCGTTCCCCAAATCAAACATATGACTTATGCAACTATGCTTCTCTCTTATTGTTCTTATTGTTCTTATTGTCTTTTATATACTTCTTTCCGCATTAGACTTATCTCCGTATTTAGTATAAATACGTATTATGTTCTACTGTATCTTTAGTTGAAAATTAACGTGCTTTGCCTCCGCATTGCTCCGTGGTCTGACTTCTGCTCTCTTCGTCGTCGAGCCAAGTTAGTTGGTGTACCCGATCTCCTACGTGGTATCACTTACGGCCCTATCCGTCTTTCCGGCCTTTACGTCTTTCCGGCCTTCCGTCCTTCCGGCCTTTTCCGACACGGATATAACAAAGAGTTACAACAAATAAGCCTGGAGTTTAGACTAGAATAGTGTAAAGTACAGGGAAATAACTACAGCTTATATACTAAAGTCTCTAGGGGTTGTAAATTAAGGTACAGTGTCCAACGGCAACGGACAAGATTAATGCAGAGTAAATGAAGGGGTATATGAACGTCGAGGGGCGATCGGGAACCCGAAGGTCGGGAAACCGATCGTAACCATTTGGGATCCTAAAACGGTATCCTGGTTCGATTGATCAGATAGTTGATCTGATCAATGATTGGGTTTGGGTTGTTTGGGTTCTGGAAGTAAAATGAAAAGATGGTTCATGACATTGGGGACTTAAGTGTTGTGGGACTTAAGTTCCAGGGGGTGTGGTCCTCCCATGTACAGGTGGACTGCATGCAGGGCAGAACTTAAGTTCGGCGGGACTTGAGTCCCACTGTGGTTCAGACCAGCATTAACTTAAGATGAGCTCTTTTAATTTCATGTCCGTATGTCCAAAATAGACCTGTCCAATCCTGAGCGCGAATATACTTTTGTACTCGACGTGTCTGATAGTTCTTACAGAGGTGAGTTTCTTAAATTCGAAAGGATTTCTTGCAGCTCTTCAGTCGTGTTTTGATCTTACTCTTGGTCTTTTCTTTGTGCAAAACCTGCAGCTCCTTTGAAGTCGGCTGTCCCTGATGTATTACCATCCTTCAAGCCTTCTGCCGTTCAAATTTGGGGTCGTTCTGTTGCGGTTCTCAATTTTCGCACTGCCTACAATGTCAATGACTGTGGTTGACTTTGAAATATCATTCATTGAGCTGTGCTGATCAATCCACTTCGCAGGGCTGTACCTATAAATTTGACAGGGTCGTGTGGGCCTGGCATCCTTCCTTAGGCTTTAACAGTGACCACCGACCACCCACTGCCTTTGAACCCACTGAATAAATTGTGTTCGGAGGGCTTTGATGGGATGCCGGGTGGCAATTACATGGCAGAGGACGGGAGCCAATGCAGTTCTGAGCTGCATATCTCACATCCAAAGCCAATTTCAGCACAATCTTCCGTGTTCTGGGGCTCATATCCATACTCAGCGACAGCGAGGCCCACAGATTCAACATCATGCAACTTACTCGAAGATGGCCACCCAGGCTCATTTCAACGTGCATGAGTCCGACTTTAACGAAGTTGAGTCCAATTGCGCTTTCATTTGCAGGTGAGAATCGCTACCACGTCTGATTACACACTGCCGATTAGAACGGCCAGTGTTTATGTTGGCAGGAGTTTGATATTGCGGTCGGATGTCCCAGCTCTGAGCTCAAAGAAAGCTTCGACTGCCCGCTCGGGTGTGTATCACTTGTTCAATTCTCCTTGAGTTCTCCGAGCTTATAGTTACAATTCATCTCAGCGTCGACCCCTCAATCCGAATAACCTACCACCATGTCACCAAGAAACTCTCGCAGTGGGCCTTCTACACCAAGAGCACCAACTACGTTGAAAGGCTTTGCCTCGATCCATCTACAGCTGGAGTACTGCTGATAACATGGACCGACGAGTAGAATGCAGCAGTACAAGCCACAACCACTAACCGAAATCCACATCCTTGTTCCCCCGGTTGCACAAGCTTAGACGTGCCGACGAGTATTCATGCATTTTAGACTTCTTCACAAAACTGTGAAGGAGTAGAAAGGGACACAGATACTTCAGTTCGACTGGTTGAAGCCCTTAATCAAGCGCTCAGAACGAGAGCACTTGACTAATGGCATGCAAGACTGTTGTGGTGGGATTAAGACCCTCTCTTGGCATAGCCAACCGAGTGCGTCAATCCAACACCAATCCAAAACCAATCCCAAATATAAGCCTTCCAAGGCTGCTGATTGTTTAAGGTCCCTTTCGACCGTATCCCATAATCCCAAATAATAAGCCTTCCAAGGCTGCTGTAGTGGTGCCGTGTTCTCAATCCAAATCCCAAATCCCTTCACACATCTTAATCACAATCCCAAATTATGTGTTTTACTTCCACCGAAGGCAAGACATATTAATCACATTGTGCAAACGAAGCAAAGCTCTTAATAGAACCAGTCCAGGATCACAAGCGCGGACTACCCGTTGTAACACAAGCCCTAGATCCAAGTCTCTTATTTGAGACCAGGACCTAGCTCCTGTGCCACCCCAATGTTAGTGCCACAAGCACTAGATCCAAGTCTCTTTATGAGACTGGGATCTAGCACCTGTGCCACAACCACTGCAGTAGTGCGTCCATGCTAGAACTGCCCTCCTTATATACTGTACATTTATGCTTACACTACTCTAATTACACTACCTGAGTAAGCTAAAGATCTGCCATTTAACTCCTTGTTTCCGATTGGTTGTCTGACTCAACTGAACTTCCAAGCCAAATAGTGTTGTCCTGCCCTTCGGACCATTGGATTCAGAAAGCGCTGAGTCTCCCATTTCTGTAGACACCCAGAACTCCCTAATCCGCCAAGTGGTTCCCAAGATATAACCTCGTCAATTCCTGATCAAGCCAAGAACCCAATTTGGGACGGTAACAGAGTTGAACCAGTTTAATGGTTCAAGTCCCTTGATTAACACCTTCAGATTCAAGGAACGTTGGGTATCAGCTTTCTGTAGATACCCTAATCTCCCCGAACCGCCCAGTAGTTGTTGAGATATACACCGATGAAGCCTTGCCCAGGTCAAGAACCCATATTGGGATAGCAACATTGATCGGTGATCATCATGTGTCCAGACACGTCCCCAGAATAGTCCAAATCAACCACAACAAGGTGATTAAATCCCATAGATCTATCGCTGCTGATAGACACTTGTTCTTCAGAGTGGATGTTTAAGTTCCCTGATATTTGTTGGCCCCACAGAACCTTAATCAAGTGATTATAAGGACTCTATTTATTATTAAACCCATTGAATCGAGCCTTAATCAGTATGGGAGGTTCTGATTAATGTTCTCTTGGGCAGACTGATTAAGCCCTCATGCAGGATGTGCCTGATTAACCATTCAGGACTCATGTTAATCCTGGAGATGTACATCTAACCTGGTAATGCACAGGAATCCCAACATTAGCAAGATTCCAGGCAGGGCCAGATAGCCTGCTTATCAATGTCTTCTTGTAGCGCATCATAGTAGACGTCGCAGAACGGACGGACCGAAGTTAAGCTCGTCAACCCCACTCTGATGGCCCCTTCAGGGATAAGCAGCATCCTCAACTTGAATCACATCATCGACATGGAAGAGTCCACCCATGACACAGGTGCTGCGTGTCGCGCACGGGTTCGTGGCGCAGCCGATGAACCGACAGACTGCGCGGTGGAAGCGCTCGGGCTGGACCGGAAGCTGGATTCAGTTTTTTTGGTCGCAGCGTAGGCCAAGATCAATCTGTCGCTGGAGTGGGAGGTGACGGTGTCGCCCGCGAGTGTGCAGGTTGTGGGATTGTAAGCTTCTTTTCTCTCAAATCCAACATGGTTTTGGGGGAGAACATTGCGTACTTCGATGTGCAGGTGTTCGGGGACATAAATCAACTTTATTCGAGTGACACAGCGACAGAGCAGGTAGAGAAACACTTTACAGATGCAGCGAAAGCGAACTTGGATAGCGAATGGAGAGAAAGTGTTCATAGGGATACAACATACTTATATTCAACCTACACGCTGCTCGTCTAGGTGAGTGATAGATTTCTTAAAGATCAGAATGTTCACATGGATATAGCTATCAATTCAAAGCGGCGGGTTACCATCTGCGTATGACCTGCAACTTGCAAGAGATGAGCGGTGTTGGAATCCAATTCTAGAAGCCGACCCACGCGCTGACGCCGAAATAAAGGTGTCATGGATTTCGCGCTAGTCTCTCATAGACAGACGCTATAACCAAGAAGCTCGTACCTCGCATGTTATAGTCTGTTGCAGAGATCGTAGCGATGATTGCTGGCCTGCTTATTACAAATCATCGGAGTTTGAAAACATTCCCACGTTCATTACAAGGGACAGCGACGCGTCTTCTCGCTCTTCCACCACCTCTTGCACTCTCATTCACTGCATACGACGCGTAGAACCGCCCCAGCCATTTACTAGACGACTCTTATGGACGGAAGTCATCCGCAACCGCCTGCCCAACCGTCTATTCAGCGGGCATGAACATATAAAAGACCCCAGCACCGCTCCCTATCCCTTCCCTCGAATCAATTCGTGCCCGCGGCTCTGCTTTCGCCCCAAACACTCCGGTTATACCCGCTCCATCCTCTCCATTCCCCCAGGCCTTGTTGGGCAGCACAAGCGCAGTCGTTGGAAGAAAATCGATGATGTGCTAAAAACCTGGGGATTTCGAAGTTTGGGCGATTTTCTCGCTGCTCTCTTTCACCCTCGCACTCGTGGGCAGAAGGACCCGAGGTCAAAGACCCACAGGCAGGTGGTGCGCGCATTTCTGAAGGGGCGCTCGACCAGGTCGATGGCGGACATCATTCCGCTGATTTTCCATCACCACGCAAGTCGTCCCAAAAAAAGCGATACAGACGAGCAGTCCGCCTCTTTCTTCCCCTCTCGACCTCTGAGCGATATTCGATATGCCCGACCGTGTCTTTCTGCGTGGGCAACACGCCTTGTCGGTGACCACGCATACTTTTGCGTTGGTAAGATGGCACGCAAAAAACGCACTGAGGCAAAAAGTCGCCGACATCTCCGCGCTACAACAAACGGACGAGAAAAAAACACGGATGTTGTCAAGTGGGAGGACATCGATTTCACAATGGAAGGGCTGATGAATCAGTATAAGGCTGAGGATGAATTTCTCTGGTATATGACAGAATGCTTCACTGCATCACGCAAGAAGGGGAAAGTCGTGGTCAAGAAAACACGTCCTCATTCGGTTCGTGTGTTGCTTTCAGTTGCAATATACTTTCGTAATCTAACTCTTTTTTTTTTTTTTTTTGCAGATTCAAGTCGGCGCGATTAGTTCCTTTATCACGAGTCGCAATCGGTACTTCCGCTCGGACTCTGGCTTTTTGCGTGTCAGGCTCACATCGACGTGAAGCGGGTATTCTGCCGCTTCGGCTATAGTGTCAGCGACAGCACCGCCCGCAACGCGCTCACTACTCTGACTGACGCTGGCCTTAATGCGCTGAAAGAGAATGTCCAAGATGCTCAGTTCATTTTTGCGTGCTTCAGAAGTTCCTCGCAGGTTTGAATCTGGTGTTCGACTCGACCGAGCTTGTGTGATGGACGTTGGCGATTAGCGGCACAAAGGATCAACCCTGTCGACACAAGCGCCCAAAGAATATAGCGGTTGCCTGGTAGCAGAGAGAGTGCTCTGAATATCATTGAGGTGGATATTGCGTCGCACATGTTTGGAAAGATTTGAGTACAAGACTGCATGCAAGTGGGGGTGTTGGTTGTCTGCTCAGACCGTTGGGGAGGTTTAAATACCTATGACCTCGGGACAAGATAGAGGCCTCTTTGGGCACATCAGCGCAGAGCATGAGGCTGTGCTCCGCAAGGTACCGACCCTCTCATTTGGGCATCCAACGCACAATATGCTGTCCGTAATTTCCATTACGCATCCTTCCTCGTTCTCACACCCGCTGCGCCGCATAGGCAATATGCCGGTAGTACAAGCGTCAATCTACATCGAGAAGCGCCGACTTGGGACTCAGGGTTATCCATATAGATCAAGCACGAACGACCCGAGAGTTCGCGGTCCATGCCGGACGGTTTTTTCGACAGCACGATTGCAAAGACATCCCGTTTTCATTCTGGCCTGTAACACGCCTGTTGAGGCTCGACGGCGCATTCGGCTCGCATCAATTATTGGATGCGGCGCCAGATTCTCAATACAACAACGATATACATCGTAGTCGGGTATGTAATGCCCTCTAGACCCTTTATATTCTAAGAAGTTGTGTTGTATCCTTCGTCGAGCGCTAGATGTCCTAAATAGGGCAAATAGTAAACCTGATGCCCGCTTTCGGCGACGTGCCCGCCCCATCAATTGATCAGATACCCAATTCGAGATGTATACCGCCCTCCCGCGGACTTTATGAACACCGGGCGCGACTCGGAGATATTTCTTCAAGTTCATCAGGTCAACTAAGATTTTGTTTTGAGTGTTTTGACCTGCCACGTCAATGATCGCGGGGTCACGTTACCGCGCCTGTCTCCTTCATGATCACCGTCACGCCCCGGCCTGATTCCTGCTTGCGCTGTGCTCTGCTTCGGGCGCATCTCTTCACCAGAAGTGTCGAAACTAAGCCAGATGATCTGAATGGTAAGTAGATCTCAAATGCATGCTCCATGCGTGCCGTTGCAAGGAAAATTCAGTGGTTGGGTACAGGTTATTTTTTTCGCACTCTCAAATTTCTTTTAAAAAATAATCTTGATTATGGTCTGACTAGGGAGACTAGTGGTTGGGCGCATCCCAATTTGCTCGCGCTGGTTATAGGCAGCCCGAATGGTGTTCGGCCTCCTATCCCAGCCCTGCCGTCCAGTCGCGTCATTCGCGCGTCATCAAGCATTGTGTCTGAAATTGGTCCGGAATTTATGTTTTCGTGTCGTTCTCTTTCTGGACCCGCCATATCCAACCTACCAGATTTTCGTGCGCGTGTTGCTTTCCAGCTCCTCTATCTCCGTTTCCAGACTCGGTCCACCCCCCGTTTCAATCTTTGCCATAACCGCGGTGCCCATATATTGCACAGCTCAGGCCTGCTCAGGCACAGTAGAGTGATGCTTTCAAAGGTTCGTTATACCAGTCCATTTCGCGTTTATTTGACCATTCGACCAGTAGTATTTTAGAATTCAGTTTACCGTGCATATACGCAATTACACCGTTGCACCAATCAGCGTTAGCTCATAGAAACCACATCACATTCGACAGTTGGACTTTCAGTTTCTCCATTCATCGCGCATATGCACTGCCTGGCGGGTCAGATTGTATGCAGTGTTAAAGGTGCGTATTCGTTTCAACCCATCTCGGATTTGCGCTGTTTCCATGCACAGAACTCTGATTTTCGACTTGGGAGCATGTCGTCGGCTGCTCAGAGGTGGTGATTTCAGTTTGCTCTTCCTTGTCCCGCGCATTCGGGGAAAATTGAGCTGAGGCTAGGCTGGCCCGCATATGCCCTGTAACTTGAACTCGGTGTGCTACTATTTCTTAACTTCGTCTCCTGCTCCTGCATCTTGCGACACCTGACCGCTGTATAGATTCTATCCCCCTCCTGGCCCCCCCCACGCTGGGGGATCCAGGAACCAGGTGTGGCTGGGCTGGTATACAACACACAACTCGGCAGCATCGCGGGTGCGCTATTGAATTTTCGAATGCGAATTTATTCCTGATTTCAGCTCACTGATGCAGGCCCCCTCCTGCCGAGCATATAACATATGACTCAGAATACTCCGGGTGCGCTATAGAATTTTCGAATGTGAATTTATCCCTGGCTTCAGCTCGAGCGAATCGCCCGACGGATGCAGGCTCGTCCCGTCTTTCTCTCCGCGCTCCTCCGGCCAATGGAGAGCTGATCTGCGTATCTTTGCTCTCCGAGGTATTCGTACTTGTTGTATCCGGTGCTCTATCCGAACCCAAGCCATTCTCGAGGACGTCCTTGCAGACAGACCACGAATGAACCACAGAGACGATTCTTGGCTTTATGAATATAGCGAGTGGGACAGGTACCGAGCGAAAAGAAAATATTGTTGAACAATGCAAAGAAAAATTCTAGCTCTGGAGTGGAACTACACCTTACTCGAAAACACGGAAGGAGAGCGGGACCGCCGCTCGATCACGCACCTTCAGGTTCAAGTTGGCCCAGTCGCAGTCGCGACGGCTCCAAGTGTTTGGCGCACAACCCACGCCGCGAATTGAAGTGGAAGTATTACCCTCCATCCTATCAATTAGCACGATCTTTACCTCACCTTCCAAAAAAAAAAAAATGAGTTTCGTTGGGGACTTTGGGTTCTACGGTTAGATTTTCATCGTCATCATGCGGCGTGGTTCGCAGAGGCGCGCAAGAGTGTCGACACGAAGAAGAAGGCGGCGGCGAAGAGTGTAGCCGAGGGAAGGATTTGGAGAGCGGCGGGACGACGACGCCTCAGGGCGAGCTGCCGATGACGGAGAAAACGCCGGTAGTGAGTCCAGGTTCGGATGGGACGAACTCCACGGTGGCAGGGGAATCGAAGGATGAGAAGTAGACGATACATTTCTCGATCTATGATTTGAATATCTAGATATGTTTTCTGCATGTAACAGTATAGTAGTATACGCAGGGTTCGAATGACTAGGTAAAACGGGATGCTAATGGAATCCGAACTCGAAATTCACTAGGTAATCCGCTCAAACATCGACACAGTTCGGAAGCATAAAGCGCTTACCGTGGAGATGGAAGATGACGATGAAACTTGGTTCATTCCGCGGAGCGTTGCCCTGGAGTTCAGGCTATATGGTACCTTCTTAGCCAATAAATAGGTCCCCTGTTCGACGCAACCCACCTAGCCAGGAGGGAGTTGGAAATAACTGTATGAATAATATTAGTGGATACGGTCTAGTAAAGTGGGACTTGTACTCACATCGCACGCTGATTGCAAAAACCGCGAGCCAGATTACTTGAATAATGAGTGGGTCGGCATCACAGTATGTATCTGAATAGGTTTTCCTACGTACAGTTGTCCTTCATTGCAACCAACTGAGGGGTGAAGAAGGAAGTCAGGTCATAAATTTGAAGATGAGGATAAATTTAGATACGCAGATTAACGTTGCGATGCTCGACGCACTTCAAAACGAGAAGCGATGAGATGTAGCACAGAAGCTGGACCGTGAAACAAACCTTATCAATATCCCGCTCTCTGTTGTATAAATTTGTGAGTGCAAATAGATTATAACATATCCAATTTGTTGACAAACCGATGGTGTACATGATGGGTTTATTCAAGAGCGCGACGGTTCTAGATGATACAATGAGCTATATTCGCTGATGTAAATCAGAACATCATACCTTTTGTATGCATTGCTGCGTTCGCGCACGAGAATAACCAGAAGAGTTGTTGTGACCGTCGTCAAGTCGTTCACAGCCGCGACGCTCCAGAGGGCAATCAGGAGTCCTTTCGAACGCGATCCCAGAAGAATGATCTTGTCTAGCCGGATTGAAAATATTACACTGGCCCCTACCAGACATAGAAAGGACATGATCCAGGAGGAGATGGGGATATACACCTTCTTGGATAGCACATAGATTCGGAACGAGAAGAACGCTTCCTCTGATCCACAGAACTTACCAGATGCTGCCACGAGTCCGGATAGAAAAATGAGGGCGGGGAGGGATCTCGGAGCGATAAAGACGTGTTCCGGTTGACCGTAGTCGGATATCGTGAGTGCATACAAGGCGTGTCCGAGGCATATCGCGTGCGCCACCTCAGAAAGACTGCACATTCGCACAATTGAGGATCGAATATATTCAACCATGGGAACCCCGCACCAGACAAACGCAACCTAGACATGTCAATTAGGTATTTAAATTTCCCATGGCTTGATTGAACGCACCAGTGCCTTAATTTTGAGGGAGTCGTCCGGGAAGCGGCGGAAGTATATGTACGTTTGAGTTATCGTTAGCCCCTGTAGTATATGTATGTTTGAGTGGTCGTCACTCCGTTGGAAAGATTTCCACCAAGAGCGCATAGGAGACCAGCGCACTTATTTCGAAGGTACCTGAAGGCAGGGCGTTAGCCGAAAGCATACTAGACTCTGTGCTCACCGAGAGTTGCGGCTGCATTGAAGGGTGTGACGGAGGCCATGTAAGCGGATGGATTGTGAAAGGTGGAGGGAGGGGGGGGAGGAAAGGCGCTGGAAAGGCTCTGGATACATGAATATCTTACATCAACGGGACGGGATCGTCTGAGATGATCATGGATGCCTGACAGCCAGCCTGTGCGGCCCCAAAATACTACAGGTTTTGCACCCGTTCAATGTGGAAACACCTACTTGTCGACTCCGAGTGAAGATGACGAAAAGGGCCCTGTATTCCTTGCATCAAAGTCAGGGTTGAGGCAAGAAATCACCTCACACGGCGTGGGCGGCATACCACCGGCGTACGCCGCGTACCGCACTTACGGTACACCATGTGACGTGTCTGAGTTACTGCCCTTCCCGGAATGAACGTTCCCGGTGAGGAGAAGGCGTTGAAATATTGCAGACTCAGTTGTGGTCGAGTTTTCAGTGCAAGGCGGCAAGCAGCTTGGCAATGCCTAGCGATATCCAGTTGTCGCTGGAATTCCAACGCACGTATGCTACAAGCTGTGAAGAGCGTCAAAAGATCAGGGAAGTCCTTGAGGAATACACAAAAGCCAAAGGAAGAGCAAGTTGACTATCAGCCATGATGTCGGAGAACAAGACACGGCAACGTGACCGTGATGATTTGATGGAGAACCGTGGCGATTTATGTAATGGAGATGCGTGATAAACAGACCCCTATTCATCACTGGCGTTCAACGTTCTTCGGAGCCGTAGCAGTCCACAAATAAACGACAGAAACTGTTGTGACCTTATAAATACAAGTGGGTGGCAGGTAGCGAACGAGAACAAAGCACAACTTGACTAATGCAACTGGAATGGAACTACACCCTATCCGACAGCGTGAGTTTCGTTTATCTACATCGTAGATACATACTCACATGGATATTTCGTAGGATGAATTGCGAATAAGAGAGCGACGAGTTGCCGTGTGTGTAGTACGACCTGGCAAAAAACATCGCATTGCCATTCAAGACGTTCAATATAACGAGGTACGAGTTCAGTAATATTGAAGTCTGGCTGCAAGAGACTAATTCAAGACGTCAGACGAGTCGGAACGGGGCATCGAAACCGACGTACGTGCTGAGGAACCAATGATCGTCCGGCGGATCTCGCAGCATTCCTTGATGCCTTCGAACAATTGACGTTGGCGTTCGGCCTCGATGGTGAGCTGAAAACCTTTCGTTTGAATCATCAATCGTAGATCCAACATACGCAATGCTCACCAATGTCGATGTTTGTATTTCCTTCACATCCTTTGCGCACTGGTTGATCTTTTGCATAATGTCGTGCAGGTTCTGCAGATACTCCACCAATTCCTCCCATGTTTCAACACTGTGGGTTTCCAATAATCGGCTCTGGACCTTGGAGGCTGACAACCTGGCCCTGACAACATCCTCTGTCAATCATCGTGCTGTATTCACGGTGACGACTGGACTTACTCGAGCAATCGACGCGTCCCATCCGTTAAGTCCAGATGATCCCTCGCGCAGTTCGGCATTGCGTGCTTCAAAGTTTCCTCGCAGGCTTGAATCTTCCGTTCAACTCTGCCAAGCTTGCAGGTCGGAGGTTGGCGATTAGCGGCATAAATGATCAAAGCTGCGGAGACGAAACCCAAGGCAATGTAACGGTTGCCTGGTAGGAGGGAGAGCGTTCCAAATAGTATCGAGGTGGATAACGTGTCGCACATGTTTCCAAGGTTTGAAGGCAAAGTGGGGGCTGCAAAGTGGAGTTATCTACCTTTGTTGAGTGTATTTAAATGTTTTAGATTGATTTAGAACTGCCGGGAACTCTGCACGCCAAGCGATTGAGAACTTCCGGGGAGTTCTCCCTGTCAAGCACAAGCTGTACTGTGACCGGGCGCATCACTGGTTGAAATAGGCACTCAGAGAGAATAGGTGCCGGTAACGAGGAGAAACGGGTCAGTAAGTGCGTATCGCGAGAAATACTTGAATGGTTCCAAATAAATGCTATCGGAGCTGTTCGAACGCGGGCTTCCTCGACAGCTTCCATGTCTCGTTTGGGATAAGATTGTCATCATGCACAGTGCAGACCAATGCACACCCACACCAAGACATCACTACTTCTGGCTGGACGATGTCACCGGCACAGCTGACTCGCTGGAACCAGGAAGAAGCAGTCGGGTCATGGACACCAGGCGCTTCGTGCCCGAATTGAATTTGGATGTACATCACGGTATGTAAATAATTTTGACTTTGTAGCCCACCCTGGTGCTGGCGTTGGCATATACGCGCCGAAGTATTCATTGATATCTTAAGCGCGGTATCCCTCCTCGAAGATACTAATCTTCTCTCCATCTATCCGAACCCAACCCAACTCATTCCCTAGGTAGGAAAAGCCCGGCAGCCCTCACGCACACACACGCCTCCAAACTCGACGTTATGAATACAGCCCGATCAAGTCCACCCGGCCACTGCCACGAGCACCGCGGCGCAGCCGACGACGACAGGATGCATCGGATTCGGAAGCCTGGTCGGGCACGCCCGCTGCCGCCGCCACCAGCTCGGCCGCTATCGCGCGACAGACAGCGCGTACACACGTACAGTACATACACGCACCTGTGTCGATATCCAGCCCAAGCGCACCCGCGGCCGCACCTAGCTCGCCACACGACGCCCCGCCGCACGCATGCCCCATCTCCGCGCGGTCAAAGTCGATGAGGAGGGTCGGGCCCGACTCCGACTTAGCCTTTGACAAGTTCGACTTGGACCGCGACGTGACGGTGACGACATTCCACGGCTTGACATTGTTGTGCTGCACGCCGTGTACGTGCACACGCGCCAGGCGGCGGAAAGAGCACGCACCTGGGGTGGGCTGGGGTCAGACTCTACGGTGCGGTGCGTCGACAGGACGGTGTGCGAGGGATGGGGATGGGGATGGAGGAAAACGCAGCGCACCGGGGCACTTTCGTCCGCATCGAGCTCGTCGAAGGCCCGCAGCGCCGTGTCCGCGTGGTACAGTATGAGGACGCGCTGCTGTCCTGGTCGCCGCTCCCGCCCCCGCTCGTGCTGGTATGGTACAGGCCAATGATGCGCGGGATGGCGACGCCTGCAACGCGCGGAGGGCCACGTCAGGCGGAGGACCCTGTCGGCAACGGTGATGTCGTTCCTGCGGCCCTTGACGAGCCCGTCGGAACGCAACCATCGGAGCGGCAAGAACGAGCTGCACCGCGTCGAGATGTCCAAGGACGCCGGCGCGAGCTTCGTGGAGCGTTGCAGCCACCCTTCGCGAAACACGGCCTGGCACGGCCGGAAGACGGACGTGGGGAACGCGGGGATGATGACGCGGGGGAGCCTCGGAATGGATTTAGGCACGTATGACGTTCCAGTACTCATGACGGCATGGCTGTAAAAGACAACGAGGGCCGCCATGTCCGCCGCCTGCATAGGCGAGCCCCGAATCTTGTACACGCGGCTCATCTCGAGCTGCAGATCCCGCGCCGGCTGCAGCAGGGCGTACTGCTCTTGCGTGGCCGATCTCGTGCCTGAGCAGCTCATTGATGGTCTGCAAACGAGACGTTACGGGACGCGCGGCGCGGCGGGGGTAGAACATGCCTGCCTGCGACAGGAGACTGCGCGCCGCGCCGGCGAGCGTTGTCGCACCCTGTGCCGATCCGAAGCGGTAAGGACGGTTTTAATGACGGCGGCGACCCGGCTATCGAGCTCGTAGGGGTTGAGAGTTGCGGTTGGATTTGTATCGGTACGAATCTCGACTCGCTAGTCTGTGAAGTACTCCGCGTACGTCTTGCCCTCCGTGGTGTAGAAGTCTGTAGTTGGCATGGGTAGAAGCAAGCGATTCGATAAGGTCCGCTGACAGTTCCCACCTTGAGGAAAATAATGACTGTCAGTCAGAATGTCAGGCTGACTGTCAGAACCGACAGATAACAGTTAACAATTACCCGTTTAGGAAATTCTACATATACAGGCTATTCGACGAGCTACCAGTCCCAGTCGACTCCCTGCAATGCTGCTACAGGCTGGAGCCGCACACTTCCACTCCCCTTAGCCCCCCACCTCGTCATCTGTGACAAACAGCAAGCCCTTCAATTCGGGTGCCCTCAACATCACATTCAACCACAAATACACCATCGGATCTGAATGTCTTCTTCTGGTTTTTCTTGCGCCCACGTTTCATGCGTGCTAACTTGGCCCTGAGAGAGTCGGATAAGTTTTCAAGCTCCTTGTCGTTTTCTTCGTCCATTTCCGTTGACTCGGCATCGGAATCAGATGCATCGGGATCTTCCTCTCGCCACTTCATCTTTGCCTTGTCGATCATAGCCTGGTCAAGCCGGCGGAACACGACGGTTGGGAAACATGGAGAGCAGCGTGAACTTTCTGCACCCTGAATCAAACCGTTCTGAGTTTACTAGTATCTGTAATACGGAAAAGTAGACTGACCGGAAGCATGATATCTATACCATTGACCGACCATTATCATATCCAACAGACCCCCCTGTTTTTGGTTGCCCCGCAGCACGAGTACCTGCCAATAGTCGGCCCATTTGCACGTAATGGGATTGGCGAGACACGTTGAGTACTTAGTTGCCAAAGATTGATTCCAGTATAGGTTCCACTTGTGCTTGACCATAGTCTTTGTCCGACAGAAAAGTTTCGGAAGCCTTTTTGAGCTGAAGAAGCTGCTCTTCCATCGGAGCGGTCATTCTGCGAGATATGAAAGAAAACTAGACAGGAAGCATGTCAAGAAGTTGTTCTGCCTGATGCGCACAATCGCGTACGACGACACAGCGCACCTCGGTCAATTCGCACGCTAAGAAAGTTGGTTGGAATTGTCAGAATTGTCATCCGAAATTTAGCAGAAAAATTAAATAATTGATTGTCAGGCCCTGACTGACAGTTATTTGTTAGTCAGCTGACAATTAAATTGTCATGTCAGCGGACCAGCGAAAGTTCGCGTTACGTCACGTCACGAGAAATGCCAAGATCGGTCACAAAACTACAGCGTATCGCGTAAGTATCCCGCACTTACCACCATACTGCAAGATTTTGTTCAATTCATCGGTTACGGGTCACGCACCCTGCCTGTGGGGAAGAAATTCGAAGGGTCACGGTCACGGCAGTAAGCGTCGAATCGGTTCACTGGTTCAAAAAAAGTCGAAAATTGGGCGTACTTAGGTATCAGAAAAAACCGCTTTGCGCAATCTCTGTTTGCCCATGCTGCTAAGACCATCCAAGTCCACTATTCAACATAGTATCGCCCTCCGGGCATTCCTGTGAACGGCTGATGTGATTCACTGTCACTGTCAACTTCAATATCGTTCGCGGCAAAATTCAAGTTGGAGATATTGGATCGCCGAGCAAGCACTGATCAATTTGAACTTGATTTGAACGTCTCGGAGAGTCTCACTGGAAAAAAATAATATGCCCGATGAGAGCTGGTCGATGCGATAGCTATCCAACACAATTTGCCGCCCAAACTAATACGTGGTTTTCTCCTAGGAAAACTCATCTTCTGGGCCAAAATTGAACATATAACGTATGTGTAAAAATTCGGTTCTTGATCTTGCAGTGTCTTTCCAAGATCACCGACAAACCCATAGTTGCGCTGGCAACAATCTTGGGGGGTTGTCGGAATTTTCATCGATGTCACGGTCCTGTAGTGGGTCTGTTGAAGTGTCGAAATGGACTTTTGGGTCACCCGTCACCCCCCTGTCGAAACGAACGAAATTCCGCGGGGTGGGGTCATATGGCTATGGAGTCGCAGAGTAGGGTAGAGTAAGGAAAGGAAAGGAGCGGAAAGGAAGAGAGATATCGATTGAGCTAGGGAGGGATGGTCATGGCGGGGATATCAGTAGAAGTAGAGAGGTAGAGAGGGAGGCAGGGAGGAGGGAAATATATCAGCAGGGAGAATACACAGAGAGAGAGAATATGTAGCAGATAAAAAAAGAATGAAGGAACGAAAGAAATGTGGGCGAGCGAGCAGCAGTAGCGCGTGTTCTTTGTTCCAATTTCGGCATAGACACACAGTGTGCATAAACTGCGCGGCGACGGAAACGCATGAGGTGGGGGCTAAGGTGAAGGGCGTAGAGGGGCGCAGAGCGGGAGGGAGTGAGAGTCGCGACGGCTCCAAGTGTTTTGCACATAAACACCCATCCTCCACGTTCCTCGTTGTGGCTACTCTCTCGTAGACAGACACGACAAACGGTTGAACCTCGTACCTCGGTACTTTGTAGTCTGTTGATCACCTTGATCAGTTGATTGCTCGCCGCCCTTATCACCCGATCGCTAAATTTCTCGGCCACTGAACACGATTTAGGAATGCGTTTTTGAGGCATTTGAGGTTGCATTTGACTTTATTGGTTAAAAACCTCAAGTTCTCCCACCGTCCACGGAGTCGTGGTGGTGGAGTCAAGAACATTAGATGCCGGATTTTGATGCCCGGCACGCGGGAAAAGCCGTGAACGCAATAGAAGGATTCTTAACAGACAGTTACCTGAAGAAATGGATCAAAGAGAGGAGATCCAAATGTCGAAGATCAGTGATAAGGTCACGGTCGTCGAGCAATCACCGGTGGCGCGGTAAACCAGACTACATTGTGGCGCGTGCCGCGCATTGAAGCAAGTCCACATATATCCAAGTCAGCGGGATATGGGACTCCCGAAGAACATTAGATGCAATTATTCTCACAGTTTCACAAGAAAAACAGAAAAAGAATTAGAGTGCCCAATGGTGCTCGAGAAATAGGGGTCTGTTTATCGCACGTCTTCATCAATAATCAAGAATCACTCCATTTGTGGTCACGTTACCGCGTCGTGGCTTATCATGAGCTTCTGTGATCTTTCGACCCTTCTCATAGTCTGTGGCCTGCGTGCACCGGAAATTGGCCCAAATCACACTTGCGAACAGCTTGCGAGGTTTCTGACAGGAAAATGGGCCTCTGGGTCAACGAGACTGGTGTAAGCCAACTCTTCGGGCCTCGGCACCTCAAGGCACCGACTCACGCGCACGGTGTATCGTAACCTTACGGTACTACGCCACCCTCCCTATTCATGGCAGCTCTGGTTGTTAGTGATATGTCGGGAATACGATTCCCCCGTGCCCGAACTGGAGTTAATCTGGGGACCCTTTCCTGGTGCTCTCTACGCATCGAAGTCTTGAGGTCTTTCACTGGAAGCGCTTCTATTCGAACCCAACTCATTCCCCAGGAAAAGCCCTTGCACACAGATCACAAATGAACCACCGAGACGCTACAATTTTTTTTTTTGCGACTTTATAAATACAGCGAGTGGGAGATAGCGAACGAGACTTCCAGCCAACTGGAGCCATATAAAAAAAGAAAAAACTCGAGACTCTAGAATGGAACTACACCCTACTCGACGACGTGAGTTTGTGTACCCAGATCATTGGAGATACAAACTCACAGAGATAGTTCGTAGGACGTATTGCGAGTAGCTGCCGATTCAAGGCGACGAGCTGCCGTGCGTATAGTAGGTAGGACCTGGCGCACCAGACGGCAATCATTCAAGATGTCAGAAGAGTCACAACGAAGAATTCAAACCGACATACGCGGTGCAGCTGGCGAACGAATAACCGTCTCGTGAATCTCGCGGACTTCTTTGATGCCCTCGGACAATTGACGTTGGCGCTCAGCCTCAATGGTAAGCTGAAAGTGATTTAGTTGGATCATCCGATAGGTGTGGAAGAATACGCACCAAGGCCGATCTGTGAACTTCCTTCACCTTCTTCGCACACTGATTTATATTCTGCATAGTTTCCCACAAGTTGCACAGATATTCCACAAATTCCTCCCAGGTTGTAACACTGCGTGTCTCCAACAATCGAGTCTGGATCTTGGAGGCCGACAATTTAGCCCTGTCGAAATCGTCCGTTAACAAGTGCGCTGTGTTTACGATGGCGACTGAACGTACTCGAGCAATCGACGCATCCCATCCATCAAATCCACATGGCTCCTCGCACAGTTCGCTTGTGCGTGCCCCAAGATTTCCTCGCAGGCGTCAATAGCGCGTTTGACTCAAACGAGCTTGTGTGATGGATATTGCCGAAGAATGGTATAAATGGTCAGCATTGCGAGAATGAGGGCCAGGGTAACATAGCGGTTGCCTGGTAGGAGAGATAGTGCTCCGAATATTATCGAGGTAGATATCGCGTCGCACATGTTTGGGAAAAATGGGAGTGGACATTGAATATACGAATTAGTGGAATAGATTGCACTGAGGATCAGATTTATATGATCAGCCCACAAGGGTGTAAAACACACCTAAGACAGCAACTTTATTCTTACGGCAACCCCTCTTAGGTCATTTCCCATGTGGTGCAGTAAATGACCTAAGAGGTCACCTCCGACATCGGAGGCGACGGTGCTATTAGTCATAGATCCCCATCTGGGTATATTGTGTCCTGTGGTTGACCACCGTTGCCTACTTTATTCCCGGCAATTCCCGATACATTCCCACCATTGTAGTTCAGTTATGGCCTTCGACGTGGGTGTCCCCTGCACCTCCTGCCTTCCTGTACTGCTTGGCTGGCAGTAATTTGATACATACTTCAATGCATTCCATTATGAAGCCCTCCAACCTGTCCCTAGATGCAGGAGCAACTAACCTGTTCTGCCTCCAACACCTCCGACAACAATGTAGCCTGCAACAGGGGGTGCTCATTGTGCCTCCCTCCTTCCTGTACTACTTGGCTAATGTCGATTCAACTCACATTCCATCTCCATCAAATGCACTCCACTATATCTGCCCAGCCTGTTCCTACAGGCAGGAGCAAGTAACCTGTTCTACCTCCAACACCTCCAACACCCTGAATGTAGCCTGCAACAGGAGGAGCCCCCTGCACCTCCCTCTTCCCTGTGCTGCTTGACTAGTGTCAATTTGATCCACACTCCAACTCTGTCAAACGCAATCCAGTATGAATGCAAGAGCAGGTAGCCTGTTTTGCCTCCAGCACCTCCGACACCTTCATCGCTCATGTGTAGCCCACAACAGGGGTGCCCCTCCCTCTTTCCTGTCATGCTTGGCTAGTGTCAATTTACCCCACACTCTATCTGTTTCAAATGCACTCCAATAAATCTGTGTAACCTGTCTCTACATGCAGGAGCAAGTAACCTGTTCTACCTCTGACGCCTCTGACACCTTCATTTCCCAGATTTTGCCCACAACATGGATGCCCCTCCTTCCTTCCTGTCCTGCTTGGCTAGTAGTCAATTCAACCCACACTCCATCTGTTTTGAATGCACTCTAATAAATCTGTGTAACATGCAGGAGCAAGTAACCTGTTCTACATCCAACACCTCCAGCACCTTCGTCAAAGGTTTTGCTTTCTTTCTTTCCAGCTCAGCTCTTGGCGTCAGCTTGATAACACTGCTTCTTTTTTTATCTTTCTAGTGCTGTTCATTTGTAATCATATCCTTCACCCCAGGCCCCATGTTCCACCTGGTCCCGGCACCTGTATTAGGATGATTTTCCCAGTACAAGCAGAAAGGTAAACCTTGAGATCTTCTCACAGCTACTGAGCAGTGGTCAGTTCAGTATAGGCATTCAACAGTGATTTCCATTGGCCAGCACCTTCTGCATTGCGGTAAATATTCTCTCTGTTTTTTTGGGGGGGGCTGAAACCTTTGTGTAACATCTTCAAGAGAACTGAAATCAAGGTGGCAAAGAGCCACATGAACACATTAGTACAGTCCCGTATAAATCTCTCTCTTTATAAGTTTACACCTTTCAACTCACCTGCAGTCTCCGTCATCAGCGCTCTGAAGCCACTGCCAAGATCAACCAATTGCAACTTGTTCAAGTGGTAAGCGTGAAGCAGCCCGCACTGGGCTCATGTTGTTTTTAAAATGGTTCAAAGTTACAACCAAAGAGTGTCTTTGCACTTTTGGCCTATTGCAGCCCCTCTAAGCTGGAAAGCCAACAAACACAAACATTCAAGACCTCAATTCTCAGAAACATCATAGTATACTCTATCCCAGTTCAGTTCCAAATTTCAACCAAATCGCATTTTCGAATATGCAGTCTACTCTGCCCCCCAGATCAGTTGCAAGGCAAACTAGCGAGCATTTCTAGGTCCAAGTGTACTTTTTGAGCTTAAAACTCAGTTGGTAGATGCTTTGACTCAGGTAATGTACGCCTACTTCACCTCCTACACCACCTCCGACATGCCCTCTTTTTGGCTTTGAGAAAGCAGACACAGTCAGGAATGATTCCCACCTACTTCAGAGAACAGAATGAGAGCATAAACAATATAATGGCCTCTAAGAACAACATCCCTGACTGCATATCTGATGAAAATATCAAATTTTGCTGTTTCCCCCCAAATATCTATGTTTCAGTGTTCTGAATATCCACTGTTCACTGATCTAATACCTATCAGAAGTTACTTGAGTCATAACTAAACAGTTTTAGAGCCCCGGAAATCCACAATGTTTTGAAACTTGAAGTTTGAACAATGTGGCCGAAGTTCAACTATGAAACTTAGATGGATTCCGGTGATATTTTTGCACGGCAACTTTACCTTCAGATAACCCAGGATCTTTTGACCATTTATCTATGGGGCAAGTCAGGGCTTTGATTTGAGCCCCTGGTCACAATATTTCGGCCAGTATTGGATGTGGGGGGCCTGAATTACGGAGGGCCGACCTTTATTCAACTTCTGATTGGCTGATCAAACGTGGCCCGGGCTCCGGCCCGCCATGCCGGCACCAGGGGATCTTGACTTTTGCGGCATTTCAATGAGTTTTGGGTGCCATAGGAAATGTTTCTAACGATTTATAACCTCTCATTTGAACCATATACACAGTCTATGCTTTTACTTATGCTTAGCTAGAGCCTCCAACACCTCCTACTCCCCAAATTTCGAAAACCCAACTTCATTTCTGTCAGTGCTGCTGTGAAATCCGAGGTCCAATGGGAATCAGTTCTGCTGATTGAAAGTGAGAAAAGAAACATCCACACCACAGGGCAAGCCAGTATACTACCCAGAGAATGTGACGGAGGTGCTGGAGGTGTTGAATGTGGAGTCCAATCACAAGCATTCCAGACATGTCTGGCTGCTCAACCCATAGCATTCCACAAGCCGGTGCAAGACCACAGAGAACCGAGACATCCACACCATGGGGGCAAGCCAGTATAATACCCAGAGAATGTGATGGAGGTGTTGGAGGTGTTGAATGTGGAATCCAATCACAAGCATTCCGGACATGTCTGGCCGCTCAACCCATGGCATTGCACAAGCCGGCGCAAGACCACAGAGAAAAGAGACATCCACACCATGAGGGTAAGCCGGTATACTACCTAGAAAATGTAGTAGAGGTGTTGGAGGTGCGTTGGAGGTGTCTAATGTAGAGTCCAATCAGCTGCAGGCATCGTGAATGGTATCTGGCAGATCAACTGATAGCAACTCCCAGGCCGATGTACATGAAGGTGGCTGCACAGATTGAATTTTACTGTGACAGAGGTGAGGGAGGCACAATGAGACTGGTAGACAGGCACATGGCTGTGAGTTCCAGGAGACGGAAGAGCACCAGTATTGTTAGACTGAGGTACAGAAAGATACTGTTCAATTATTCGGTACCCGAGCTGGAAAACAACATTTGAACATGAGAGACAGCAGAGGCGTTGGAGGTAGTGGAGGTGTTGGAGGTAGCAGAGGTGTTGGTGGTAAGTCAATTTTACATTGCAGGAGAGAAGGCGGCGGAGGTGTTGGAGGTAGATCAATTTTACATTGCCGGTGATGCAGACACAGAAAGCAAGCAGTTTAAACCGGAGGACATATAAAATCAAAGAGGGATAAAACATGGGCACAACTAGTGCTAACCAAGCAGCATAAGAGCAAGGAAAGTGCGGACAATATTGGCCCTGTCATCTACTTTACCACTCCTTTGACCTCTTGGAATATAGTATTCAATATTTATATACTTGAGTAATGTACCTGAACTGAGTGGAACTCTTTGGGGCAATCAGATGACCTCTGACATCTACAACACAAGCCACATCTCATTGTAGATGGATAATTGGTTTGCTCTGAGCTACAACCCATATACCTGCAATTGTAGGAGGTTGTGTTTATATGCCTGCACAGTTCCTCTTTGTAATTAAAGAATTCTGACTGCAAGGATAATTTGGATTTTAGGTTTATGAATCATTTATGTAGTAAGACAGCCCAGCTTTGAGGATAGGGACTAATGGAGATGGTTCCAATGTTGCTTTACATTAGAGGGAGACAGCTGTATCGGCTGCACAGAGGTTCAAAGGTAATTCATACGGTGAAGGTAGGCGGCGGAGGCGGCGCAGGCAGACCATGCCGAGATGCCGACATGGCAGGGACATAAGCGAGCCCGGTCTGCGACACCTCCAACGCCGGCGGAGACCTCTTAGGTCATTTCCGGTACCACAGCGGAAATGACCTAAGAGGGGTTGCCGTAAGCAATAAAGTGGCTGTCTTAGGTGGTAAAACACTGCTAGAAATCCAATGTTAGCCACACAGTGATGTCATTACGAGACTGCCCGCCACATCACCCGGTCACCCGCCGTCTGCGATGCCTGCACAAGTAACTTATGTAAACTAACTTGCCCTGCCACAAGTAACTTGCAGTTAACTTGTGACAAGGCAAGTTAAATTTACCCACACAATTCCACATAAGTACCATCATACTTATATTTGAACCTACACGCTGCTCAGCTACGTGAGTGATAGATCTATCAAAAGGTCTGGACACTCACATGGATGTAGCTATTGATTCAAAGCGGTGTATTACCGTCTGCGTATGACCTGCAAGAGATGAGCAGGGTTGGAAACCCAATTCTTGAAGCTGACCCACGCACTGACGTCGAAATAACAGTGTCATGGATTTCGCGCAATTCTTTGATGCCTTCAAAGAATTCGCGTTGGCGTTGGGTTTCGATGGTGACCTGAAAGCTTTTCGTTTAAATCATTAATCGTAGATCCAACATGCGCAATGCTCACCAATGTCGATGCTTGTATTTCCTTCACGTCCTTTGCGCACTGGTCGATCTTTTGCATAATGTCACGCAGGTTCAGCAGATATTCCATCAATTCCTCCCATGTTGTAACACTGTGGGTTTCCAATAATCGGCTTTGGATCTTCGAGGCTGACAATTTAGCCCTGTCAAAATGTCCCGTCAGCGATTTTGCTGTGGCTGTGGTGGCGATTGGACTTAGTCCAATAAACGACGCGTCCCATCCATCCACTCCCCGAGGTTCCTCGGACAGTTAGATTTTGTGTGCTGTAAAGTCTCCTCGCAGGCCTGAATCTTGCGTTCAACTCTGCCAAGCTTGTGTGATGGACATTGGCGATTGGCGGTATAGATGATCAACCCTGCCGACACAAGCACCCAAAAAATATAGGGGTTGCCTGGTAGCAGGGAGAGCGCTCCAAATATTATCGAGGTGGGTAGAGCATCGCACATGTTTTGAGGGCAAGTGGGTTGTCGGCCTTGTTGAATGAGCGTAGGTGGGCCTTTCTTGTTTTAGCGCAGCTCCACAGCAGTGATGAACGGCGGACGGTAAGCGTGTGGGAACAACTCTCACTTGGCGCGAGACACTGCCTTCAGCAGATAAAGGTCCAAATCAGAAATGTTGAACATGTTGAATGGAACAGTCACAGCTTTGTACTGGGCATTACCAAATGTAACCTGGGCACTCTGAAACAGTTTACCCCGCATCCCGCACCTTACATATTAACGGTGAGATTATCTGTGGTTCATGTTAAGATGCTCCCTAACATATCTATGACGGAAATAAGGATGATTATGCTTTTGATACCCTGAGAATTGGTGTTTATTTCAAGGGGGTACCGGCATTCAAAAAAAGTGCACTAGGGCCGATTTTTTTCTCGGGTTTGAGATGTGAGCATACTCACATAATGACACTATCAGCACATTCAATAGCTGCGGGTTGCAAGCTTCGCTCAGAACTCCAGCAAATTGACAATTCTGCATATCTCGAGGTCAACGGGACCTGGGCCTCTGGTACGGCCCCAAAAAACACCAGACGCTCCGATTATCAGAATTACACACACAAAAACAGGAAAACACGAAGAAAGCGCTTAGTGGTAATAAATCCAAAATATGATTGCGCCCCAAACCAACTACTGACCGAGCCCGCATCAAAACTACTGACTGAGGCTTGGGTGATCAGTGTTTGCTACATGCTCGAGGTCTGTACGATGCTTCAGCCGACGATACTTATCTCTCACTACTAGTTATTTTGCATAGCTACATTACTACGCCGGCATCTTAGCTACTTAGCGTAGTTTACACCGTAAACCGACACTCTCGCTTTCTCTCTGTATGGTGCTTCAGCAGCTGTGCCCATCCCCAGAATGAAGTATATTTGATAAAGCTGGTAAGGCCGGCAAGCGGCAAGGCCTGCTACTGGGCCATTGGGCGTAAAGAAGTTGAACAAATGATGAGGTTGGATCAGAGATTTAAATGTAGCAAGTAATTTCAACTCTATCAGGCTTGCTACAGGAGGTCTACAAACATATCTTTGGTCAAAGCTTCATACAAATTTCAAGAGCTAAGTTACATGAAACCCCCTAGTAATTTGGAGGAGCTTTGGTGGGAAATACCGAATCCAGACATTTTCGCTCTCTGCGTTCGCAACAATTTTATTAACCGGACTTTAGGGAAATTTTGGAGTAGGTATTGGTAAAGAATTCAAATGAAGAAGTGAGCGGGTCTGACTTGTATGATTAAAGTACGTGATAAAGTAATTTTGGGCTTTCATAAAATGAGGCCAGACTAAGTAGACTTGCCACGCTTGGAACGTTTGGCCGGGCTCGGCATCTTTGAACCAAAGTTATTGAACACCGCATCAGCAGCAGGATCTCTGGCTCTCTAGGGCGTTGCTAGCGAGTAAAAACAGTGTTCAGGAACGGAAGGAACCGGCGGGTTCCAAGCCTCGCCGTCACTGTTGCGTACTTTGGAGAATGAGGTCTTGCTTCTCTTCTTTCAACTGAATTATCCAACATTTAGAGCGGCAGAGTGCAATCATTGATTCCTCTATCATAGTCAGGTCCTTCAGCTCACTCGGCACAGGTCCAACGAATGTTCTATTGGCCAGTGATAGCCTAGCAGGCATTTATTTCTTTTCAAGTCAGAATGGCAAGCCTTGAAAAAGAGAGAGAACGGGCTGGCCATCAGATGAATAGGATACCCCATTGTGTGATAGGTTCGAGCTTCGCATGAAGCTCTTCTCTTGGACCTGAAGACCAGAACGGAGCGCGCAGCGCTCTACGTAGTCCTGTGGCTCATACAGAGCCCGTAAGCTGAGAAGGGGCGAGTCCTCGCCCATAGGCGGGACTCTAGCCCTTGATGCTGCTGTTGTCGTTGTGACCCCCGCCGGGGCTCCTGCGACCTGGAGTAGGGAGCTGAGGGGAGTGGGGAGGCTCAGCCCCAAGTCACACGATTCACGCGGCCTGTTGACTCTCTTCGAGCACTGGATGGGGCAGTGAATGTTGTGTGCAAGTATAATATGATTATCTAATACATCGTGGCAGTGTGTTCCGTGGAATACTGACTAAGCTACCTAGTTAGGTGAACACCTCTGAGTCGTTATAAGTGGACGGGAATATCCACCCGTCACAGAGCCCTCCACGGGTCAGAGCGCATTCACATTCCAATGCGTCGAAATTCCAGGAACACAGCTTGAAAGCCATTTGCAAGATAGTGAATCCACCGTGCTGGACTCGGAGAAGTTCACTCTGAAGTGTCCAGCATTTTTGAAAAAAAATTGGCCCAATAATTTGGGTAAGAGCTCCTCGCTGAGGCACTGATTGCGAGGGCTGCTGGCCTCGCAGCCTGAGCGGTCATCCACTCCGTGGTACGACAACAAGAACATAATACGGTGGTCTGACATGAAGACTAAGCTTCAGTCAATGCACCAGAGTCATGTGGACTCCGTATTCTGTTTGGCGACTCGATATTGCATTCGGCAGACACAGTCTACGTCATGCCATTGAGGAGGGAAGGAGGGAGAGGGAATACAACTCTCTGATGTGTGGCATGTCTTCAGCATCAGAGAGGAGGAGCCAATGATCCTCATTCCAGTGTATCCCTCTGGCGGGGTGCTCTCAGATAGTTGGTCTGAGAACGACAGGAGGAGAAAGGGGAAGAGGACTCTCCAATGATTAGAGCATTCATTGGAGAGGCAGAGCTGACAACTCCTCTTCCATTGAAGAATGGATGACTCTTCGATATGCAGACTATATCTTTGATATCGAAGAGGAGGAGTTGGACGGGGATCTGCCTGCAGAGCAGTGTAGGGTTTACTCTGTAAAGCTCTACATATATCCCCTACAGCCCTCCACTTATTTGTTGCGCTTTTACGATGTGCGACAAATAATTACCCCTCAAGACCACCAAGGATGCAAAACCAAAAGGAACCCGCGCGCGGGGGAAAAAAAATTGTGTCCCAAAGATCCAAGTGTAATGCCTGGGCCGTGGCAGATGTAACGGAGCCCACGCGGACGGAGCTCACGGAACAGAGTAATAAAGTAAATGCTTTCTTGACAGGCAATAAGATGACGGTCATCTAGACCTAATTGGAAGCCCTCCGCGGAATTACATAGCCCTCCAGAGTGCGGTGGAGAACAAGGTCGCACGAGCCGACTTGACTCAACACCCTCCAAGATGAACCACGAAAGCCCTCCAGAGCAGATATAATGAGAGTTGAGGATGCCTTGTGCAAGCGCAGCTGCGACGGTCTCGACGCGGCGGAAGGAAGTAGACGGAGACTTGAATCCTTCTCGGCCTCGACGTCTTCCGTTGTGCACATAATTCGCATTGCGTCGTGCCGGATGAGGCCGGCAAGCAATCGCAAATCGCAAATTGCAAGGACGCAGCGCAGGGGGCCGTAAGCGCAGGGGATGGCTCGAGGGGAACGTAGAGAATCCGGGCGCCCGGAGAATCGTGCTGTAGAGCGCCGAGATCACGGACGAATCCGACTCGAGCGAGCGCGCACAGTCGGGGACGGAAGCGCCAACTGACGCGATCATTATTTACTACACTGCGTCCCGCGGATGGAAGGAACGATTGAAACCGGCAGGCCAAATGTGCTGACACGCTCCGGATAGGAATTTCACGGAGGACGGAGCTCTAGCCAGAACGGGCAGGCTCGACGTCAGGGAGATCTTGGGCACGAGGGACGACTGTTGTGCAGCTCGACTCAAAAGCGGTGCGGAAGTCGGGAGAACCATGGACAGCGAGGTTAGTCAGCTCGGGCGTACGCGCACGAAACGGGATGCAGTAGAATATGCGCGTGTGTGGCATCTGCCAGCAGTGACACCAGTTTGGCTAGGGCATGTAGCTCCATGCGCACCGGACGGAAGACCCAAGCCGGGTTGCGAAGTCTAAGCACGCAGCGGCAGGGATACCACGCGAGCACGGGGAGGCGAGGACATAGCGTTGAGTGCTTGAGCGGTGTGCACGAGATCAGCAAGGTTTGCTTGCACACGTCTACTCTCACAACACGCATCGCGTTACGATCCGCGAAGGCGTCCGGACGGTAACCAATGTGAAGTCCCGTCTACTACACACCCTTTCCCTGCGAATTCTGCAAGTTCGAAGCCGGGCGAGACCATCGTGAATTCCTCAGCTGTAAATACGAGCCCGGCACGGAGATTGAGGCTGCGGTCAATCTCAACGTTTGGAATCAAGTTCGCACTGCAGGGTTTTGAGCGCGGAATCGAGAATTCCAAGCGCGGAGCTCAGGCAGAGCTCAACGCACTGGACATCAGCACCAAATCAGGCCCTCCAGACCAGAAGGACACTGGCACGGAGACTTAAGTTGCGGCGGATCTCAACTTCCAAATCAAGTACATGGGTTCAGCGGGATAGAAATCGATCGTGGAAAAACGGATTCGCAGACGTCTCGGGTCAGCATGCTAAGAGGGTGCAAACGAGCATGAGACCAAACGATAGCCCATGGAACCGGGAGTAAAGCAAGGCGGCAGCGAGTACAAAAACAACGGGAGTATGATGCGGAGCTCAGGGCGAGCTCGACACAGAATTGACGCGAGGCAAAAAGTCCAATCGAAGTACACCAGCAGATGTCGTAAGAACGAGGACAGTTAAAGGCCGTGGCTTTGTAGTATTGGTTCGTCCCCAATGGAGTCTCAAGCCACAGCGGCGAGCTCACGCTGAGCAGGACTTGCTCCCCTCAAGGAGTCGTGCGGTTTGACTTGAGATGTGTCGTGGGTGCAGGGAGTGATAGCAAGGGAGGAGAGCCTCAGCGAAGCGCAATGCGGTTTCACGTCTGGCGCAATCGAGGACGCGGGCACGGACGGGAGGCAGCTGTGCGAGTGGAGGCGGAGTACATCTCGACGCTGAGGCGGAGCGCGCGCAGAGGTGAAGAGCACGGTCGCACAGGAGAATTGTGGCGGGAGAAGCACCGTGGAGTTGGAACAACACGGGTTGAAGCCGTGAAGCGTCTTGACGCCGAAGCAGAGGAGTGGAAGCGTGTGAATTAACAACAGTGCCGGTGAGTGCAGCTCCATGGCTCGGTCGGCATCCAGCGGGCTAGTATGCGAGCGCGGCCAGGGATTCCGTTGCCCACGCAGAGCTCAGGACGTCGCAGGGCGCATGCCAACGCGCTGCTTCACTGCAATGAAGTCGTGGATGTGCAGAATCCATTCCGCAGTGTACGCAGGCCTATAGCTCGGGTGGGCTCGCTTCTGCGATCGCGGGGAATCCTTGAGGTGGCGTATGAGGCAGGATCCCGAGATGAATAAGGTGGGCGCTTCTCGGAGCGCAGAGCTGGGGATCGTAGATGACGCGTGGATGATTTGAGGAGGCCGAGCTGCGGGTCACGAGGAAGAGGCTCTGGGACCCGTCGTGTATGTGGCAATCAAGGCACTGGAGCGGTTGCAGAAACCTCAAACAGAGAGAGAGCGCTCTTGAAGTCCATTGTATTCGCATCTTCTACTCCACAGAGACTCAAGCCCAGGGTGGCGAGCTCACATTAAGCAGGTCTTGAGCCTTGAGGTCTTGAACCTCGGACGTGGCGCAGCTCGAGTTGAGACGTGTTGTAGGTGGTGAAAGACCAAACCGGGGCCGATAGCCGGTTTGCCTTATTGGGAAAGTACCCTCAAAGCACTTTTCCTTTGCTTTTCCTTGTCACGTTAGATCTCTCGTCGCGGCCCTCCAACATCCAGCCAATCCAACACCGGTCACAAGTCACTACCCCCCGCGTCATTTCCCTGCGAATTCGAAGCTAGAATCAAGAAGTCATCGTGAATTCCTGAAGCTAAGTACTACAAATTCGAGACGGAGATTCAGCCCGAATCTCAACGTCTCAAATCAAGTCTACGCAGCATCAAGCGAGGGAGAACGGACACAGTGAACACGGTATGAGCCATTAAGCAAGCTAGCGCAGAGCCGCGTAGCGTCTCGACGTCTCGGGGCACAGATCACGCACATGCGGAGCTAAGGAGAGCTCGCAGATGCATCCGCGGGGCGTACATATCGCATGGACGCGATGCCCTCCACTTCCAAGCACAAGAGGCGAGGAGAGGCAGAGGAACGGCGCGCAGAATGCGGTGTGTGGGGTGGTAACGACACGGAGGGAATCAGGCGGCCAGAACCACGACGTGCAGAGCACATGGAGCTCAGGCTGAGCTCTACGTGCTATACGACGCGTGCGCGAGGCCCTCCAGACCCGAAGATACAATGCTGAAAGTCCATGCAGCAGAGGAGAGAGACGCGCAGGAAGCTTAGCTGGTGCAGATGAAAGGAACGGGGCCCTCCAAACTCGCAGTAGCCGAGCGATCACGGAAGGTGCAGGTCGTAGGCGGGGTAGTAAAGCAAGCCGACGATTGCAAAACTCAGAGAATGTACAGATGCGGAGCTCAGGGGCGAGCTCGACACGCTGCACAGGGCTCTCCTCCATCAATACGAGGCCCCTCCAGACCAGTGATAGTCGAGTAAGCGTTGGAAGTGAAGCCAGCGCGGCCGGAGCGGTACCGCCCGTACGACAGAGTCATGGGAAAGACTGGTGTCGCGGCGCCGAACGTGTGCGAGCACACACGAGATGAAAACGCCTCCAGGGTGCGCCTCATTGCGCTGAAGCGTAGCCAGGGGTGTACGCGGGGAGCAGAGCTCTCAAGGCGGAGTCGCGTGGGGGTCTCAACGCAGCGAGACTGGGGTGTTGCAGGGCCCTCCGGATTCCCAGCGCGAAGGAAGGACCGGTAACATTGTGGAGTTGGTGGTGGAACCGCGTATTGTGCGCCAGTCCGAGGATGCTCCACGCTACGGGAAAGCGTGGCGCATGAGCCGCGAGCCACGAGGAGGGCGTACGAGCATAACGACGCCGATAGAACCGCGTGCAGCAGGGAGGGCGTACGCGGTGTAACAACACAGATGGAACCCAAACTGAATAGGCACGGACAAGCGGTACCGGCAGATACGTAGAACGTGAGGGCAAGATGTGTGATGGCAGCGACACGAAGGGAACCACACAGCCGGTGCCGACACACGCGCGGCGAGTACGTGTGAATCCTCCACGGCATGGTGCATGACACGGAGCTCAGGGCGAGCTCGACATGCGGTACTGCGGACCACCCCGCATCGCCGATTCTTGTACGGAGCTCAAGGTAAAGCTCGACGTTCTGCACCGGGCGCAGCGGCCGACTAGCGCTGTAGTTGAGGAGACTGACGCACGCGGATTGGGTGCGGCTCAAAGATGAAGGTGAGCTGCATAGCGTCTAGACACCGCCGCCTGGTGCACGATACGAGGTGCTTGCAGTGCGGGACGAAAGGACGCAAGATCGACAGTCGCAAGCATGTCGTGAGACGTTGGGAATGCACGAGTGCGATTACAGCACGAGAAGTGCGGTGTACGAGCAACGCACGAAGGACATAGATGGTGTGGGCCCCCGGGTGTAACATCTGTGTCCCGTTATCGACGCGCGGGCGGCGTACTCGAAGCAGGTGTGGACAAGGATTCCGGTACGACGGGCCCGATCCGTATGCACAACGCCCTCCAGAATAGAGGCGGAGCGCTAAGAGCAGAGAAGGGGCTCAGCCCAATGCAAAGAGCGTGAGCCGCGACACTGCAAGGAGCGTGCAAGCCGGCAGTACGTAGAGGGAACCCCTATACGCGCGCAGATCCCGCCCCAAGGTACGGCGCAAGAGAATTGCACGGAAGCGAACAATCCAGAGTAGGCTGCGAAGTCGCACACACGCAGGTCGGGGGTTTTCACGATGATGTGCACAAGAACGAGTTGGGGAGCGAGAGCTCCGAAGCCGAGGCGACGGGTCGGCGTAGGGTAGGGCAATGAAATCCAGGGTACTGAGCTCGACACGCTCTGCGATTGAGCAATGCCCTCCACCTCTGGAACAAGGTGCCCCCAGAACCGAGATATTCGAGCGACCCCGGCAAATGGGATCGCCACGGAGCTCAAAGTCGAGCTCAACGCAGGGTACGATGCCCTCCAATTAGAGAATACCACGAATATATATTCGCGAATATGAATATTCACAAAACCTCAAAACTGATATTTACGCATTCGTACGAATATTGATGGCAAATATTTGTTGCTTAGTCAGCCATATTCGCGAAATATTCACGAATATGAATACTCAGCAAATACATTGAGAATTTGGGGGTTTAGCAGCCACCAATGAGTTGCTGAGAGCACTTTTATGCTATCTTGTGAGTTTATTTAAACATTGTCAAAGACTCATATAAGCCCTTGTCTTGCATGTTCAACCATTTGATTGACCATCACAATTGCCGTGTTCAACCTGTCAAGCAGTTGTCAAAGTAAAGATGTCTCTAAAGTGGTTGGTTTGCATATGAATTACAGATCTAGTTGTGTAAATGAAGTATGTTCTGGTTCCAGAGAGGAGAGATGTGTTAAACAGACCCAAATTTACCACTTGCTTGATTGAAACTTTGGCAGTGTATTACAGCTGCAATATTCGCGAGTATCAACTTTCCTTGAAAAACTGATATTCGCATTCGCGCGAATAGCACAGCCACAGCCATTCGCGAATATGAGTATTTGTTATTCACGAATGTATACTCGCGAATATTCGCGATATCTGGTATTCGTGGTATTCTCTACCTCCACAATCCGGTACTAAGGGCCCCTGACACAATAATAGCTGAATAAGCCGGAACGGGAACGTAGCGAGCTTGTGGACGACGCTTCCCGCGAGACCTCGCAGGCGCTGATAAGACTCGACATCGCAGGATGAGCGAGAGGAGGCAAGGAACCCGGCGTGAGACGAAGCAGTGCACAGTCTTGGACACTCGTCGTTGTTGCCACAGTTGGCGACAACGGCGTGCGAAATGCCAGCCAGAAAACATCGTCGGCAAGTCGGCTAGTCGGGCCGCTGTCGCGTATACAGCGAGAGCGCACGCAAAGGCGGGCGAGGGTCCACGGAGATGCCACCAGGAGCGAAGAGGTTCTTACTCGACTTGAGCTTCTCCAAGCTAACCAAACCCCCCTCAATCCCAAATCCTCCGCTAATGCGGCCAGTGAGACACTTGTGGCGGTGGATCGAATGATGTATCGCGGACAGTGCTGAGATGGTCTTGAAGGTGATGGATAAAGATGTCGTCGTCGAAGAAAGGAGGAAGAGCATCAGAATGTATTCACATCACTGTAGATAACACGCTGGAGCTCACGCACGGCGGAGCTCACAGTGTACTAATAACGTGAACAGATAAGGGCCGAGCCCAGCGCAGTATAGCGGGGCTCAGTATGCGCGTCCGAACTCACGCCGTCAGCGGAGTTCTAGGACACGCGGAGGGGAAGAAAGGCCCAGAAACCTTTCGCGTAACAAATGTTGCGCAGAAAGGGGGAGATATCGGTCCTCGAGTACGAAGGAAGGAGAAAGGAGACCGAATGGTGGTCACGCCCAAAGGCAAGTCTATGCCATGAGGGAAGCGACACAGCACCTCACCATACTACTACCGAGATGCTGGAAGGGGCTCACAACTCAGGAGAGCTCGGGAGGATGATAGTCCGTCAAGGAGGAGGTGAGGCGGCAAGGCTTCAAATGGAGTCTTGACCTCTACCCAGAGTGGAGGCATGCACAGCACACCTCTACAGTCCAGGAAGGTCAAAGAACTGAACACCGTTTGAAAGAGAGAATGAATTGTTGAGGTCTTCAAGTCCAATTGGTGAAGACCAGGCAAGTCGGACCATTGTGATAGGTTCGAGCTTCGCATGAAGCTCTTCTCTTGGACCTGAAGACCAGAACGGAGCGCGCAGCGCTCTACGTAGTCCTGTGGCTCATACAGAGCCCGTAAGCTGAGAAGGGCGAGTCCTCGCCCATAGGCGGGACTCTAGCCCTTGACGCTGCTGTTGTCGTTGTGACCCCCGCCGGGGCTCCTGCGACCTGGAGTAGGGAGCTGAGGGGAGTGGGGAGGCTCAGCCCCAAGTCACACGATTCACGCGGCCCGTTGACTCTCTTCGAGCACGGATGGGCAGTGAATGTTGTGTGCAAGTATAATATGATTATCTAATACATCGTGGCAGTGTGTTCCGTGGAATACTGACTAAGCTACCTAGTTAGGTGAACACCTCTGAGTCGTTATAAGTGGACGGGAAATATCCACCCGTCACACATTGGGGTCTACAAGCAGATCACGGAGTGGCTCCTCATCGAAAGCATGAGAGGAGAAATAGAAGCGGGATGAGGCCACTTATAGCGGTCAAGCAGATTAGCTTCATCAGTCTCCAAATCAGGTCGCTTCAACACACCGAGATCAATTTGCGAGTCCCCGACTATCAAAGAACAATGTGAACGAAGCGAAACTGGCTCGGCACAGGAAGCACAGGTAAATGTGGACAATGCTTCCGAACTGGTCTGATCTCGAAACTTGCGCACACACTTATTGTTCAACGACTGAGGGATAAGTTGTGGCCATTGTTGTCGGATGGACTCCAGTTCGTGGTACTTTTCGCGGGTGATGCGTTCCTGCTCTTGGGATTGTTCCATTTTTTTCCCTCTTCGCAGAAGGACAATATGCGCTGACCGATGCTTTCATCATTTGTGTACTCCACGCCTAAATTACTCAAAACACGTCGCAACGAGTTCAAGGAGATTTTGCTACCATAAACAGCATTGAGATATGGAACTGCAGATCAACATCCAGCTTGCTTCCAAGCCATTCAGCTTGGACATCAGCACAATCCGGCAAGACTAGCCCATTTCACAGAGTAATGGCAGGATGTGAATCCGTAAATTGAGTACAATGACCAGACAAGAGGTGTTCTGTAATCTGACTGCGGAGTGATTCAATAGTTGACTTCTCGGGTACTTCAATCCGATGAAGTCCAGCGATGGAGAGCAGGACCGGCTTTCGATGGGTCTCAAAAGAATTGAAAAAATACGCAATTGAAGCAGATGAACGAATGTGAACACCCGCAGATGTGACAGCTTCTGTGTGTTTTCGAATTGCAGAGCGTAACTTGAACCGTCGATTGCGATCCCCGGCCATGGATAAATTCAAGGCAGCAGCAACATGGGAGAGACTCTCAGTTGAAATATGTTTGCCGTCAGCATCCAATATAATATTTAAAACAACTTTCGCCATATCTGCAGCCGACTCAAAATCCTGGCAAAGCACGCGACAGGCAGACCGATCTGGTCGAGGGGCTATACTGGCATCAACTGTATGATCTGCACAGGCCCCAGTGGTGATATGATGGAGCAGGGCACAACAACATTGCACCAAGGTCATATTGGCGTGCGGAATTGAATTGCATGGAGATCAAGTGATCGTTGTATTGTGCGCAAATCCGAGTGGAATACAGAAATACGAGAATGTGTAACATGATGTCCAAGCAGTATGTCACGGATAATCATAGAAGTCATGGGAGTCACAGAAGCGGCAAATGGCACGGAGGTAGATGTAGAAGGGCAACGGCAAACCAGAGGTTTGCCGCAGCCACACCCATCTCCAGGACCTGCTTTTTTAGCGTGAGTTAAGAGAGAATACAAGCCTGCACAACAATACTTACCGCCAGGTCCAATCATGGATGACTCGGGTAGCGGATCAAGATCCTGGGCAGTGGGATGGACCCAGGGAAGTGGATCTGTGAAATATTGTTGGGGTTTATCATGAGGGTGGTCAGATATGGAGTCCGGGATGTACCTGAAGGCAGCACCGGTCGAAATATACCATAAGAGAGCAAGAACGATGTGTGGGGGAGAGTTTCTCGGTAGAAAAAGATCCAATCACGACTGAGAACGAGGTCATATGGGAGCCCGGAAGTGGCAGAGAGCTTCATATTCATTGAGCACAGTAAGTCCACCGAGGGAAGTACGAGGACACCAGAGGCAGAAGACGAGGGAGCAGGTCCCAGAAGCCAAGATCCAATCCAGGGTGACCAAAGATTTAGCAGAGGCAGGATTGACAGAGACACTGACCGGAATTTTGCAGAAGGTGGTGGACACAGACGTCGACATGGTGGTGAGAAGAGAGAAAAAGCCTCGTCGTCTGTCGTCACGTTATGTCGGAGAATTTGGTCCGTGATGCAAAAGCGGCAGCGGAGATGATGCTTGTTTTAGGAAGAGAGGATATCGTTTACGCGAAAACTGCTGACGAAAACGCAAAGCGAAGACATGGTTTACGCGAAATATGCTGACGAAAATGTGATGCACGGCCAAAATCTGAAAATCAGGCGCCCTATAAAGACCCTTACCTAACGGTAGCGGGGATAAGTAATTGTGCATAATTTGTCTAAACTCGACTAGGCTGCCTCTTCTCCATTTATTTTTTGACCGACCGCAGCGAGGGACATGCATGTGCGTTCTGCATAACCGATGAGGACCTCATCCATATTTTTGCAGTGGCCGTCCTAGTAGCGCACAGGAGGAAACACAGATCAATCGCCGATAAAACACACATGGACATGTTGGGGCGGCGCATTAGACGCAGAATAGCCTCAGTGTCGATAATATTCAAGCCATAACATGCACTAGGTGTGCTAAAAACCATACAGTATTATTGTCCCAAGGCGGGCTCGGTCTGTAGTAAAAAGCGCAAAAGTGAGGCTCGGTCAGTAGTGGAACACATTTAAAAGTGGGGCTAGGTCAGTAGTTGAGAAGTGGGCTCGGTCAGCAGTGGAAAGGAGGGCTCGGTCAGTAGTAGGATTGGGCTCAGTCAGTAGTCGTCTTGGGTTCGGCCAGTGGTTGGGTTTGGGCTCGGTACAGGTTTGGTTTGGGGTCGGCCAGCAGTTGGAACACGGGCTCGGTCAGCAGTCTGGGTTGCAGGCTCGGTCAGTAGTTTTGATGCGGGCTCGGTCAGTAGTTGGTTTGGGGCGCAATCCTATTTTGCGTGATAAATAGGTTTCTCACGCGTTTCCATCACTCCATCACGGTCACGTTGCCGCGTCCAGGTTCAACCCCCCTGGCTCAGGCCACCCTCTTCCTCGGGCTTATGCATATTTCTCAACGCTTCCTTCATAATCCGAACAGCTTTCAGGAATGCCTGTGTTGAAATTTGGCCCAGATCAGGTTGATCGATGGATGTTAGTCCACTTGCCGTCAAGCCTACCGCTGCGAGTTTTGACCTGAAAATGGGGCTCTAGCTAGCTCAATAAGGCTGGTGCAGACCACTTTCTTCAGTGCCCGGAACATCCGCGAAAAAGCTGCAGCTCAGACTCGCGCGCGCTGTATCGTAAGTGCGGTACGCCGCCCTCGCTGCCGTCCCCGTTGGACTTTCAACTCCTGTGGCCGAATTGGATCCAATCTTGCGCCACCTTCCTGGTGGACAGTATTGCCACCGGAGTCTCTATCCGAACCCAAGATCGAGTCGGAAGTCCTTGCAAATACTGTCACAGACCATGAATGAACCACAGGATAAGTCAGGATAAATTTGAGCCCAGCTATGTCCCCTTTCGGAACGTGCCGAGTTGTAGCTAACAGTACATCGGCCTATAGAATGTACCGTGCTACACCATGATTGCTCTCCCGTCGACGAGCTCGCCACGTTTAAGGCTGTAGATCTCCGGGACAGCAACCACAGTCTATATAGAGATCACCGGCGTTAATGAGGAGCGCTATTACGGTACCTACGAATCAGCAGTGTCCGGCCAAACCATTGGGGTCCTATCGAAGATGTCGAAGACTTGATGAGCGAATTTTGCAATTTGGCAAACAGTGTCGCGGCGAAATATTAGTGCACGCAGCAGCAGTGTGCCATTGCTGGGTGTGATCGTTCGGAGACGTGGTTCTTTTATTGCCAGGTTTTCCACAAATTGACCACGTTTTTCCACAATATCCAGCTTCGCAGTACAGTGGAACAGAGCATGTTCCACGCTTTCGACATGGTTGCAGGCGAATCTGCACAGCCGATGTTCGTGTGGTATGTGGACCTGATGATAACGGCTTTTGTAGCGCATGCGTTCCACAGCAAGAGGGTGTTGGCTCAGTAGTAGGCGAGTAAGAGCTTTACGATGAGTAGTGTTCACCACCAGAGTTAGGTAGTGCCGGAGGAAGATAGTTATCCGCTTGGGATCCTCGTCCTCAAGCGGTTCCTTGCGCCCATGTAGGAGATACAGGCGTGTGGAGTTTAAGATTTCTCCCTCCAGATACTTCATCGCCGAGATGTAGACAGCCTTTCCAAGCGCAGTGCAGGACTCCGGTGTTAGGGTAGACAGGGTAGGCAGCACAAGTGGATTTGGAAGTTTGCCCAAGGCATACACCAAGTCCATCCAGTATCCTTGTCCACCCAATTCGTAGAGGTTAAAGGAGTCTTCTAGCGCTGCACGTGCATAGTGAGTTGGGGGTAGTGCCACAAGGTAGCCTAGATATCGGAGAGCTAGGATCAGTCGCCGGTACCGTAAAGGGAGCAGACCAAGCTCGGTGAACAGAGGTGCGCGCATAGAGTGGGGTCCGAGTCCAAGCAGGCGCCGAAGGAACATTGTTTGCACTCGCTCCAGTAGTGCAAGCGCGTTGTCGTCAACATCCACGATGACGTCGGCGCCGCTTACCAGGTGCGGGTCGATGCAAGCCATGTATAGAAGGCGGCCTTCTTTTGGAGGTAGGTCTCCAACATAGGTCTCGATCCCTAGAATGGAATGCCCAGATTTGCGCGCCTTAGAGGCCTTAGCAGCATAGTGAGCAAAGAAGATATCTCGTGTTGTGGATTGAAAGGTGACGCCGACATAGCAGAAGAGATCTTTGTATTTCACCACCTACCATTCAGCAGGAAGATGGGCACCTCTTTCGGCAGCGGGCCGAAGACCATAACCCAGGACTTCGGAGCATTAGCCTGTAGCATATTGTCGCCACACCAGTGCGCGAAGGTAGAGGTGCCGTTGCAGTCCGTCCGGTGTGTACGATGCAATAGCCATGTCATCCGCATGTTCGAGGTGCGACATAACATATTGAAGAGGAGCACATCGTCCCGGTCAGGAAGCAGTTTGAAGTCAGCAAAGAAGAGGTCCCAGAAAGTCGAAGATACCGGATCCCCGATCAAGACACCAATGTTAGAGTGGAAGACATCTGAATGTGCTCCATCCATTGCCACAACATTTCCATGCGACCATAAAGCATGCGCATCCAGTCGAACATTTTTCCACTAATCCCCATTTTGTAGAGTTTCATCCAGAGCAGGTCTCGATTTGTGGAGGGAAATGCATTTGTTATGTCAAGGAATGCGACCCACAGAGTACGACCTTGAGCACGCGCACGCTCAATCATACAGCGCAGAACAAAAGCATTATTATTCGTGCGGTATCCCTCCCGGAAACCATTTTGGGAAGGGGGGTATGATACCCCGTTCCTCAGCCCAAGAGTAGATGCGTTTATGTATGAGCAGGCACACCAGCTTCAGAAAACAGCTCTCCAGGCCAACGGTACGATAGCTGTCTGCCTCCGACAGTGGCTTATCCTTTTTAGGGATTGCCGCAATAATTGTCGTGAACCACACTAGCGGTGCATCGTTTGTGTCTACACACTCATTGATCAGTTTACAGAGCCCGTCGTTCTCAATTGCCATAATCTCGCGATAGTGGACCCTGTCGATTCCGGCGGCAGTGTTATAGTGGGTTTCAAGGTGATCTTTTGCCCATGCAATGTCATCCACTGTTACTGGCTCGCTGAAGGTGTGGTCCCCAGAGGGGGGAATACCAGACGGAGTCGGAATGCTTTGCGTGT